>JAWNMO010000112.1:610000-917327 GCA_035043915.1 Drosophila paramelanica | reverse complement strand
TATGTATATGGATGTGTGCGCTTTCATTGTGGGTCCACACACACACACACACACACTCACCTCTGAGAAATGCCACAAAATACAGCTGAGCAGTTGACTTGTTAAACGTACTTAACGACCTGAAAACTTATACTTCGGTTGACACAGTAATAAACACATTTTCGCTATATAGTTAAAGTGTTGCTTGTTCTCATATGAGGGTAAGGGTATTCACGAGTTAATTAGAGGGAAATATTAAAAATGTTCTACGGTTTGTGTAATTGGTTTACACTATCAAGTTAATTATACTATTTTAACTATTTATTAATTATAATTATATTATTTTATTATAATATGGAAGTATATTAAAACAGATTCAATAATCGAGATAATTAAAAATTAAAAAAAAAATAAAATAAATTAATTTAAAATTTCACTTAAAGAACTTCCTGAAAAACATATTTCTATAAGAGTTTTGTTTGGATTCATGCTTAACTTAAGAATTTAGGATAATTTTAGCCCGTTTGAATTTGTTGTTGAGCATTAAAAGTATTTTTATGTGAATTTTAATGAAATAGAAAGCTAAACAGAAAAGTTGTTTTAAATAAATTTAAAAAAAACTTAATAATGTGCAAAAATTTAATAATTTGCACTGTTAACCTGATCACAAACAATGCCATTACTTTATCAAATTTAACCAGTTGATATTAAATATGTAATTATTTGTATCTGAATTGCCACAGAATTGCTAAAGAGCTTTGTCAGCGGGATAGCCCGCGGCTAGTTAATTTTTAATTGTCATGCAGTTTGTCAAATTGAGAATGTGGTCCGAATGTGTGTTGCATGTTCGCTACAGCTGACCCGGCGCAACATTGAAAGCAAAGGGGAGCATCATAAGCCGGCCAATCAGTGAACCCAACAAAAACAAAGTCAAACCGCAGCAAACCGAAACTAAATAGCTAACCATTTATACAGGCGATCCATCCATCTATTCATTCATTCGCTCATCCATTGCCAACTCAAACTCTGTCAATTTCTCCGGCCGGGGGCCGACCCGCATTGCTGGCCATCTATCTCGATGGCTGCTGCGGCCCAAAAGGCCACGTTTTGCGCTTTGCGCTGATTTATAAGCTGCATGCCACTGACCACTTGATTGTCGCTCCGAGTGTATATCTATGTGTGTGGGTGTGTGTGTGTATCTGTGTAATTTATTTACGTTAACACGCGCTGGCCAGCGCCTAAAACTATGCCACACCCAGCGCCAGGACGAGCGCAATTTTCATTTATTTTAAATGGCATAGAAAATTGTGAACTGACATTTTTCTGGCCAAGTGCCTCGGCTCAAACCGATTCGGATTCTCTGCCCATTGGCTTTGTGCGCACAACCGGAAATTTGTGTAGTTAGTCGTGTCCAGCTTCAGTTTTTTTTTTTTTGGTTTTTTGGGAACTAGACTCTCCAGTTGGAGCCCAGCATTAAATTCTAAACCGGCCCAGACTGATTACCCTGAAATTACATTGTTTCGCACTTAAAATACGGCAACGGCAAACACGTTGTACCATGTTGTGCAGTGTAAATGTGGCTTCTGGGTTGGGTTTGAGTACGGTTCCTTCGGCCGGCCGGCCGGGGCTTAATTAAGTGGCCTGTTTTTATTTGTGGCACTGAAAAATATCCTGTGTTCTACACATTGAATTTAATTGCGCGCATTTATTGTTAATTGATTTTATTTTAGCAATTTAGCAATTAAATTTTTTTGTTGTTTGCCTAGTTTTGGCAAATGGCAGATGATTGCACTTTTATTGAGGGCTTATTTTAATTCGAATAGGTATTTGTCTAAATTGAGTGAAAATTGATTTAAATTTAATCGTATTTCCGGCTGTGTTTTGGCTTAAATGCAAACCGCTTGACCATATTATTTTCGAATGGAATATAAAATAAAAATGAAAAATTGCTAAAATTAGGGTAAATATTGGGCATCAACACATTTGCTCAAATCTTAAGGCATTTTTATTAAGTTTTGTAAAAAGTTTAAAAATAATATTTTTTTTTAAAGTGTATTGAATGCCAAAATTTAATTCAGTAATTTTGTCTTCTGTGCCACAATTGTTAAATAGCGAAACATATATGAGTAAATAAATAAGCCGGCATCAAATGTGTGTGATTTTATCTATAATTAAACCTGCTCCATTTCCATGTGCATAATCAATTTTCCAGTGCATGCCGAACACAAACACCTTAGCTATCTTTAACTTGCCATCCTCGCAGCTGGCAATAAGCTAAGCAAAGAGCTATCCAATCAAGCTGGGTCCATAACCACAGCTATACCCAAAGCCGAAACCACTTCACATGTTCCTGGGCTTTCTAACTCGCTTGACACATAAGTGCGAGTACCGTTGCTCAAACATGGCAACTGCCGCTCAATAAATGTACTACCCCCACCTGCCTGTTGTGCCCTGTAAATGTGTGTGCGCGTGTGAGTGTGTGAGTGTGTGCATACCTACATACACACATACTCTCTCTCTCTAGCAGCATCAGCGACAGCGCACATATTTAAAGAGCAAACGTTTATCTAAGTTGTACCGTTGCGGTTTCCGTTGACATTCAAATGCGGAAGCACCTGTCGCCTACCGCCGAGACCACCAGACTAAGAGACCAGAAGACCGAGAGACCAAGGACTCGAGACGGCTACAACTAAGTCAGCAGCAGCCACTTCCGATTTCACACGCAACCAGAAGAGCAGATACTTTGAGTTCTTGGGCTTAGGCAAAGTCCCTTTTGCGTAGGTCGTCACAAAAATTTAAAATTATTTTTTTAAAGTTACTAAACTGAAAATAAAAAAGATGTTTAATGCGTTTATATTTTATGTAACATATGTATTTTCAGTTATAAGTAAGTAGATTCTAAATTATCGGTTAAATTCTTTAAAATTAAAAATATTTTTATACAAAAAAAATTCTGAAGAAAGATTGTTAACAAGTAAAAGTTACTCTTTCTTAAAAAAAACAGTGAGCTTCTTTTTATACTTTCTTTGTTATATATATATATATATTATATATTTATATATATTATATATAATATATTTTTCTTTATATTTTTGTTACATTTTTTAACGATAATAAAATAAATCATTTTAGACATTAGTCATAAATATATGTGGTAATATACCTAAAAATATAATCGAGTAAAATGATATATCCGCACATATTCAATATTTTCATAGTTTCTTCTGCAGTACTTCTCTGACACCCCTCGCATGTGGGCTTGGGTCTGGCGCGTGCGATTTGTCTTGGCTGTCTCTGTCGCAATACGCCGGATACACACTCTGCCGAGCATGCATGACAAGTTTCTTGAGCCACTCACCCACCCAGGAGGCACACCTGCCTCCCCCACCCATTCTCTCCCGCTCCCAATCACCCCCTGGCCCAACACTGTGTAGTAACTTTTGAGTTTTCAAGTATCTGCGTCGTGGTTGTCATCAACTTTAAATGGTTTCGCTTACACCTTGAGGATGTCATTGAACAAATTAATTACTTGACAAGAATACAACAGTGGTGCTGGTGCGGGGCCAAAGGGGGCTTAATTCACCGCTTAAGCTGCTGCTCATTAGAATGCCGCATATGGCTGCCATCATCCTCGTGGGCATCCTCATGATTACGAGCTTGTATCATTGTTTTGGCCAAAAAAGGCGGCGCACGCAGCGCATTTTCGATTGCCTGAGCACATTATTAATGCGCTTCTGATGCGAATTTGGCCAATGTGTGTTGGGTGCAGTGTGTGTACCTGTGTTGTGTGTGTGTGTTGTGTGTGTGTTGTGTGAGTTATGCTCCACGCCACACGCTGGCGAAGCGAACACACAAATACAATGCAGCTAAATGGTCTCAACTCACTTGGCTACTGCTGCTGCTGCTGTTTTCCTGAGCTACTGCCGGAAATTGGAAAAGCGATGGTTTATACCACACCACGTGATGAGCATTGGGTGCGGGGTGGGGTGGTACAGGCGCAGTTTGGTGTGGTAGTTGCCTGTGCACTTTATGCATGCACCGCTCATAAAGTGCGCTCGCCGTTTTCCACTGGCCAAAAAGACTTTGCCATTGTTGTAACCAAAGTCATGGCATTGCTGTGTTGTGTCCTGTATGTGCATGAGAATGTGCGCGTGGGTGTGTGTGTGTGTGCTTGTGTGTGCTTGTGGGTGCTTGTGTGTGTGTATGCCACTACCGATATAGTGCACATGCTTCTTGGAAAAGCTGCTAATGGTTGCTGTTAAGCATCCATTGTGTGGCAATGCAAAGGCAGATGCACTAGGAGACTAGTTAATGCACTATAAATGCTAGTTCACCTTCCACTCAAACAGGTAGGTTAAGCCTTTAAGTGAACTCTGCCAGCTTATAATATGTGTAATGTACATCACCAAGCTGAATTACCATCGATAGTCATTAACTAACCAATAAATATCGCATCAATAATTAGTACAGTTTCTAAAAGCTATTTGAAGTTTTTATTGCTGTTTATTGAAAAAAAAATTAATATAAATACATTGAATATTTATATGCATTTGAATATTTCTTTTATTTGAGCTTGCATTTGCAAATTATTCGCGGCTTAAATTTTTGTAGCTCATTCCATTTAAATGAATAATTAAATAATAAATACAACAATAAAGACAATAATATGGCATTCGCAGATGGGTAATGGGTAACTCACAGTTGAACTTTCTGATTTGTTATTATATTTATTAATAAATGCAAGCTGCAATTTTCAGTGCCACAAGGTAAAGCTTATGCTGCGAGGGACTAACTGCTTTTGCGTTGAATGTAAGAATTAGGTAATGAAAAATAATTGTACGGGTTTTTCGTTTGCACCTTTGGTTAGTTCAGATATTCTTTTTATATATATGCTGAACAGCTTTTAACATGCATTTAACACCACCAACTCTTTATTTCTAAAGCATTTAAATTTTATTTAAATTTCTGTAATTTGTACTTTTCGTATTTGCGTAATTTGCGGTACATTTTCGAAATCATCAAATCAAAAGAAGAATTGCATTTGTGTGGCCAAAAAGTATGCTATACAAAACGTAATTTGCTTGCGGCTAGTGTTTGCATTTTCAATTTTTATTCAGCATGTAAACCAAATCAGTCAAATGAATACAATAAACACACATACACAATACAAATATGTACGTACGGATTACGCACTCAAAATTTAGCTGGCTTTTCATTTGGTTATTTTACAAATACGTAATTTTGTTTAGCGTAATTGCGGCTGCAATTGAAACCGGCACTTGATTGGAGAGCACAATACGCAGCACACACATACACATGTACAATAGAGACGAGAGAATGCCAATCACCCCTCACACACACACCTGCCAAATAAATGTTGCAAATTTGATATTTACGTTTTAATGAAGGCTTTTATGTTTGGGGCCATTGATAAGCTGCCGTCTCATATCAAATTGTGCAACGCTCGATTGCATACAAAATGAGATTTCGGTTTTCACAATTGTCGAGGCTTGCAGCCTGACCAGGGCCAGCCGAGAATGGCCGAGTACAGCTGATGCCAGAGCCAAAGGCAAAGTTCGTTGGCATTTTTTCAATAAAGCTGCAATGTAAACAATCAGCGTGCAACATACAAACACAACACACACACACACACACACACACACATGCACATGGCGAGCGCAAGTTAATAAAAGTTCGCGACATGAGAGGCGTGTCCAAATTGACTTATTCAGTTCAAAAGGCTTGTATTGGCCAGAACTGATAACTTGGCTCAATGAGCTGCAGCTGTTGTTAAAAGCCATGAAGTGCTTAAAACATTTATCATGCAACCGAGGCAAGTACATGATTTTAATCCAGTTGATTTTCTGAAGAAAAAAACTGCAGTAAAAATCTTTATATTGTAAAATATATTTTGGAAATATTTCCTACAATTTAATAGTCACACAGAATATACTGTGAAAATTAAAATGTTTTTTTATTGCACACAAAGTTGGCTTTAAAAAAAGCTTAAATTAAATGATGGGCAAATTTCATCTTAAGTTAGTTTAACTTATGTTTTGCTTACCTTTTCAATCTATTTTCATAAATTTTTTGCCTTTCTTAAGTTATCAATGGGAAATCAGACCGTACAACAAGTGGGGCTGATCTGCTTAACTGACAATCCGCTTTCCGGACGAGCCATTTTTTCCATCTTGTGTGGCGCCACCTATAGGTCATTCGTTTGACAGCTCACTTAATTAAATTCCGTTGCACACCTTTCTTGGCCGTTGGCATTTGCTGTTGCCATTTTATTTGCAATTGCCTTTTGCTAACTTTTAACTTTTTGAGGCTTTCCACAGCCACCTTGGCTCCTTAGCTCCTTAGCTCCCCAGCTATCGCGCTTTCTATCTCACTTCTGTCTGTCGTTCTGGTTTAGCAGGCAACTCGTTTCATTGGGTAATTTACGCTTCACATGGCGAACGTGTGATAAAAATGCCTCTGTCCGATTTTTTCTTGTTGTTTCGCCGGCATTTTCTTGACATTTTTTTCGGTTTCGAATTTTAAAACATAGGTGGCGCTGTATGCTGGGCTAAGCTGCTTAGCTGCTGGGTCTATGCGGTTTCCTCTCCTTTCCTCATCCTCCCTTCCCATATTCTGCTTTGTATACATATGTGCCAGACCTGACAGTGATTGGTGTCTGTGCCAGGGATTTATTTATCTTTTAAAAGTATTTATTGCTTTGCGTTAAAGTCGCACAAATGCCAAAAAAATGGTGCTTAAAGCATGCTGCTGAGGAGAGTAGAGAAAAACTTAAGCGAAAACTTTCATTTGGCACGCACTTTGACCGTTGGCTTATGCCAAATGTATCAGTATTTTTAGCCTACGAGTAATATAATACATCTTCACTTTTCATTTGCTTAGCTTACACGGCATCCTGGTCATTTGACACTTTCACTTTACGAGCCATACAATTTATTTCACTTTTATCTAACATCAAGATATATTGATTTTCGCCTTTGTCCAGAAATCGCCCTAGGCCCAAAACGAAAAGTTTGCGGCCAAAAGTTTCGGATTAGTCGGCAATAGAACATAATAGGGGCGGGGTGTTTTTTTTGTCTATATGTCTATATTAAATGTGCCCCGCTCAAATACTAATCAAACTTGATTGATTACGTGCACTCATCAGTCAGTTGAATAGTTCTGAATTTGCTCTCATTTTTTTTGTTTTAATATTTTAGCACACAAATTAAGCTTGACACTTTATTTGATGTGGGTGAAAGATATTTAATATAATATTTTGATAGGTTATCATCAGTCAGGTAAATCGGCTTAATAGTCTAAAATAAAAGGGCTATTGTTTTAATTCGATTAAACTAAGCTCCCTTGACAAGGGACAGCGTTGGCAATGCTGCGTATACTTAATCCATCCAATATGTCTCTAATCAGTTTTCAATGAACTCTTTAATGTGGATTTAGAATTGCAGAAAAAAAATCAGTGTTGCTATCGATAAATTTGTTGTAAATGAAATAAAAGATTAAATTAATTTAATTTTATTTTATTTAAAAATCTGACCGATGTTTACTTGCAATTTTCTGAGCAATTGAATTTCAACAAAAAAACCCGTAGGAAAACAGGTTATTCAAGACTTAAATTAACGTAATTTGGCATATCGAGAATACGAATAAGAGTTTTAAGTAGACAATAAAATGGTTTAGGAAAGACGTTTGGGCCAAAGTGAAAGTCAATTTGCATGCAAATCTCGGCCAAGTTGGGCACAGCTAAATCAACTAAATCGTGTTGAAGTGTATGTCGAAACAATAAAAGCCACATTAAAATGAAATTCAATAAAACAAGCAGCGGCTGGCGGAAGACGGAAGCGCACTTGACCTGAAAACTCATTGCAATCAAAATAGGAAGCTGCTGCCGAGCAGCATGATGATGATGATGATAATGATGATGATGTGAATGTTGCAGATAGGCCAAACGACTGTGCAACATAAACAGGCAGCTTTAGATTGGACATCTTACGACGGGGGGTTCGGCAGTGGTAACGGCAACGGGATCGGGTTTGGGCCAGCATCTCCCGGACTCGTGAGTGACAAACTAATTTCATTACCAGCAGCTGGCGCAGACGTTGTTGCCGCCAGTGAAATCCGGTCATAATGCTTGTAATAATAATCAACAGCATGAGCCTGGAGACCGAATGGAGCGAATGGTCCGAACGTACCCACAGATGATAAGTAGCAGGGAGACAAAAAGAGAGAGAGACAGAGAGAGAGAGAGAGAGCGAGGAAGAGAGAAGCAATTGCCTTGGCAAAAATAGAACAATTACACTAAAAATAAAAACAAAAGCCAGATAAGTGGGCCACACAGACAAAACGAACGTACCCGGATTGGGGGCGGGCTGCGCTCGAGTGCTGGGCGTGGCAAACTGTGTAATATGTGCACAAATTGAAAATAAAGTTTTGTAACAAAATGTCGCACCGGAAATGAAACTCGCAGCATGAAGCCGGGAGCAATGTGTAGCGAAGCGTATAAACTGGGTGTAGAGGCAGGGGGGCGTGGCAGTGCACAGCATTGTTTGCCACTATCACAGTGCACACACAGCAAGACAGAGACAGCCAAAGAGAGAGGGAGAGAGGGAGAGAGTTGAGGAACTAAGTCTAGGCGCAGTCTGCGCCAGCCGAGCCTTGCCATAATAAAAGATGACATTTTATAGCAGTCACAGCCAAGTCGGAACATGCCAGCAATGGCAACGGGTCGTGGTTTGGGGTATCAGGTTTTGGCCTAAGCAGCCGCCAACCGGAGTCGAGTTCCATGCCCTGCTCCGAGACACAGCTGCTGCACAAAAGTACATAAACCTAGAAATGTCATGTTTATTTTCATTTCATAAGGAAATTGTCTGTCTATAGTTTTGGTTTCACTGCGGCGGAGCCAGGGAGCCACCCGGCTGAATAGGTTACTCCGCTAGCTGCTGGCTTTTTCGCTTCGGGCTGGCTAATAAGCAGCCAGGCACTTTGTGGCGGTTATATCTCTATAGGTAATGTGAACCCGGCACGTTGTGCAGCCTCTTACTTTTTATGGCCACGTTAAGTCGGGCCACTTGAGCGATTTATCGTCTAACCGAAATTTATAGCACATAATTAGCATATGAAAAATGTCAAGTGATTTTCCCGCATGTGGAATAAATGTAATTGGATTTGATGTGCGGGCTTATAACAGGCAAACTAGGCCGAATTTAGGCTGCCATTGAAATGTAAATAGTTTTGGCATTTTTGCCTAAACAGTTTTATGTTTAATTTTTATTTAAAAAAATTAGTGTTGCGTATGTAAAAATATTGTTTTTGTTTGGTTTGACCTCTGAAAATGTCAACCTAGTTTTGTCATTTAGTCAATATTGTCTGCGGTTACGTGTCGTAAAGCTATTTAAGCTTGTTCTAAATTTTGTTAGTCAGTTATAGAGTATTTATGGATAAAGTGGATTAAAATTTGACATATTTTAAATTTTGTGTTCAAGTTCGACAGCTGATTTTAGTATATGAATATATTTTATTTATCAGATTTTTTAGTTTTCTTGAGAAATTCAGGAATGGGGTTATATGAAATGGAATGAAATAAATTAATTGTCTCTCTATATATATATAGCTTCATCATATATTACAATATAAATTTAACAAAAATATGTTTACTATAAGCAATAGTAATATTTATTATATATGTGGGTTGGTATTTCTGTTTCTGCTAACTCCCATCTCTGACAAAATATGAACAACAACGAGATCCCTAGACAACAACAGCTGAAGTTAACAACAACAAATGTGGCGAAATCGAATTCGCAAGCCTGCGAATCCGCCAAAGTAGAAGACGAAAAGAGGAAGCATTCTGATGATGGTGAAAGAAGGGAGTTACAGTTCGGCCTTTGACGAGATAGGTTGTGAGAGCTGTTGTTCAAACGAGATCTAACGACAAAATCACTTATTAACTTTAAATCTAACAATTATCTTTGTTCAATAATTAGCTTTAAATAAAATCCCACATACATGTATGTTATTATTTTTGTTTTGGGTAGCCGCAATTCGGTTAGCTCGTTTTTCTAAAGTTTTCTGTTTTAGAGTGATTTAAGCACTTAAATTTTATGACTTGCTTATTTATTGATATTATTAAGCTTTTGTTTAAAACCTGCTTTTATGAGCTTCAGCTTCATTTACCCAATTATGAGTAAAGTTGTGTATTTACCCTCTTGTCCTTTGTAACCCTCCTCGTTGAGCAGGATAAGCGTCACCCAAAATTATCTATTAAATATTCTGAGAGCGCGAGCGTTTTATCCACTTCAAAAATTTCAATGTGCTACTTAGTGGCTTCACTTCAGGCAGCCAGGCAAACAGCAACCCGGTCACCCCCCAATCGGCCCCATCCAGTTGCTAGCTACCAGTTTCCTAGTCTCGACCAAATAACCACTCATCTAATCACATCGTTATCATCATCAACAATTTTGCACTGTCATTGCCGAACAATGGGAAACTGTGCCGGTGGCAACGGTAGCGACAGTTGCCCCATCGGTGGCACGACGTCCGTGCAACATGCCGGCGCTGTGACTCCGGCTCTGGCTAACCGTTTAATCATTTTGTCACGCGTTGGCCAAAACACCAAACAGCTAACACAAAAACGCGACCCGGCGGCCCGTCATGTGTTCACAAAGGTGGAGCCGGCGATGACGTTGAAAATGGGCTGTCACGGACCCGCAATGGGTCTGCCTGCTGGTTGGCGCCCTACTGTCTGGTGTTGCCACGGTGTTAAATTTTAGCATATGTCATAAAGGCTTAGCCATGATTTATATGTATATATGTCCATGTGTATACGTCAGCACAGACTTTGGTAATAAAACGAATTAGGCCCGCAACACGGCGAGCCAAAGCAAAACAAATGCGAAACTAAACGATTTACGAAGCAGTCGCTGACTGAGAATAGCCTCGATTCTAACATTCAGGCAGCGGCCCGCTCGCTTCATATATCTTCATTTGGAGTTTGTCAATGGTGATGGCGAAAGACTGCGACGGCGACGGCGACTGCGACTTTGAGTAGCACGTTGCTCAGCTGTGCGAAAATTTACTTGTGTATAAATATTTATATATTGAAATGCAATGCGAATCGATGAGCAGCGCCAGAAGCCAGCAAACGCTTTCACACACACACACACTAGCGTCTTCACATTCACATACAAATTGCGGGCCAATGCGCCGCAATGCAATCGAGCTGCACGAAATTGAATTTGCTGGAAGTTGCTGCCGCTTAGCCCAGCCAGTGCTGCGAGGGCAGCTCAAATTATTTTTGTGCATATTTAAAATGTCGCAGTTGAAATTTAATGAAATTTCCATGTGAAATAAGTCAAAGCTGATATTGAAAAACCAAAGTCACCAATCATGTAAGGAAAATTTTTATATATTAAATTAGATAAAGTTATTTAAATTTTATTTGTTATTATATGGTTTTTTGTACTATGATATTCAATTGCAAAATGTAATGACATTTCTTCTGCATTTCTGAGAGACATACTCTTTGAACCGCCCTCGTGTGGCAGCATCGGCATCAGCGCCAGCTTCAGTTTCAGCATGTTGTTGTTTGTCGAAATTTAACATGCGAAAATGCGATTTGAGCTCATCGCTCTGTATGTCGCCGTCTCTGGCTGTGTCTCCACCTCCATTCCCATCTCTGGCCGAGTATCTGTGTCGGCATCTATCTCTATCTTTATCTCTATCTCAGCCCGAACTGGCACTCACTGCGTGTTGTCGATGTCGGTTGTCTTGCATTGCATTTTGGGAGCTTTAGCTGTGACAAATCTTTATGCAATGTTGCATGTCGTCTGATTTTGCCATGATGACATGCTGATGGCGTAAGCAGGGACAGAAAACGGAAGCACACGCCTCCCTAACTCTGCTTCCTCTGCCTCACTCACTCAGTCTTCCAGTGATTTGCCCAGTGAAGCGTTAAGCGCAAAAATTGGTAATGGCAGTCGCTGGCAATAGTTGTTCTTTCGTTTTAGCAATCATGGCGCAGGTTTTCCGAGTTTTGATTTGCCAGTGCAAGCCAAGTTTGGACAACGCATCAGTTAATACAGGCAAGCATATATATGTTAAAAAATGTGTTTTAGTTTTAGCTTTTAAAGATTGAAGAAAACTACGAAAAAAAGTAAGTCTAAAATTTATTTAAAATAAAATAAATTAGGTAGTCAAAATCTCTAATATACAAATCAAAATAAAGTTGATATTGCAATATATTATTATCTAAAGTATTTTATGAAAAAAAAGATGTTACTTTAATGTGCCACACCCATTAAATGGTATTTTGTGTCTTTCTTTCGAATGGGACACTTGCTCAATGTTAGCCAGGGCTAATTGTGGGAGCTGCCTGGGCGCAGGCACGCGCCAAGTGCAACTTTTTGGGGCACTTGAACCATTTTCCATGTGCTCGAAACTTTGGCAATACAATTTGTTTCAAATTGCCTTTGAAAAGCGCTGCCGCTGTCGAATGCGAGCCGAGCCCAGTGCTGGGGGAGTGCGATAGAAATTTGGTAATTGGAATCGCTAGCGAGATACTCTATAGTTTCAAAGTTGTCAACGAACTCTGGCATCGGGAAGCAAAGTGCACCCCGGGGGGGCATTTGGGCCTGGTAAATAAATATCAAATATATTGAGAGCGGTCGCGCAAAAGTTAATTACATTGTGTTAACGGGCCGGCTAATTTTGTAATTCTGTTTCTGAATCATTTAACCATGAAATTGGCTGCCCAGCCACGCCCAAAAAACGCCCAACCGCCCAAAACGTCAACGCCCCAGACCTCAGCCAAATGATAGCCCGCAACGCATTAGCCTCGCATTTACAGCTCAGCTCGAGCAGCGACAGACGGGTGCGGCAACGGGGGCAGCTTGTTCCTGGATGAGTTTACAGCCCAAATGTGAAAATTAGTCTTTCAACTGGTTAGCAGCTTACAGCCCGAGGTCCCCATCAGCACCCAGCGACCCACTGGCCGCCAACCCAATTGCCTGGGCCCCTTGACAGCTGGCATAAAATTTATATTGAAAACTTTCTGGGAGTGAGCAGCATTTTGAATATTTTGATTATACATATTACATATTATTATTTTTAATTCCTGTGGCTTTTACACATAAATTAATGCAATTATATGTGCCGCAGGCGCTGGCCATGTGGGCGGGGCCAGCCCGCGTGTGCGCCTGATTAATTTCCACTGTCTTTTGATGTTAGCAGCTGGCCCCGGCGGCATTGTGGCAAATGGCATTAGCGCGCAAATAAATTTAATTAAATCATTTTCGTTCAACTGTGTTGTTAATAATTTGCGTGTCCTTGTCTCTGTGTGTGGGTGTGTAAGTGTGCTTGGGTGGGAGTCCTAAGCTGGTCGTAAATTTTGCTGAATTATGACAAGAATTTGAGTTAGTGAATGGATTGTTAAAGGCTTTGGATATGTATAATCAATTGGAATAGCCTAATTATTTAATGTTTAATTATACATATTTAATCCCAAAACTAAATATATGATGGAAAGAATAAAGCTTTCAGCTATTTTGAATTTTTAAAATAATAACAAATATTTCCGCATCGTTGAAACAAAATAATTTTAATATTTAAGTTTGTAGAAATTTTTAAAACATAAATTGTGTGAAATTTGTATTTATTTATTATTGTATAGAAATGCGCTTCTTTATTATCGTTTGACAAAAAAGGTTTTGGCTTGTTTCTATCTGATTGCGGCGCACAGTGCGTATGCGCAATAAACAAAACAACTGCAGTCACAATGGTTACCATTGCTTTCCACTGTGACTGGGTGTGTGTGCTTTATTTGAATTTACTGCCAAGCAGCCAAACACAGTTGAGCTTCAATACGGCCGTACATATAAGGAGAGTCAGTGTCACGCTTCAGCCTCAGCCTCAGCATCAGCCACAGGCACGGCTTTGCCCCATCCACGCCCCATTTTCACCCGCTCCCCAGACAGACATTGTGTCCGTGTTTGGCGTTTGCCTCTGTTGAATAATAAATTGTATTTTGCGGCATTTAAAAGCAATTTTTTAACATTTTTCAATCTCAATGGCGACGATGAAATCCCGGCACACAACAATAATGCGTGTGTATGTGTGCGTGTGTGTGCGTGTGCGTGCATTTTGCGTACAGTTCATACAGATGAGGTCGATTGAGCCGATGGTGGCACAGGAGCAGCAGCAGCAGCAGGCTGTGTGCTGCACACATAACGAGCATCGTTGTTGCCATTCCGGCCGCCTAGTGTGCCACAGTTTTGTCTAGCAATTTCGCAGTGAATTGTCCTGGGAGCTCAACCGAGCCAGCCAAGGATGTCAAACAGCAGCAGCAGCAGCAGCAGCGGCACTTGCAACATTTTTGGAAATGGAGCTGGCGGCGGTACATGATTCTCTGCATTTGGTTAAGCTTCGGGTGAAGACAGCAATGATTCGGCAGCAAAACAAATTGCAGCATTTAAGACCTCTGTCCGTTTGTCCGCATCAACTTTGCATCTGTGTGCAGTGCCAGCAAATTGCTGTACATTTTGTGGGCGGAAGGCGGCAGGCGGCTTTGCATAAAGTTTGATTAAGTGGGTAATCTGGGGACACCCTTCCACCACCCTTCTCAGCTCAAATGACTGTGCACTGTTCGATGTGTGCTTAGCTGGCAATTGCTTTGGTTAAGAAGCAGCAGCAACACGAACAAGACCCAATTGTAATTTATATAATACTCAAGATTAATAATTATCAGTTCGATACTAAGACCAACATGTAAGATGCTTTATTAATAGAGAGATTAAGTTGAAACAAAGCAGCAATATTTGAATCGACTGAAGTGGAAGACGTTTTGTGTGACTTGGAATCAGCTACATAAATGTATATACATATATGAGTACATTTTTGTACGTACATAACTTCATCAACTAATGAACAAATAATTTAACAGTTTTGAGTCTTTCGGCCACGTCTCAGAACTTGTTATCTTTAATATATAGATTTATAGAGTTGTAACTTCTGATAAAATCATTTAATATACCCTGCATTTTATATTTTGGTACAACCCACATATAAATGAGTTTCTCTGTATAATGTTAATTTGGGCTTATCAGCTTATTAAATAAGCATTTTATGTACAGTTGAGTTTATGATACATAAATTTTAGTAAGCCAACTTTTAATAGAGATACATATTTTTATTAAATTATCTTTAAAGATGTCTAATTTTTACAAAGTATTTCAAATAAAATTTAATGAAAATACTCAAAAAAGCTTATTTATTTTTACAACTTAGTTGAAATAGTTAAATTTCTTGTCAAATACGTAACTTTGTTTGTAATGCATACAAATAGTTGGGTCTGAAAATATCTAGTAAGAACGGAAAATCGTGTTTTAAAATGCAGTCGCCAGTTGGAAATGGCGAATTTGTGGCTTATTTAACCCTTTTTTTTTGTGTTATTTGCAGCTTGCGCAGAGAAATAGCACAACTTTTGTAATGAGAAAAGTTAAAAAGAAAGAAAACTGTCGACAGATTTGAGCTCCATCCCAAGGGGGCGGGGTGTGTTAATTCCGAGTAAGAAATTCGGAGCAGGCGTTGCTTTGTAGACGGCTCACAAGTCAACAGAGAAGTAACGACAGAACTTTTGAATGGATCAGCGTTTCCACCGACGCCGCCGGCCGAAGAAAAAGAAGAAGC
The DNA here is from genome assembly GCA_035043915.1 of Drosophila paramelanica. Taxonomy (NCBI): domain Eukaryota; kingdom Metazoa; phylum Arthropoda; class Insecta; order Diptera; family Drosophilidae; genus Drosophila; species Drosophila paramelanica. The sequence continues at coordinate 901,652 of JAWNMO010000112.1, read as the reverse complement.
ACACGACAGGGTAGGTGATTCGCACAGCCAGCAATCCTCATTTTGACATAGCAACTATTCTAGATTAACCAAGCTGCTGCTGGAGCTGGGCCTCAATTTTAAGTCAATCGCCAGCTGTAGGCAGCTGGCCGGCGGTCAGCTAATGCGCATCCTGCTGCCGTTGCTGCTCTTCTCCAAGGAGTCGGGGCGTCTGATCAAGCGCAGCACAAAGCCGGATCGTTACGAGTTTCAGCGCGCTGTGCTGGCCACTTGCGTGGGCTTCTGCGTGATGGGCTTTCTGGGCTTCATTGTGAAACTGCTGCAAATACCCATCACGAATATTATTATGGGCTAACATGGGGGTCAAATGTACGCAACAGCAGAAGGCTAACAAAAATAAAGTTTCAATTCAATTGGCAGCAGACAAAGACTTCGCTCTCTGGCGCCCAGCCAACCAGGCAGGCCACAAATAGCAGGCGGCTCCGTGCCAAAGCCAAAAAGCTGGCCCACACTCGCATGCCAACTGCAAGGCGGCCATAACAAAGCCCAGCTACAAGCTGCCATTGTTGTCTGACCCCGAACCGACCCCACCCGACCCGAACCGAACCCCTGATCCCGATCTCGATCCCGATCCAGAGCGTGTTACTTAACACGGCCCACTTCAAGTGTTGACAAGGAAAGTTTTCTGAAAAACAGTTGCCGTTGCCAAACCAACAACTGTCGGATGTGTGCAAACGTAATCAAATCACTTGAGAGTCCGCGGCGGCGTTGCCAGCTGCCATTTAGAAGGGTTGATGGGTGGTTACCATTGGACAGGTGACAGGTGTATGGATAAGTCAAGGTAGAGTTTGGCTTTAATTTTTTTGAAATTATTTTTTTCTATTCCTGAGGCCTACATAAACTAAAATCATCTTAAAAAATGGTAACTAAATTTGCTTATATAACGTATAAATTGTTATTCGACTGCATTTAAATCAGGGACGTAAACAACAGGTGATATGAGATACTGTTTTTATTATACCCTGAAAAAGGGTATAATGGTTTTGTGCAAATGTATGTAACATGCAGAAGGAAGCATCTCCGACCCCATAAAGTATATGTATTCTTGATCAGCATCAGTAGCCGAGTCGATTAAGCCATGTCCGTCTGTCTGTATGTATGAACGCGTCGATTTCAGAGACTACAAAAGCTAGAAAGCTGATCTTGGACTCATTCGGTTCGTATATACCATACGCATATTAAGTTTGCTTCAAAAGATCGATAAATCTTTTCGTTTTCTTATCGATATTGATCGCTTTTTTGGCTCAAGCTCAAGCATAACTCCTAAACTATAAAAACGAGATCCGTCAAATTTGTTTCAGTATGTTTACGTTGTGCATATAAAGATTTTAAATATATGAGGTTTTGGAAACCTCTTTCTTACTTGTTTATTATTCCTTAACTTAAACAATTTATAGTTCAGAAAGATTATCGATGCTATATTTAATGATTAGAAATTTCAAAAGTTGACTTTTACTTCTTGTTATTATTTATAATTTGATTGTAAGTTAACTAAAAGAGATTACAAAAAAGATTGTACTTTTAGTCGTTTATAAAAACTGTTACACAATTTCATGTGTGTTGAGGTTTGAATGGTAAAACTTTGAATATTCTTGCCACTTTCTGAATAATCTTTTAGCAAGTAGTTGTAAATTCAATAAGAAAGAGAAAACGAAAATGTTTGTCAATTGCTAGCATTGGTAATTTTTTGGTTTTTCTCAAACAATGTTTTTTGTTTAAAAACTAGCTGTCGCTGCTTTTGTGTGGGTTGTTTATCTGTCCATTCGCAGGAGCAGCTGGTCCCGCAGCGCTGAAGAGCGTTGAGTGGAGTCCTTGATGTTGCTGTATCCTTTAGCCAGTTGCATGCGCATTGTCGCATGTGTCTCCATTTGCTGCTGTTATGTTTTATTGATGAGTCTCTCAAACCAAAATTGATGATGCCTCGAAAGCGATATCAACGCCACCCGCCGACCCTTCGTCAGTCAGCAAAGTTAGTTTTGTTGTTGTTGCTGTTGTTGCCGCTGGCAAACGGCGCAAATTTATTCAAAACTTTTGTAGTCGCAGTCTCAGTCACAGTCGCCGTCGCAGTCGACTTATGCTTTAAAGCACTTTTATGCAACAGGCGACAAACCAGCTCAAAAATGCAACTTAGCAGCGAGCGTGTTGTGCGCTACAGGAAAGCACCTGAGCTGCCATTCAGACACACTCACACACACACAGCACACACGCACACACTCCCACATACGCTGCACTAAAAAGCCGGAGCCACTTTCGAGGTTATGAAGTCACTTAAGCAAAGGCAAAACGTGCCAGCCCCACGGGCACAGTGCAAAGGGTAAGCGAAAAAGAATGAGGAAAACTAAGCAACAGAAGAACGCTGTAAAAGCAGTCAAAGGAAAACCCAAAAGGCAGACGCACGCCGCACACCCTGCCCGCCTGCACGACCTGCAATTGAGTTACTTATCTTACACTTTTCTAAGCCCCACACTGTACTACAAAACGCTTTTTGTGCCCAGTTGTTAGGCATGCTAGAAATTTATTGTACCCTACCAAAGGACATAGTTCTTCAGTGAGTGGAGCTGGCAAGAATGGTTTAATGTAAGAAAAATATAAAAAAAATATATAAATATTATAATTTTTTGTTAGAAATAGTTACGCTTAAGTTAGATTTATTTCAATTTATTGTTTAATTAATATTTGTTATTTCTTCGAGAGCATTTCAAGTTCGCTGATCCAAGGAAACCTCTTCATTTCGGATATTTCAGTTCTTCTCTTGCTGCGTTTTAATTAAAAGTGAAGTGCGGCCATTAATTTGCAACTACAAATTACACTCAATAAAACATGGTTGGCACACTGATTTTTCGGCACACACACAAATACACTTAAAACTCGCAGTGTGAGTGTGTGTGTGTGTATGGCTGTGTGACTGTGTTTGAGTGTGTGTCTGGCTGGCAATCAATTTGCACTTTGACTACAATTACTGATTTTCGACACTTCAAAGGATTTTATAAATTGCCATTTGGGTACTCCAAAAAAACCCCCGACCCTGCCCAGCATTCAAAACTGCGCCCATTGCTGCTGCTGTTTCTGCTGCTCCGACTTTGGCAATTTGTTTTGGCCATTTACTTTGCCAGTTTTCACACATGTGTTTTAGCTCTTGTTGCCTTTGCTGGCGGTCCTTTTGGACGGGCCATTTTTTTGTTGATTGCGCGCCTGCCGAGTACAACTTTAATTAAGTCAACGTGCGAATCCTCTGGGAAGTTGCAAGTACGCTTCATTGCAGGGCAGTGGCGTGGGCGTGGCGCTTAAATTGGCCACCAGTGTAGTTATAGTTTCAGAAAAAATTGCAAACATGGCATGGTTTGAAGACAGATTTTTGATTTATAAAACGGAAATATAATCAAAAGTGTACAGTGTGAATATTAATTGAACAAGACACAAATCCCTTTTTTTTTAACCCAGCTTGCGATATAATTTTACAAACTGTCATTGCAATATTTATTTATTTATTTATTCACTTTATGCTTATTGTTATAAGCTGCTGGCAAAATAAGCTTGTGTTCGTCTGGTATCTTTGACTAATTTTCAATTGTTTGAATATTTAATTAGCATCAGTTATCAGTTATTCATCTAATTTTCGTATGCAAGTGTTAAATAATTATTTATTTTTATTATTTTCTAAGTTAAATTTTATCATTATTTGTAGTTTTGTGTAGTATATATTTAAAAAAAAAAAATGAAGAGTAATCATTATTCACTTTAATTTCAGCTCGAACATGATATATGAAAGATACCATTTATATTTTATTTGAATTTCCATAATATTATTATTAAATCAATGATTTTTTCAGTATAACTCAATAAATGGAGAGAGCTGTGCCTGCTGCCTCTAACTAAATATGCCTTTTGATTGCTGGGATCTGGCCAGTGGCAGTTGAAGGCGCACGCCGGGAAGGCCGGTCATATAATACGTCACGCTCTCGCATATTTAATAAAAACCAATAAACGTTAAAAGCCTTTGAGGGGGTCATGGCCATAAGCTACCTGCCGGGCGAGTGGGTAGCCGGTGACCGACTGAACGCCCGATTAAATGCATTTAAATGTGTTTTCATCATAATTATGCATATGCAAACATGACTCGACCAATTCGCCCGAGTTGCCCCACCCGCCGTCCGTCCGGCTCCCTTGGTGGTCCCATTGGTTTTCCGGGAGCTTAAGTGCTTTAATGGCTTATAATTATGTTGCATGCAATTATTGTCGATGGCACACAGCGGTGGCTCTCACGGCGGCTCCCACGGTGGACGCCAGCACGAATGCGACGAAAAATTATTTAATTAATAAGTAAAAAGCAAATGGATAAATCCACAGCCTGTTTGATGTGTGCGCAGAGGCGGCAAGAAGAAGTTCGCCAGCAGCAGCAGCAGCAGCAGCTGATACGAGTAGAGCAGAGCAGCAGATGCGCTGTTTTGCTTTTGAACATAAAATTCAATCGCTAAATTATGCAAATATGCCGCAACTGCGACAATCTGTGATGGCAACCCAATATGCACAACGTTACGTATACGCAATGTGCCGTTACCGAGGCCGAGGCCATACACACAAGCGTATGTGCGAAGTCTATGTGTGTGCGTGTGTTGCAAAGAGGTCGACGCGACGCGGCGTCGAGTTCATCGATGACGATTTTACTGCAATTCCGTTGCCTAGTTTTGGGGCACAGCAGAGCAGTAAAAACAAAAAGCAACAAAAAAAAAATGCAAGAAATCCACAAAAAAAAAAAATAACGTGGGGCCTTCGTTTCAGTTTGGACTACGGTTTCATGTTTTTCTTTCTTCTTTTGTATGCCTGCGGCGCCTCTTTTGCCTTTTCCGCCTTTTGCGGCTTTTCTGTGTGTGCGTTCGCCACCTTTCCGGGTCGCTTAGTTGCCTGGCAATGGATCGGCATCTGGATCAGGTTTGCGGAATGGGCTGCAATTTTATTTCGGCGACGTGACAAACGCAATCAGCGTCAGTCACATGTGTAAAAATGTTTTCCGCTTTATGCGTATGCCGTGCGTGTTTCGGTTTGATGGCACCCAAAAGCGAGAAGACAACCAGATCCACAAAAAAACTGGAGACATATGCAAAAAGCCTTGCATGAAAACTGATATGTGGGCTGCCGAACGAGGCAGCTTGCTGAATAAAAGTAAAGTAGAGTTAGCCAAGCAATTATATATATTTCGACTTATCAACATTTCTAAAAGATATTTTTAAAATTTTGGAATTAAAAAAACAAATTTTAGTTAGATTTATGTATCCTATTCAAAAAGCTAATGTATCTTTTTAATTTTTATCCATTAATTAAGGCTACTTATTTTTATTGTATTACTTTCTGTAATTGTGGAATTCGTTACTTTAAAAACAATGTGGACACATGAGTTTTATTTTGGTGCAATTTGCATCGCAGTGCGTCTTGGGTTTTTGAGTAAACGTGGAAATGTACTCAATATGTGCATCAAATACTGCAATGCTTTTTGTTGCTGTGACTATGTCGAACATTAAAATACAACATGCTGCAGTGCAGGTTGTTGTTGTGTGTGTGTAGCTGCGTGTGTGCGTGTGTGTGTATACAACATTGAATTATATGCTGCTTGGTATGAAATGTTTGCCAATTGGCATGGCGAGAGTAAGTGCAAAATGGAAATTCAATTGGAATCCAGAAATATTTATTAAATTGTCGACTGCAAATTATGTATGCAATTTAAACGAAATTATTCATGTGAGAAGATTTTTCAAATATTTATGTACTATATGCACTTGTTCGGCCCAATGCCAGAATGCTTGTGGCCAATTTTCGGCATTTTTGTTTGCCAGCACAAAGCAGAAATTGTAAATTTAATTAAACCTTTGCAATTGCACCAGTATTTGTAATATTTACATTTTGTGACAATTTTACGCGTCAATTTTCTTATTTGGGTCCGACGCCTTTTGTTTCGTATTCGTATTCCCTTATTTTTTTTTTCATTTCTGTGTATAAGTTGTGTTGTGTTCTAGCTTTTTTGGCTTTTTTTTCATAAATGCTGCATGAAGCGCACTTCCTGTTTCCGGTGGGCGCATTTCCCTTTCGTGGCTACGCTGGTGAAAACAGACGGAAATAAAGATATTTGGGTGACCAAACTCCAAGTTTGAACTTTGATGTTGCTTTTGCCAGCGACGGAAGACGAAGAAGTTGCGCTTTGAGCATTTTTGCCAAAAATTGTCAATTTTATGCCTTGAAAGGCAGACAAAAAACGCATTAAATTCCTAACAAAATATTAAATCCGTTACAAAGAACATATTTTAATAAATACAAATACTTTAATAAATCTGTGTTAGTAAAACCCTTTCTGAATGGACAAATTATTTCAATAAATTATTAAAATTTTTAACATTGCACAGAAGTTTCTTTAGAGTCGCAGAAATTAAGTAATTATAAATATTTTTTTATTTTATAGATAGATAATTTTAATTTTTCTTGGTTTTCTGTAAATAAAAATGTAGGCTTAAAAATTTAGTTTCTAAATTAAATACTATATTCGTTAAAAGTTATTTATATAAAAAACATTTCTTTAGACTCGCAAGAATTAAGTAAATATAAATATATTTTTTTTATTTTATAAATCGATAATTTATTTGGTTTTCTGTAAATTGAAATGTATTCCTGAAAATAGAGTTTCTAAATTAAAGACTCTATTTCTTAAGTGTTCAATAATATTTTTATAAAAAACCCTTTCTTAGACTCGCAAGAATTAAGTAAATATAAACAATTTTTTTTTATTTTATATATAAATAATTTTACTTGGTTTTCTGTACATAAAAATGTATGCTTGAAAAGATAGTTTTAAATAAAATGTTCAGAATATTTATATAAAAACATTTTTTTAAACCGCAGAAATTAAGTAAATATAAATATATTTATTTTTAATTTTATAGATAGATAATTTAACTTGGTTTTCTGTAAATAAAAATTTATGCTCGAAAAGAAAGTCTGTCAATTAAAAAATGTATTTCTTAAATGTTCAATAATATTTAGTTGAGTGATTTCCGTTTTATAGACGCTCCACTGTAGCTGCAAATCAAGTGGCAGGCGGTTGACATTCTATTAGCTTCCACCTTTATTTGAAGCTTTTGTGCTGTCATTTTGTCATGCAACAGGCAGAAAATATCTTGTATCGGGCTTGCTTTATATCGACATTATGCAAATTTTAGCCGTGGCTTAACACCTGGCTGCCAGGCATATAGTGCAGCTGCCTTTGCCGTTGCCTTTGCCGTTGGCTGACAATGGATTTTCTGTGTGGCACATTCAATTACCCGCATTTCCATTAACTGTCACCTCGGAACGGCAATTTTTCACACAACTTAAATATTTATAAGGTTTATTAATGCGCGTGTGGGTAACGTCGAGGAGTTCGGGACAAAAAGAAAACAATTATAATTATTTATTATAGCGAAAAGTGCGACAGTTTTTGTGTTTCCAAGCCTTTGTCTTCTTTGTGTGGGTGGGTGTGTGTGCGTGTGTGAGTGTGTGTCCATATGTTGCCAGTTGTTGCAAAGCGGCAAACGAAAGCGAAACGAAACCGTCGCGGGAATAGCAATAAATCATTTATGCAGCAGCCGTGCACTTACAAACACACACACACACACACACACACACACACACACACACAAGTGTACAAAGTGGCATAAATCAACTTACACTCGCATACACACACACATGCACTGGCACACTCAGACGCACACAAACGGAGACGTGCCTGCAGTCATACGCAGAACTTGCGCGAGTTTTCCCAAAGGAAAATGCTGCAGAAAAACTACAAACTTACGCGCTTCGCTTCGCCGCCTCGTCATCTCTAGACTGTGATCCTCACATCTCGTCCTTGCTCCACTTACCTTTCCCTGTGAGTGCATGTCAGTGCCTCGTGTGTCTCTTGATAAGCACACTCGAAGCTGCAGCATCAGCAGCAGCAGCAGCAGCAGAATCAGCTGCAACTGTGGCAAAAGCAAGGCCGCCTTTTCAGTTCGGTTGCAAGGACAGTGCACAAAAGTGTTTTTCCTTTTTTCGTTTTTGAGACATGCCAAGTACTTTATTGACAGTTGTTGAAGTGTGTAGTGCAGTGTAGTTGTTCCCGTCGAATTAAATTACTTGACTGTAAAAGAAACTGAACAACAATCGAATGCTATTCAAATTTGTTTAAATAACATTGTTATAAATTAAGATAAATTAAAATAATGTAATATCTGATTAGTGATCAATTTGTTGTTAATTGTAAATTGTGTATGTTTTCGTTAACCAGAATTCTGTATTTAAAAATTCTTTCAGTAGCTTATTTAAAATGATTATAAACTTATATCTAATTTTATCTGGTCTGTATGAGCATATATAGCTAGCAATGTTTGGAAGAAGTTTACAGATTTTCTTTTAAATGGAATACCAACAATGTTGATTTACTTTTTCTCAAAATGAATTCTTCATTTAAAATCGATATTCAATACCTTTCGAATTTTACAGCAACTTTTTCATATGATTTACGAATTGTAATTTTCTTCATGTATTTTTGCATAACTCTACAAAAATTAAATGGAAAAAAATATAATAAAATACGAGCAGTATTTATAATTGCTTAAAAAAATGTCCTTTAACGGACTATAAATATTTATATTTATTTATTTATTTAAAATTCCCTTTGGCATTTACATGCACCAATTACCATCTTATTGCTCTTTGGAGGCAATGTTTTTTTTTTTTGTGTGTGTGTGTGTGTGTGTGCTTTTACAACAACTTCCGTCGATTTACGAAATTATAATTGCTCCATTCCCGTAAACAGCTCCAGCCAAAAAACCAGGCACCTCATCGTGTTTGGGTGTGCTGCATAGAGGAGTCGTGTCGCGTTTACAATGCGCTTCCGCCTCGTTGTTGTTTTGCATGTTGACATGGCACGAGGAACGTGGCAGATGCGGCCACGTTACTCATACGACGCTTGGGCGGGCGTGTTGACAATACATGGCCATATTTTTCTTTTTGCCGCTAATGTGGCACGCCCACACACACACACACACACACACACAAACACATACACGTATGCAAAGCGCGTAAAGTTGAAATGACAATCGAAAGCCGAGCCAACAATGGCAGCCAGAGGCAAAACCGGAGCCAGTCAAGTGTGTGGGTGTTGCAGCTGCTGTTGTGCGCCTTTTCTTTTCACACACAGCAACAACAGCAGCAGCAGCAACGAGAACGGCAACAATGCATCGTGACAACTTCCGTTGCATGCGCTGCTGGCATAAAGAAAAACAGCGTAAAACTGTAACGGAATTGCATTGTGAAGAGCAAAATGTTTTTTCCTGGAACACGGCAAACAACAACAGCACCGGCACCAATAACAACAACACGTGGAACGGGCCTTCGGGCCGATATCAGCAATCATCTATTATTATTGTATGACGAGTATATCGCATGATATTTCTAACTGCCGCTCTGTGCTGCGAATAGTATATAGTCATGCACAAAGTTATCGCAAATCAATTAAACCTGCAAGCCAATGCAATTAATTTGATTCATACGCCCCGTGGTACGCAGTGCAATTTCATTTAATTATGCAAATCAGCCAAACGCGGTCAGCTTATTAATTTATAGCATTCGACGGTTGTTTTTATAGCCACATTTAAATTTATAATTTTTAGAATGCGGCAAAACAAAGCGAATGGAAATACCTATTTTTATAATATTAATATTGCTTTATTTGCTTTATTTTTCTCATTGAAAATCGTAATTGTTTTTATACATATTTAATTAATTTTACTGTCTGCCCGGAGATACGTTAAGATATTCGGTTTGACGAAAGTTTTTGATCAGACACAGCAACATCTTAAAGGCATAAGTGCACTTTTCCTGCAAACTATTCACTCGATTACATTCCTTGGCAACTTCAGTGTTTGTTTTTGACAAATGTTCCATGTTTTGGAGCACCTCAATGTCCACGTGTCCATCACTGTCCAAAATGTTCACATCGGCAGCCACACAATGCACATAGCACATATATTCCACACCAACATTCTCCAAATTATCTGCGGCAAGTGCTTGATCAATTTTCAATAACAGCTCCTCTCTGGTGACATTATTGTCAGACAAGCATTTCTTCTCAACATCGCCAGGCACGCTTAAACCCTAAAATGTTGTTTAAATAAGAGTTTTTCTTATCTTTTTGTGCTAAAACTTACTTGCACAAGCAGAAGAAATGCAAAAGAAATCAACAAACTCGTTCTTATTTTAAGGTTTACCATTTCATTTAAGTTATTAAATACGGAAATCTAAAGTTTATTTTATTAAAATATTTGAATATGTTTGGCAACTCGTGTAACTCCAGTTGGCCCAGGTGAAAGCTATTAACTGTTGATCTGAATTGTCCATTGGTTTTTATACACTCGCGTTTAAAGTTCTCTTAAATTCACAAATTCCCTTGTTGAATACAACGCTTTTGTTACAAAAAATTAAAATTGATTATGTTTAATTACCCCTGCGTGGTCTTTCAAAAAGTGAATAATTAAAAAACAAGATGAGTATCCGTCTAGTTAAAAAATAACTGCTTTAATTTTTAGACACACAGTTATTGCACTAAGGCTTAACCAATTTATTTAATTATTTAATGTGGCGAGCAAATAATTGCTGTCGAGTAGAGATTTAAACAAATCAGTTAGTATTATACGAGTACCACAGATAACGGTAGCTAGGGTGGCTTTGCAAAAATCTATTGCTTGCTTAAGAAAGCAAAACGATATTTCGGATAGTAAAAACTAGCAAATTTTTGGTATACCCTGAACCCATTGAAAATGGGTAAGAAATGGTATAATGGTTTATACTGTATATATGTATAACATACATATGCATATGCAGTATTTTGTCTTGCGTTTTTCTAGGAATTTTTTTGCAACGGTTGAATTTTAACACAACATAGCTAAGTAAGAGCGTGGTGCTGTTGGTAAGAGTTGTGCCGCACAACGTTGAGTTCTGGGTTCGAGTCCCAGCGAGGGTTGAGCAATGTTGAACTCATCTTTTTTTTCGTTATTCATTATAACTATTATGGCAAGTGCGGAATTTGTGTTTTATCTATCACTTGTGAGTGAATTAGTGCAGTTCTATAAGAGCTGTGCATCGTATACGACGGTTCAGCGGTTTCGAATTCCGGTGTGGAGTTTTTTTCCGTTGGTAATTATAAGTAAATTTTTGTTTTTAAATTTTTAACAGCCTCAATACTCAACAAGTGCCGATAGTTTGTGTGTATGTGTTAATTTCTGGGTTCAGGGTATCTACTAGTCTGGCGGTCCCGACTAGAGCAATCTCACTTGTTTTTATATATAAATGCACAGAAAAATAATAAATACAAATTATATTATTTTTCTGTGAACAGCATTTTAGAAATTTATTTGTATATCAAAGATTGACACGAAAGAACAATAATTTTTTTTTTTAAATAACTCAAGTCAGATCTATATTTAAAGTGCTCCTAAAATTGGAGATCATCATTCTGCTTAGTTCTTAGTTCCATAGCAATCGCCTCATCGCTGATTTCTCAAGATTCCGTAATATGTTGATCATCAATCTGTTTCTGTAGCCTAAATAAACTCATCAACGCTGAGTTTCCAATATTCATTCAGCACATAATAAGCTTTAAGCTGTAGTTTCACTGTTCAACTGGTGCGTCTTCCATGCAGCTGCCAATTGCTTTGGCTTTTTATTTTGTGGCAATAATTAACTGCATATTTAATCGATCCTCCTTGCTTAGCCACTTGAGCAGCTGTCGCTGGAGCTGTCATGTTGCACTTGTATTTCAAGCCAACTTTATAGTCGAGTACAATCGAAGCGAAGCGTTTGTTATTTGCCTCGCGTTAGTATTTAAAGGCGTTCAAAGCCTTCTTCGAAGAAGTCAAATGAATGGATACAAACTGTGGAGTAAACTAAATAATTTGTTTCAAACATGATTTATATAGCTCAACTTGATATTTATTACGAGTTAGTACAGCAAATTAGCTAAACTAGTGCATTGCATTTACTTACTAACTGTTAAGCAAGCAATAATATATATTGAAGGCATATTCACAGTAATCTATTTGCTTATCGTGCAGTTCCTTGCACTTGTAGACGGCTTCGCGATAAGCCGCCTCTCGGGCCCCATATCCGATCTTCTTGTTCACGGCGAAATGCCCGCTATCATCCAGTCTATCCGATTTGTTTAATATGCAATATAAAAAACATTTAAATTTCATATCCCATTTGATCTTATCTTTTTTCACGCTGATTTCATTAACCCATGTGTCATATTCGTCTTTGGTAATGTTGTTCTCAGCCAAACAGGTGTTCATCATGGCATCCTCATCCTTATCGAGATCACTCTGGTAACATTATAGAAGCCAATGTATTTTCAAATTTCCAAAACATATATAGATTAAATATCCCCTGTACCTGCACGAGAACAGCTAGAAAAGCGAGAAAAATTAGAAAAACTGTGTTCCTTGCGATTGCTTCCATTGCTTTGAATTTAGCTTTGAGCTGGGCAGAAAACTGTCGACTGTATAATAATGAATATCGGGCCAGGTTATATAGCTGGTAAAGTTTATACGTTTATTATATATATATATATATTGTATATTGTAATTTTCTAATCGGGCCGTCAATCAACACGCAACAGAAAACTGTCGACTGTATAATAATGAATATCGGGCCAGGTTATATAGCTGGTAAAGTTTATACGTTTATTATATATATATATATTGTATATTGTAATTTTCTAATCGGGCCGTCAATCAACACGCTAATTTCAGTTACAGAGTATTCAGAGATTATTCGCTTAGAGCATCTGGACGGGTTTGTTAATCTATACATATATAGTAATCGCGTGTCTAATGGGAATCAACTGGAGATCAGTTAAATAATACAAGATTTTAAATTGTAGCAAATTACGTATTTCCCACTTTATAATTATTTGTGTGGTAAAACCTACAAAAATGTACATATTCTTATTTATTTTGAAATACCGTTCATATGTATCGAAGGCCTACCTGTTTCTTGTCTCAATTGTTTTGAGTGTTTTTGTTAAAGTTCAAATATACCTTCAACTTATTACCAAATGCAATCCTGGCACAATAACAACATCGGCAAGAACAACAACGGCGAAAAGAGCACGCGCCAAAAACTCACGTAAATTTCATTTTATACGCAGTGAAATTCGCATAACATTTCCTGTCAACATATTTTGCCACACTTTGCTGCAAAAATGAAGCGACAATGCAGCAGCAGCAAGGCCATTACACGAACACACACATACACACATACAAATACACATACACACAGCGACAAATTGGTCTGACAGCATCGGATGGGGCATTTCTAACTATGCGACCTCAACACCAGTAACCAACACCAACAACGCATCCCGCACCCCGCACCCCCCTTCCAACAGTTCTGCCAACTCGAAACTCGCTACAACAAATGAAAATTCCAAGAATATTCGCATTCGCAGTGAGTTTTGGCTTTTGCGGCTGCCAGTCGCTGTTTACTTGGCTTCCCCGGTTATTTACGGCCTGCAAATTTTTTGCTTCCCTTTTTGGTTTCTATATAGAATTTTTTTTTGTGTTTGTGTTCATTGTTTGTTGCTGGCTTGTTGCCAAAAGGGAAATATGTGTTGTGAAAATTGCACATTTTTATAGCCATCGCTAGGTGCTAAACTATGGGTATCTGTGGTCCGGTCATGCCCACACCCATTTCGACTCCGGCCTTTTTAATTGCGCCGCAATTTTTTTGCCATCAATTCTTGATTTGTAATGAAAATTGCAGAAATTTATATGGCCACCCACACACAACGCATTCTCTGTAATTTGATTATGGCGCCTCGTTTGGGCCATGCCAGTCGCTAATTAGGCCTATGAAGCTGCAATGCGAACGGCTCGTTTGGTTCGTTGCATAATTTATTTCTCATATATGCACCACAAATATTTTGCCATCGTGTAAACAAAATAAACAAGTCAATTTCGTCGCATAAGGAATTTGGAATACTCTATCCCTTTATAAACAGAAAAGTTTTGATTTTAGAGCGATTTCTCGTAACATATTTTTAGCAAAGCAAAAGCGGATTAAAATTTTTTTTTTTATAGACAATAAACCGATGTATAACTAGTAAAAATTTGTTGAATTTGTTACGTTTTTGTCTTTATAGTCGAATGACCCTAAAAATTGTTTCGTATTTTGTGTGTATGATGGTAAAAAAGTTATGAATTATATTTTGTTTATCAAATATAAATAGAAATAAATGATATTCTGCATTTCTGAAATACACTTAAATGGCATATATATCAAAATATATCTAACATGAAAATATATAAACTGATAGATTAATTAAAACAAGCTTATAGGAAATCGATAAACCAGGGTTGAAGCAAACTATTTGACAAAAGTGTAATACAAGATATTGTTTATTGTGCCGATCTTAAACGAAAACCAAATGTTTTGTTAAGATTAACAGTGTCTTCCATAAGTAAACTGATGCTGTTAAGTAAAACTGAAGCATATGTTGTCAGTGAATAAGAACAATTTATATAAAACCCCATTGAGGGTTCATGCATATACCTGTTACACACACACACACACACAGACACACACACACACATGTATGCAGATACATGCGCCATTGCTTTGTTAAGCTCGAACTCATATTTCATAGATTATAATATGTGGGGGGAGGGGAGCGGAAAAGTTGTGCAGTCAGTTTCTTGAAGGTTAAGCAACACAAACAATGTGGCCTCCTGACAGCAACTGCCATTTATTAAACATGTCAGGAGTGGAGCTGGCGCTTTTCAAGCAGCTTGTCGCTTGGGCGCCACCTATGCGATTTTGTACTCTATCCGGGACTGCGAAACTTGCTATGCACAGAATAAAAGTAATGTGTAAAACTTTGGATGCTCTGCGTAATAAAAATAAATAGCACGCGGCTTGGGCATGCATGGCACGTATTTTACATGCACTTTGATGCCACACCCACATCAGACTAACAGTACACGAACCTCTTCTGGCCCACAACAAAACGCCCACAAAATATGCATACATTGTTGGCACGTGCATGCACACAAAGGAATTTCTGAAGACATTTTCGGATATGTGTCAGGGCTGAGGAATAGCAATGGGTGCCGCATCAGCTGAGATGCTGCAGCAAGGGATATTGTGCAGCCCGCCTCAAACTGGCTGTTAAGTCAGCCAGACAGAGACAATGAAACAAATTAATTGCCAAAATGCCAAAGCCAAAGCCGAAGCCAATGAACAGAGCGATGTCGATGCCAATGTGAAACAATGGCCAGATTCTCGGATTTGGATCTGAACAATGCCGGCGCAGGTCAGTAAGCATTTTACATGGGCCAATTAGTGTAGTGTGTCTACTGCTCGAAGAACTGGATGCCAAGTTCATTGGGATACTTAACAGTTAAGGCAAAGTGAAACTGCAACATTGTTGACTCCTCAAACTAAAACACTGTTAGCGGGAGAATCGGACGACGGTTCTCGGACTCGTAATGGCAAAATTTTAATTAAATGTTAAGTGTTGGGTAGTTCTTTAAGCGGTCATAACTGTAAATGGGCACGAGACAGCGCTTTAAGTTCCAGTCATGGCAAATGGCCAGCTGACCAGCTGACTGGACTGGGTGCGAGACCCAAGCCAAGAACTGCGTCCGGTGCGGACTTTGGTCGTTTTTAACTTTCTGTGCGATTTGCACGGCTCGCTGCATTCGGTGACAATTTGTACGAAGTTTTAATAGACCCACCGAGGGAATTTTGGATATGCAATGCGATTTGAGAAGCTTGAAGAAATATTAATAATTTTGAAATGTATGTGTACATTATTATGTATGTATATGTTATTTAAGTTTCAGTTACCAAAAATCATTGTGATTATTGCTTATACATTTTCACGCTAATAATTGCAGCTATTTTGCTATGTTTTACATAGGTATAATATCTTGGTAACGCTGTCATAAGCTAATATGTTCAATAATTTAACAAGAGTATGCCCGCTTCGTGCTCTTTAAGTGAGCCATTTCTTTTAGCCTTTTTGTATTTTGGCTTGCAACTATAAAGCTTAAAGTTTGAACTAAGCACTAGTTTTATTATTATTTTTTTTTGCTTTGCTTTGCTTTCTATTACACTAAGCGAATTAGAGTATATAGGTTTTATAATGACGCACATTAAAGTTCAGTTTTAAGGTTATGTCAAAAAAATATAATTTTGGCACGAATCAATAATTTCTTAATTCATACTTTGAAAAATAATACTCAAGCAAACACGTTGCTGTAAATAGCGTAGTGTGCAGTCGGTTGCAACCGATTGCAACGTTCTCACTTGTTATACCCTGTTACCTGTAAAAGTTGTGCAATTTGATATGATATGACAGTGATATAGAAAATACAGAATTTTGAGTACACGATACTATTTTCTATAACATTGTATTATTGATTAATTTAGATAGATTTAGTTTTATTTTAAATATTGCAGATCAGTTATATACATTATGTACTTTAACTTCTGGATGGGTGTAGGGTAACTTCCAGTCCGGCACACTTGATAAGATCACATATACTTGTTTTCCTTTTTGGGTGGTGCCTGGGATGTTAACTAAAAATAAACCGAGTGTTAAACGTGGCTTATACGTTGGTCATTTTTATTGCCAGCGTGTGCCCTCAGCCGTGAATAATCGCATTAGTTACGAAATTAAAAATTACAAAATAGAAGAGATAAATCCGCCCACGGCCGGCCGGAGGTAAGCCTTTTGTTACCAAAAGGCACAACTATTAACTAGCCAAGGCAGTTTCGGCACTCAGCTTCACATAATTTATATTAAAAAGTCTGTCCATGTATGCGTGACCAGCTGTGCGTAGCTTCCTATTTGTAAAGATTTACTGCTAATTGAATTACTAAGAAGGGCTTTCTACGGCGTCCAAAATTAGTTAAGCTGATTTCCAAGCCCAATGTCCTGGAAGTTAACTAGCTGGAAGGTTTGCTCCTCTCGTTGTCTATGGAAAAGGTAAAACGGGGAAGGTGCGCCAGCTTACGTGTGTTTGTGTGTGTTTGTGTGTGTGTGGGTTAAATTGAGTTAATTTGATACGCACATCTTAGATTTATACGGATATTCAAACATGATAGTTGGCCCCTTAAGCGTGAGTTTGTTTTATAAATAACCCTTAGATTAAAGTTAAAGTTGATTATTATCATTAATCAATTTTATTTTCTAAATAACAAATTTTCGATTTAATAATTTGCATTTTTAAACTAATTGGTTAAAGCTAAACAAAACTCCCATTTTAAAATGGATTGCTTTTTTTTTGCAAGCTTCTCGGTTAAAACATAATTAGTTTTAATATTAAATTGCATGCCAACATTTTTAAAATTAGATATTGCTTTTAAATTTTTTATCAAGTAGAAAAGTAAATTTTTAATTTTTGTGTTTTTATATATTTATTATATATTTATTATTGTTTGCTCTGCATATTAAATTAATAATATAAAATCTTTGGCTCTGGCTTTTTGCTGATTTAACGATAAGCGTGCGCAAATGTATTGGAAGCGAATGGCTTGGACATTATTTAATTTCTTTTCTTGCTCGTTTACACAAATAATTGCATCCTTCAACACTTTGTTCGCCATATTTGCATTGCCTACTTTCCGGCTGAGTATTAAATGCGCTCCAATTCGCTTCTTTTCGCCTGCTTACAATATTGAATTTCTGCCAGCCATATCTTTTATGCATCTCTCACTTTGACCGGCAAGTGCAACAGACAGCTGCATCGGAGGCCACATCGGCCTGCCCCATGCCCCACATCTCGTTCACATTTTTATTCAGCTGGAGTAATGCTCGGCGTGATTTGAGGAGGTTGTCGTGTAAATTTAAATCAAATCTTCAGGGCGAGTGTTGAAATGAAATCAATTTCTTTTGTGCGGCGTTTGAAAGGTTTCAAATGATTTTCAATTGTTGTTGCTGCCCGTTGCCCGTTGAGCGTTGCGCGTTGCGCGTTGCCCGTTGCCTGGTGGCCAAGCCTTGAAAATCTGCTCAAGCGTCTTACGTATTGACTTGGCCCCCATATGCGACTCATAATCCGATTTTGGTGTTAAATGATTTTCCACGTATTGTGCGAACAAGCGACTGTTTTGTTCAGCTCTGGCTTTGTGTATATTGTTGTTGAGGCAGCTTCAACTTTAACCCCGCCGCGTGGGGTTCAATAGACATTGTTGCATGGCTGAGTGTGTGTGTGTGTGTGTGTTAAATTCCAGTGCTTAACCCTTTTGACTGCACTTGCAGCCGAGGCGACTCATTACTTGAGTGCTTAAATGGGCGTCTGTTGTTGCCCCTTCCCCTCGTCGCTGCCTTTTGTGGCAATTTTTGAGTGTGCACTCGAGTTTTTAACTAAAACAACTACAGCCATCCTCATCGCCATCTGCCTTCGCAGTTGTATCGCAGCAGGTGCAGCTTTCTGGCCCGTTTTGTTTGTTGCAAAGTGCGCGCCAAGCGTCATTGATGCTGACGTTGATGCTGTCGCCGTCGTCGTCGTCGTCGTCGTCGTTGCTGTCGCCGGAGTCCTCGTCGGCATCTCCTTCATTCCTATAGTAGTCGTCAAGCTGCCACTTGTCACATGGCAACAGTTTAGTTTTCTAACCACTTGCATCCAGTCGACACACACAAGCCTGCACACACTCTCTTCCACACACACACACCAGCACACAACTCAACACACACTTGAGTGCGAGTGCGCCTCAAGTTGCACTTTTACATACAGCAACGGAAATCAACGCTGTGCAAAAAGTGCCCCCAGTCGCCGGCAAATGAATAGAAAACAGCAACGATAGCGGGGCGCCTGCAGATCGGGGGAGTACCCGTTTATGTAGTTAAGTTGTTGTCGCTACAAACACAGGGTAGCACAGGGTATAGTTGAACAAAATCTTATTAATTCAACTACAGCCAGATACTATTATTTAACGCGTTTTAAATTTTAAAATTAAATACAAATTAACATCATTTTCAGATTTAATGATATTATTTTTATTATTCCCAAACATCATTTATTTTTTATTATATATTTATAAATTAAATTGAAAAAGAATTTCTCAAACGACTTTTCTAAAATGGTTTGTTGCGCTTTGAAGTTTCTTTCTTTCAAGCTTAGCTAATGAGTGCATATTTGGTTTCTAATAGCGAACAGGGTATATTAAAGTCGCTCAAACTGTTGTAATTGCTAAATGTGTTGTTATTGCTGTTGTGGATATTGTTGTTCTGGTTATGCCAGTACGTTGCTTAGCTTTTTACCATATTTCTGTCAAAAGGTCATTGGTTCGGTAAACGGCCTGACAGTTGATTTAGCACATTGACTAAAGGCCTTTCTGTTTTAGTTGTTTTTTTTTTCCATCTTTCGGTGCTTAGTCAATTTTAAAGTAGGCAAACCACAAGCTCCTCAAAATTTGGCACACTTTACGAGTGCGCCCAGGGCAGCTTCAATTAGTTTGCTCAACCTGCTCTCTGACTTTGTGCAGCTAGCACAAAGTTTTCCTCCAGCTTTCCCCACAACTGTCTGGTAGCCACTTAGTTTTCTAGTGCCGTCCCCGCTTGCCGCTCACCCCGTGCATTTGTATGCATTCTAAATATTTGTGTTGTTGCTGTTCGGGCAACAGCTGCGCTCCAAAAATTGTGTAAGTAATTTAGTAAAATATTATAAAAATATAAGAAAATAAGCAACAAATTGCAAAACATTTTTGGTCACTTTGTTTTCCGCTTGCTGCAGTCTCTATTTGATTTGTACACATTATTGTTGTTGTTTTTCTTGTTGCCTGTTTTTTGCGTTTGCTGCCTGCCGAATAAGGCTTTAAGGCATATTCTCGGTTTTTGGCTTTTGGGCATTAGCACTTCAAATTTTCACAGAAAATATAACAATGAACAATTAAAGTGTGCATAAGACGATTATTTACGACAATTCGTTGGCAATTGATATTTGCAACAATATTTTCTTAAGAGCAAACAGTTTAAAAAAGAAATCAAAGCGCATTATTTTACGTGTGAGATAAACTAAATTGAAGTGCAGATTGTCGAAATGAAACGAATACAGATTGAAACAGGGATTATAATACGCTTACAATTTGGAATTTTTTGCAGATCACTTTTAAAGAAGCATTAACTAATTGCTTTTCAATCATAGCTGGTGATAGAAAATACACATTTTTCTTAAGTTTTCAATAACTTTTGTTTCATTCAATTGGTGTAAAATATAATAATATAATTGAAAAATAATGAATATAATATTTTTTAAATTCTATATTCACACCAAAACCGTTTTTTTTGTCAAGTAATTTGTATAAAATTTTTAAATAATTTTTGGTTTGAAACTTTAAACTCTCGTTTCGATAGGTTATCTCCCAAAGCGAGCATCTTGCAACATCTCTGTGAGTGTGTGTTGTGTGTTGCTCAATATTTGTGTACATGTGTGCAGTGCTGCATAAGTTGTAAAAATAACCTGCCACTGTCGTTGCTTTGGCGCACATGGCAAATATTTAGTTTCGATACGCTGCCTTTGGGCTAAGCTCATTTAAATGCAAATTTTTAGCCAAGAAGCTCGAAGCCAAAACCCAACCAATATGCTTGGCTGTGTGTGCGTTGGTGTGCGGGAATGTGGCTGAGAAAATGACTTGCAGCAAGTGCATAAAATTTAATAACTACGGCCAAGTCTTTAGCCAGAATATGAACAGGGCTAAGCGATTGCAACTACCATTGCACATTTTGTTGGGCGCCGCAGGGGGCGTGGCACGTGTGGCTGCAACGCGTGTGCACTTTGTAAAATTATGCATAAATACTTGATGAGAAATTGGCGAATGTTGACCCCAAACTTCAATTGGAAAAAAAAAAACTGCCCAGCGGACAAGTGGGCAAGTGAGCCTTGCCTTTGGCATCAAGTGTGAAAAGAATTTTAAATGTGCGCAATTACTCAAAAGTCTCACATACACACACACACACAGAGACTACCACATGGACACACCTTTTTGCTGGGCACAGATTTATGTGCCTTGGTTTTTCTGTTCGGGCTAAACTTTTGGCCATCCAACAGTTGACAGACCAGCCACCCGATCCTGCATTCCTGCCCACGACCAGCTTTTCAAGCTAATGTCCTCAATCCGTTGGCACTTGCAGCAACAGCAGCAGCAGCAGCATGTGTTGTTGTTGTTGTCTGCTGTTTCATGACAAATGCTTTTGTTTACCCCAACATAATTCTTTTGTGATTGATGCTCCTCCGTCTTGCTCCCCTTGGCCAGACGGTTTTTCTGCATAGCCAGAATGAGACCAGCACCAAAAGACTATATATTTTTGTCGCCTCGCTCTATGACATTAGTAATAATTCCCTCCAGACTAGTCGGTCAGTTGCTCTCTGCTCTGCTCCACTCACGTGCTGTCAACACGGACTGTGTGCCCTTATCTTAGGGCCCAGACTCTTCTCCCGGCTACCTTCGCCTGGCTCTGAAGTGTTTATGTTAAGGTAGGCCGCTCTTAAAGACATCAAGTGCCCCAGGATGTGCGCTGTAAGTTTTTGGCATAATATTTTATGTGTGCTATCTGCCATGCAGCTGAACTGGCATCATAAAATACCTTACAAGCCTGAAACCAACAGGCGAAGTATAATGTTGTTAATATCCCAACACGTTTCTATATACATATATATACACTCAATTATGCTGTGTATGCCTTTTGATTATAAGGATATTTAAAAAACAAACTTTGGTATCAGGTATAACCGGTAGCGCAATACTCATTCAAAATAGTTTCTAAAATTAGCAAGTGAATTTTTCAGAAAAATAATACAATTTTATTTTTAATAGTGAATGTATTTTAGAAACAGTACATCCTACATTTTTGCATGATTTTTGATAAAAATTTGACTAGCTCAGAATCACACTTAATGTTAGTTTTACACTAATTATGACAAGTACAATAGATGAAAAATACTAATTCGCAATTCTAAATTTTGAAAAAAAAGAAGACAAAAATTAGCAAGGAATTTTTACCAAGAAATCTTAAAGCATTTTATTTTCAAAAATTCACAAATTTTAAATGTATATTTGAGGACAAATCATGACTAAAATGAAAATCGCCTCAGTTTTGACAAATTTAGTAAAATATGGGAGCTATGTCAACATTATTTATGCTTTCTTGGTCGGAAAATAGGGTACATATTATTTCGGCATACCTGAAAACCATTTATCGCGCTAGAGGGTATATTTATATCTT
Source organism: Drosophila paramelanica (assembly GCA_035043915.1). NCBI lineage: Eukaryota > Metazoa > Arthropoda > Insecta > Diptera > Drosophilidae > Drosophila > Drosophila paramelanica. The sequence goes on along the minus strand of JAWNMO010000112.1, from coordinate 879,328 downwards.
TATATATTTGATCATGTTCTTCTATGACGTACCTGCTCTTAATATCATTTGCCAGGCAAAATTGAAAAAGTGTATAAATTAATAACTGCCATCAAAACTGTCAAAGAATCCGCTGAGTCTTAGGAAGAACTTTTATCAATATAAAATGCGTGAACTGTAAGGTACATTAAAAAAAGCAGAAAACTAAATGCTGCAGTGTGGTACAGGGTATTTAAACCGCATGAGTTTCGGATAGTTGCTGTCAATATTTAAAGTTTACTTTTTGTAGGCGCCAAAAATTGCGCAAAGTTTACGCGAGCTGCGAGCTTAAAAAAAACATTGCGTTCGAAATGGGGCGGCGGGCGGGGCACACAAAAGGCCTTTGGTTTCGAGTCAATATTGTATGGTTGCTAGGAGTTGTATAATTTTACCGTTACACAGCAATTACAAGTTAAGAGCAAAGTGCAAATCAAACTAAAGGGCAGAACTTAAAAGTTGACGTCGCGTAAATTGACAGCACATTTCCGGGGCAATCAACGGCCCGAACCGTGGCCGGGCCGGCAGTAGGGTTGCGTTGGGCGGGAGAAGGGGTGGCTAAGCTGTTAAAACAACTGACAACCACAGAAGTAGTAGTGCGACTTTTACTGCGCTGCTGTTTCCGCTGCCTGCCTGCAACTTTGCGCTTCCGGCGACAGCCGCCAGTCGACGACAGTTGTTGAAAAGTCGGCAGCAGCGTATTTCTTTAGCTCTAATTCCAGACACACCCCCCCGCCCCAGTCCCAGTCACAGCCCCAGCCTCAGCCTCGGCCCGCGTGACCTGCTGCTGTTTTGTTATTGCCTTGGTGCTTTATTGTTGCTGATGTGCATTTGGCACTTGTTGTAATTGCTGTGCGCCCCATTCGCCCCTCCCCCGTCTAAGCTCGCTTGCAAAAAATGGTGGCAGAGTTTTTAGCGCCAACTGCAATGAGCTGTTAAAGTCTGTTTAACCAACTCGTTGCGAAATTTATTACGAAATTCCATTAACTTGGCTTGGACATTGCTCACAACCGCAAAACTATGCAAATAAGCTGAGAATTTATTATGTAATGCGCGCAATGCACTTAGGGTGCGGGGCAGAGACTCCACGGGGGTGGGGACAGGGCAGGGAAAGGGGCTTGGGAGGGCGGCCTGTTGATGAGACCGCACGTCAGTACGACCCACTCCAAAGAGCCGGCTGCTGGCCTAGTTCTTAGCGTTCTTTGCGGCTAGCTGAAAGCTTTTTGGTGTTGGTTAACGCGGAGGTTAAAACGCTGCATAATGAAACAAAAGTGTGTGTGTGTCTGAAAAATGAAAAAGGCTTCTGCCGAAAGCTGTTTTCAGGTAATTGGGGTTACTAGCCAATTAAATTCTAATTTCATTTGCAGTTAAAATATTAGTTTTTCATTTTAATCGCAGAAAGACAAAACGCATTTTACAAAGCAACCAATATAAAAGTTGGTTAAATTGTAGACCAAAAAAGTAGCAATATTAAGTAATTTAATTTTTATAACTTCACTTTTTAGTACATATATTACTATTACATAATTATTATTATCATAATTCTTACTTTAAGTTTAGTTCTTTAAAATTGCTACCTCACATTTAAGAGCCTCGGCCATTATGATTAAGCTGAAGTTTTTGAAGCTTTCAGAGGACATTAAATATTTAACTTTGTCTTCGTTTAAGCCCTCCCCCTGTTTTTTCGTTCATATAAATCCCCGCCGATATCTGTCCAGTTTGGAGTGCGTGGCTTTATGCTTGGCTTTTTCTTGCCACTCGTTAACTTGCCAATTTATGCGCACCAACAAAAAACAAATAACTTGAAAAGTAGGCAGCTTTATAAAATAAGAACAACAAAAAGCGAGGGGAAAATCCGGAGCTTATACAATGTTTAAAAAATTTAAATAAAAATAAAAATTAAAAGCCATCAGAGCCAGATTCAGGGCCGACTCGGAAGTCTGTAAGCAGCAAGTGTCAGGCAAGCAATTGCAGCGCCGATTGCACAGCCAGAGCCGGACTCGCAGCCGGAGCCGGTGTCGGAGCCGGAGCCGGAGCTGAAGCTGAAGCTGGCGCTGCTCAATTTATGCAACAGCAGCAACAACAACACTATTAACAAGAAAAAAAAAATGCTGCATGCAAACATATATTTATATGTCTGCGCCCACCAGCTGTGTGTGTGTGTGTGTGTGTGTGTATGTGTGTGTGTGTGTGTGTGTGTGCCTCTCTGCATGTGTTTGTGCATGGTGCCATGCATAAATTCGTAACTTGACCGCTTTTAAGTTGCATAAATTCTCGAATCCAAAGTGTCAACAGCACAAAATGCTGTTGTTGATTGTTGCTGATGTTGTTGTTGTTGCTGTTGTTGTTGTTGTTGTTGCTGCTGCTGCTGCTGTGCTCTGCTCAGCTGGCCATGCGTTGATGATAAGCTTAACGCGTTCGCTGCTTGATGTCGCATTGTTGTAAAATACTGCAACAACAGCAACAAACAACGGCAGACGACAACAACAGGAAGCGGCCATTGTGTTGGTGCAAGAAAGATGGCCGCTTTGATCCGTGTTGATACCAGGCCACTGCAACAGCAGCAACAACAGCAGCAGCAGCAGCAGCTGAGAGAGTGTTGAAAAAATTGTGTGGATTATGCGACAAGTGCAGCGGGCAGCTTCAACAGTCTCTGGCCCCATTTTGTATTGAGGGGCGAGGGAAACTCGAGCCTCAACCAGAATGGTCGCAATTTTTTTTTTTTGTTAGCAAGTCTGCGTTTAGTTGTTGTTGACTGCAGTGCCGGGTCACCTATGTCCATTGTCATGGCTGCCAGTCAGCCAGTGCAGCTGGACATTCGCTCCATCAGTTGGCCCTTTCTGTCTGTCTGTCTGTTTGCCAGTCCGTCACGCAATTCCCATTCATTAAGTGTTGCTCGCCCCCCTCGCACCGCTTGCCCCAGCCTCGCAAGTGGCCACACATGCGGGCCGAGTGTGAATGGTATCAGCAAAGAGTCAGTCGATTTCAGTTCTTCGCCTTTTGTGGCAGACCAAACATTTCTGATTTGCAGTCGTTATTACTTACAAAAGGTTTATGTTTCTGAACAATAAAACATGCTTACACATTGCAATCGGATGTAAACAACTTTTAAACAGACGAAGACGTTTTTAATATATAATGTTATTTTGGTAAATTATCGATTTTTGTAACATATCCAATGCGATCTTTAAGGGAGATCGTGAATAATCTGACTCAAAAGAGATATATGAGATAATTTTTATTTGAGCTGATACAGATAAATAGATTTCATTTAAAAGTGTACCTTTTAGTATATATTCCGCACCAAACCCAATATTCTCTTTTCTTTTATTAAAAGTTTATATAACAAATTTAGCAAATTGCTTTAAAACATTTAAATTTTTGAACATGGTATATTTTATGTTTTAGGTAAAGCTGTCTTTTATAACTGACGTGAATTGACATAATACTTTAATATTTTCAAATTATTGATTTTATATTTAATTTTTGTTTTTATTCACGTATTCAAAGATAATTATTATATTTTGCCAATGTGCACACTTGAGTTGAGCTGTGCTGCCGAAGCTGTCGAACAAGCCCGTTTCTCAGGTAATGCAAATGTTGATTGCTTCGTCGAGGCAAAAGCTTCGTCTGTCTTTGGCGTTGGCAAACAAATAAAATTAATGCCAAACGAGTGCACAGTATCGTTCAGATTTTCGGCAGCACAAAAACAACACTTTTAGCTGGCATTTGTTTGCCTTAGACAAAGGCCAAGGAGAATCGAAAAAGCTGCAGCTGCTTTCTCAAGCACAACACACACACACACAGGTGTAGTGGGGTGGTGCATTTGGTGGGCGCTGTTTTGTCTGCACACCTGGCGAAGCGCATTTTAATTTGATACCTTCATTTATTCCTGTGCGCGCACAACTTAAACAAAAGCAGCTGAAACGCAACCTGAGCGAGCTTCAAGTTGTGAGTTGTGCATCTGCATCTGCATCTTCGTCTTCGTCTGCGTCTTCATTTGCAGGTAACTCGCTGTGCGACTCTTGGCCAACTTTCGAGAAACTTCACTTTTAAGTTGCTTAAAAAGTTGTCACAGCGCTTAAGAGCTAAGCAGCTCAGTGCCCAATTGTGAGCCAGCTGCTCTGGCTGCACCTCCATCAAAGGGAGCAAGACGAGGAACAGTGGGTGGCAGGCGGCAGGACGCGAGGATGGGGACAGCTGCAGTTGAGTGCAAATGAGTCGCTGCCCGGACGAGAACCCATCTAGTTGCGACGTCTCCAAAAATCTCTTCTGGCGCTGACTTACAGCTGCTTTTTATTGCCGTTGTCCCCCCCGACTTTGCTTTTGTCTTCAGTCTTTTGCCCGCTTCGCCTGGCATTTATTTATTTTTATGTTGTGTCCTTTTTTATCGCAACTTTTGCTTCCTTTTTGTTTATGCGTAATTGTTGATAACTTGCTAAAGTTTTTATGCCCATCACCGTTGAAGGGTAACTTGGATGCATTTAATACGTAAAGTTTAACTTTTGCACTTGAATTAGACACTTGATTCCCCCTGAAAAGTTATATTACCAATCTATTAGTCATTCATAAATACAGTTTTAATATCAATTTGCATGATTTTTTAAGCAGGTGTATAGAATATTTTAACCAAATTGATTTAGTTATATTAAATGTGTAATTTAACACATATTATTATAATATATTTCTGTACTCTATTTAAAATGCATTATTATTAATAAATTTTATTATTGTTTCCAGCTTTATTTTCATTATTATTTTTGCTTATATATTATTCTTGGTTTTACCTTTTAAATGTATTCAAACTATTTCATGTTTTCTTTTATAGCACTCATTTTGAGCGAAAGCGTATAGCGAAGTCGCATATATTCGCGTACTGCTTTGCATTTGTACTTAGCTTGTTCTGTCTTTTGGTAAATGCAACTTTAACTGCTTGGGCAACCATTGTTTGTCCTGCTGCTGGAGTGCTCGAAACTTTTGTAATTTTATTAAGGCACATGGCCGAAATTCGACAACAAGTTGACAAAGCCCTGTCAAAGATTAGCAAATGCTGCCATTAGCCCTCACCAAAATACTCACTAGAAGCAGCTGGCTGCTGTCTGCTTGATGGCTGGTTCCTGCCGCCTGATGCCTGTTGCCTGCAGCTGTTCCTCCATTTATGACCATTGCTCACCAATGGCCCAAATGCAATCAATGGCGCAGGAATTTGTGGTCCTGCCTGGGCACAAAAGGCCAAGTGAGAAGGCTCAGCAAGCTAGCTGGCTGCCGCTCAGACTGGCAGTTAGTAGCTTCTACATATATATATAGATGTACATATATATATATATGTGTGTGTATACCTATGGAAATAAGGCTGGTTCGTATTCCTTGTTGGGCAGTTTGCTTTTGTTGATTGTGCGCCTCGTTTCGGTTAGCTTTTGAGTTTGATTTCACTTTTACTTGGCCACCTCCAATTGCTGCTGCTGCTGCTTGCCTTGGCTCTGGCAGAGTCGGTGAACCGGCAAAGTGCTCCTTTGGCGCAATTTCATCACAATTTGGGTCAATTACACGCACTTGTCCAATTGAATATGCATGTGTGTGAGCGTGTTGCTCTCTTTTGCATTTCTGGAGCGGGGGCGCCCATGAAACCACACAGGACACTCGCAAGTCCTGGCTGTCTTCTCTACAGGCTTTACCTAAGCCACTGCGACTTTCTCGTGTGCTTTTTGCCAGATCGCTGCATACATGTAGCCGAATGTGTGTGTCGGTGAGCAAGAGTCTACTGCTTTAACTTTTTTCTTGGAGCGCTCCTTCCATGTTGTCAGCTTGAAATTAGCATACAGGCATAGCATACATTTGTGCGTTCAATCAACTTAATGAGCCGCTTCATTGGGCAACCGCCTTTAGATTATGAAAAAGGGAGGCTATCAAAGATGTTGCCTCAAGTTTGCGGCACATACTTAATGGGAACTAAATGGCAATCTTATGTTTTGGATATCGATGTGGAAAGTATATCAGTCGCATGGAAGTTAGAACGTTTCTTCTCTTCCCTTATTATCATATTTATTTCATATATTTTTAAATAGAGTTTGGTTATTGTTATACAACAACTAACAACTTTGCATTTACATTATAGGCATTATTGAAAATTTAGACAAATTAAAATTAATAAAAATTTTGGCACCTAGTCAAAAATCATGCCAAATTGTCGATAATTTTGGTAAGTAAATTTCTTGGATCCATATTTGAAACTACTATTACATTGTCTTAACGGTGTCAATATTCATTTTAATCAGGAGTTGGCCTCTAGAATATACATTTAAAGTATTTTTGTAAATAATTTTTTCCAGTTTTTTGGTTAAAAAAATAATATATAAAATTTTTTTTTTAAATTTAGGATTATGAATTTTTATTATTAATCGATTGTGGTAGTCATAAAAAAAAACAATAAAGGACTGATTCTAGGGGTGTCAAAATTTTAGTCAAATATCATGCTAAAATCGACAGAAATGCTGACAAATAACGCTTATGGATCCATATCTTCCATATTTCATACCACTATAGCTTTGTCAAAACTGAACCGATTTTAAATGTTATTTGTCTTCTAGATCGATTCTACATTCCAAATATATGCCTTTAAAACAATAAAGCTTTTGGATGTGAATGTTCAGTTCAGATGAGCCAAAAATATAATGCCAGAATCGAAATTTGACAAGAAAAAATTATTAATATTTGCAAGCTCTTTCATATATATATATATCCTCCTTCGTCGATTTCACTTCCATATAAGTTGCAGCAGTTATTTTACTGCTGCCCATGAAAAATAAAAGTATTCAGAATTTTTCTTCGGCAGCTGCATTAAATGCACTGCACAAATAAAGTGAAACAAAAGACAAAAAAAAGTAAAAAGAGGCGAACAAGAGTGCCGCAAGGCGAGTGCGAATAATTACTGGCTATATAAAACTGAAATGGTAGCTGACCGAAAAAACAATAACAAATGTCCTGTACGCCGCGGCTGCGGTGAATGTTGACAGGGCGGCTGTCCCCAGTCCCGGTCCTCTTCCTGGTCCTCATCCTATTAGTCTTCTCTGCTGGCGCTGCAGCGTGCTGTGAAGCCCCAATGATCGATGTCGTATTGTCAGTTTCATAAAAATTCAAACAGCCAGCGAGCGAGCTGGGGAAGCCTCGCCCCACAGCGCGTAAAATGCTTTTGTCAAAAGGCTTAAACTGCCAGACCCCAACACGCCCGTGCCCCCCGCTCCGGCCTGGCAGCCATCTAGCCAACCAGGCGAGCCACTCCTTTGCTTTATTGTTGGCCATTGACGGCAACAACAACAACAATAACAGCATCAGCAACAACAAAAAACAAAAACCAAAACCATTGGCCAGCAAAAGGCAAAAGACGGGTACGCTGTAAAATGCAATAAATTAAACAATATCTGCGCCAAATTGCTGCTGCATTCGGGGCGATTTTTACTGATGCTTTTGGCGTTTAACAATTTTTATGCGGCTTTGGATTTTTTGTGTGCCAATTTTAAAAATCATTTCTTTTCTGCTTTTGTTTTATTTTCATTTTTATTTTTAATTTTTTTATTTCGTTTTTATTTAATTTTTTTTGTTGGTTGTGATTCCCATGCAGGTTTGGGCGTGTTTTATTTATGAGCGCGTGTGGTTTTAATTTTCCGCACACCCCGCCCCGTCCCCCGTCTGCTGAATGCAACCAATAACTTTAGGTTAGATTCGGTGCGTTGCGCGAGTCTTGAAATCGTATCACGTTCGAGTGGAGATGACAATGGCAATCGCCAGGACACGAGAATGAATGAATGCGTACATTGGCCAACATGCAGCAACGTTGCAACGTTGCAACATGGCGACATGAACAGGAAACAGGACCTCCGACTAGGAGCAGTCGTACAAGCCAGGGCAATTTAATTCAATCAAAGACAAAGCCGGACACTGACAGGCGATGCCTGTGCAGCGTGCTGCTAAATCCGAGCCAGCTTCGGCCAAGACAAGCAACCACAGAACAGTGGTTGACAAAGCTAAAATATATATAAATTTAAAATTATATAGCTAAAAGCCCAAAGCACAATTTATATTTAAAAGTTTAATATGTATGCATTTTGCATTGTTCCACTTAAGCTGAAAATAAAACGTTGCCTAAATGCATTGATTGCACCTATTTTGCTGGTGTCTGCATAAATTGGTGTTTGCTCTGATTTCATTTAGAGTTCGGGGTGAGCATTTCGCCATTTAAATCCAAATTTTGGTCACGCTGATTACAAATACCGTCAGTGGGTTGGGGGGGGGCATGAAAAACACGGCTATAAATTCAGGCAAATATGCAAATCAGTTGCCGCATGGCTCATAAAATATTTGCGCTTTAACTGATTGCGCATACGCCGCATGGTGCGAGTGCCGAGTGCCGAAACCTGACCAGGAGACATTTTCGGCAATTGATGGGCAGCTGGGTGGGGGATGGGGTCGGGCGGCGCCCAGTTAATTGCTCGAGTGCAACACTTTACCCAGGCTTTTTGCTACTAAATTGCAATTGCTGTTGGCGACAACAACAATGACTGCAACAACAATAACATTCAGCAGCGGGTATTAACATGCGGTATGGGTGTCCCGACAAAGCCACGCCCAAATGCTGCCCGCTGCTGTCCGTCCGTGTCCGAGCCTGGTCCAGTTTCTGGGCATTTATTGAAGCTGTCAGTTTGCATTGTTCGCAAAGGTTTCATAATGCTGCCAATGCAATTAATTGCATAATATTGGATACTTACACGCATGCACATAAACACATACTCGCTGACGCGCGCACACACACACACACACACAATCACACACACACACACACACACACACACAGATTTACACTCAGCTCTTAAATTTGCCACACGATTGTTGCCTTTAAATTCTGTCGAAACTTATTCAGTTCAGATTAACCGCAATGGAAGCCATTGTTGCATTTGTTGCCATTGTTGTTGCTTTTATTGTTGTCACTGATGTCGGTTTATCGCATTACATAAATTTTATTAATATGAATTTCACGTAAATAACATGACAAGGCGCTCGCCAAAGAGAAGTAAAGCGTGTGCTCGGAGCATTATAAAAAAAGGCCTCAAGTGTTGTTTGATTTTATTTTCCCGCTTATTGACATAAAAGTGCGCTTTACTCTTAAATAGCTGGCATTAAAATTTATGCAATACATTTTTTTTATTGAATTTCTATTTTAACTTTGTTTTATTCGCTTATTTTATTTTAAATATATTTTGGCATCTTTAATGAGTCCAGACAGCGTTCTCCATCCGATTGATAATTATTACAGATATGTTTATATTATTAGTTACTTTCTTAGAGTAATTTAAAACTAATACTACCTATTTCTTTGCTTTCAATGTGCAACATTCACACTAACGTATTTCCTCTTCAAGTCGAATTTTAACTCTAACCTAACCTAACCTATAAATATATTCATTGATTATAATAAATCAGGTTATTATTTGGCTAAGCTATAATTCATTTATATATTTGTTCCACAATTTAACAATTATTTTAATGAGCATAACTATTTATTGCCATTTAGTGCAAGATATTAAATACCACATCTTTTAATTTGAACTATTTTATAACTTAATTGTTCATGTTCTCTTTGCAAATTGGGGTAAAATGGAATACCAGTGAAAAACAATGAAACCTGCAAGAGCAAACTTTTGTAGAAATTTAGTAATCCCTTTATTTAATGAAACTGAATAAGTGAATAACAAAGCGTGTAAAGAGGGACACTCATATTTTGTTTTTAAATTCAGCAAATAGTTGAAAAATATTTAAATTTCCTAAAACTTAAAAAGAAACGTACCCAACCGCTGAGCACTTGATGTTCCTTTAATTTGCTGACAACTCTATCGAGACTCGCTTGGGATTTGTGTGTGTGCTTGTGTGTCTGCGTGTCGGTTATAATCCTTAGTTTAATCCTTTCGCCATGCTTTGACACGCTTACAATTCACTTGAATGTCAGCAGCTAATCCGCCATCACAATGAGGTCGTCGGTCGCTGGGTTGCCTCTTGCTCTCCCATTCCCGTTCCCGTTTCCCCGTTATCCGCTCGGCGCTCCCTGATTTCAGTGCGACACTTGACAACGACGCTGGCGACACTTGCGACCCGCCTTGGCTCAAGTTTTCATTTTGCTTTGCGTCGCTTTGGCTTTTTATTTTTTTCATTTTGTCATTTTAATGCCCGCAAACAATTTAATTAAGCGGTTCGTTTTTCTTCTTTATTTTTTTTTGTGGTTGATTTTTTATATGCTCGCCGGCTGCTTCCCCTTAGCCCTGGCTCATTTTTTATGCGCCCACATCGCACACACTGCGACTTTTGGCCATTCGGAGCTGGTGTCTTCGCGTTGTTTGTGTAATTTTCACTTTGTCAAACATGTTGACATTTCGTTAATATCCTGTTATGTGCACCCTGCACACCACCGCCACCAACTCCACCAACTCTCACCATTCGCTCATTTTTATTTCGCTACACGTTTGTTTATTTGATTTCATTTCATTTTAAGTTTATGCGCTCATCTCATTGTTGTTGGCTTCATAAAGACATTTAAAGTTTATGGTCGTTTTTCGGTATTTTTAACTTTTTTTTTGGCTGCCATAAAACGTCATACACACACATACACGTGCACGCAAAGTTGAGTCGCCTTGCGTGCCTGGCATGTATTTGGCTTACTTTGTGATTTGTATAAATACAGGAAACGGAAATGACAGTCACGACACGGAAATGGCACGCCATTTAATTTCCATGCAGCGTGGCCGTGACTCCATTGCTCCCGTTCCTTCATATTGTTTCTCCCTCTCTCTCTTTCGCTCTTTGTTCCATTATATCTTTCGGTGACTAACAAACAACAAATTTTTTAGGTACAGCACGCAACACACACACACACGCACACACATTTGTGTGTGCACACGTGTCGCTGACAGTTGTATTAGTGCGAACATTTTGTAATTGATTTTCATTGCAAATAATTTTTATGTGATATTTATATAAATTATATTAATACGGCTTTCATATACTTGGGGATGGAGAGGATCTTTTCGATTCTGAATACTTATAGCTTATAATTAATATATGTTAAGATATATAATTATATTTGAAGTCTTTGTTTATATATAAGATACAGTTTAGTAATATTATGATTGATATTTCAATGAGAAATATATATTTTCAAACATTTCGAGAGCAAAAAAGTTTTTTCAGTATATATTTCTTTTAATATAGTTTTTATCAGAATATAATATTATGTTTACATTGTTGCATAAATATTAAAATATTGCAATATATTATTTGCTTTAAAATCATTGATTATTCGAGAAAAAAAAAGAGTTTAATATTTGATTAGCATATATTTATGATATTATTTTGCGCCTATTATTTCACAACTGTTGGCTTTTTTTTGTATTTCTATTTATTTGTAATATTTTTTTTTGTTGTTGTTAAACTTATTACCACTTTAGCCAATATTAATACCACTCATTAGTATTTAATTGCATATATTCATAATTTGCAATTTCAACAATTTATGGGCTTTAATTTTATTTTCTCATCTTGTTTTTGCCCATTGGTTGAATTAATAAATTAAATTATTTGCTGGGCTTAATTGCTTGTTGCTCAGCCTGGTTGGCCAAACAAAGACTCAATTTATACGATTTTTAAACGCTGTTTAATGCTTTTGTTTTTATTAATTACGTTGCATTAAATATTTATTAAAATAAATTTTATTATCACACATTTGCACATCAGTGTTCGGAGCGTGTTTTTGTGCGCGTTCCTTTTGGCCCCCTCCGCCTTAAACCTCTGAACTGGCTTGGCTTAAACTAACTGTAAGCAGCGCGCAAAGCGTTATTTAAAGTTTCTGCTTTTTGCCCTTTTCGCGCCTGGGGTCGTGGAATGGAATCGCTTATCATGCAGACAATGGGCAATATTCGGGGGGCGTGGTCCTCTTCAAGCTAGCATTTAAATATTTCTTGCAAATTTGTAAGCGGCAGCCGAAGTGAAAGTCGCTGCTGATCTCCCAGTTTCAAAGTGCTGGTGTCATCCGCCGTCTTTGAGGGTATGTGTCTGTGTGTGTGTGGGTGTGAATGGGTGTGTACGTAAGTTTGTAAGTTTCTGTGTGCGTCTTAGCTGCGTATCATGATATGCAAATTTTTGGAAAACATCAAAGGCGAAAGCTCAAAAAGACAATGACTTCCCTTCGCTCCCTCTCTCTCTCTCTCTATTTCTCCCTCTCTTTTGCTGTGCCTCTATTCAACTGAGAGTCTCTCAGCGTCTCCGCTTTGGCGGCCCATTTAATTTCGACAGCTTTTGTTACAGCCAACATTTTATTTGCACGTTTCGTTTTACGGTTTTTGTCACTTGGCGTCATTTGATATTTCTCCGAGCACACAGCCCCCGCGCCCGGTCCGCCCCGCACAGCGCCTTGGCTTGCCTCGGCTTTTGTTTGCTTTAATTAAAAGTTAAGTAGGTGCGAGCGCCTGAACAATGACAAAGGAAGGTTGGCCGGGGGGGGTGGCGGCTACGGGTGACTGTAGCGGCGGCGGGGGTGCGGGTCGCCAACGTTGCAAATGAAGTTGTCAACTTTTGCAGCTCGAACCGCTCTACCTCAGCATCGCATTCGCGTTCGCATTCCTGCCCCTCGGGCACTTCAGTCTCAATTTCAACTATTTCCGCTGCCTGGCGAGGGCATTTTTGCAATTAATAAAGTTTTTTAGCCTCAATTTTGTATATAATTGTTGCTGTTGTGCTCTGTTTGTGTAGTTGCAATTAGTTTTTGCGCTGTGCTTTGATGCCTTTCAGGCACTCAAAATTTCCCTGTAATGGATGGACACTGAATGTGGCCCTCCGTAAATTGCCTGACAGGTGCTGATTGTTGCCGTTGCCAACAGAGGCTGCATCCAATTTCCATTTGCCGAGCCAACTGTGTAATTAACGTGAAAATTGCATGAAAAGCCAGGCAAATGAATGCTAAAGTTGTTGCTGCCACAGCAAAAAGATTTATGTTAATCTGCTGTAACTGCTAGAAAATAATTTGAAAATTAAGCCGAAATGTTCTCTCACTCAAATGTAGACACATTACCGCTGTGTTTTTCCAGATTATCGTTCATTTAAGTCATTTAAGTCTAAGCTTTAACTATAAATAATATATAAATGGAATATTGAATATAAAAAAGTTTATTTTTGTGCACGAACAAAATGTTGGTATTTGATAAACTTTATTTGAATATTTGCGATGCAATTTAATTAAAAGAAAGATGATTTTTTTTGTTGTTTTTCAGATGCCTGTTAACTTTTGTTTGTCACTGTGCGGTTATGGGCGAAATATAGTTGGAGCTGTCAAACGGCACAAAACTGTGGCTTCACCTGCAGCACAACAAAAACAAAAACATGCCAATGAAACTCAACAGCTGCTGCTGGACACGGCCGGAGAAAGGGGGCAGGGGCTTGGCGAAGCAGCTGCAACCACATCGTTGGCTGGCCGCAGCACACTATGGAGTCGTCTGCGTGTAGTCTGAGTGCGACCAGTGTGCTGTGGTGTTCGGGTTGTTTAAACAAATGTTCGGCGTGTCTATAATTTTTAACATTTTGCGCCATTTTTTTGGTACTTTTTTGGTACTTGCGTATTTAAAATTGTTGCTTGTTCTTGCTGTGTATTGCTGTTTTTACGCTTCGCTGTGTTTTGTGTGCAAATAAAATGCAAGTGCGCCCCAAAACGACCGACGACCGCAAATTGAGTGTTAATAAAGTCATGTTAATAACTTACAAAACAGGGCCAAATAAGAGCGAAAAGAAAATAACAGCAAAGTGGACGAGACGCCGCAGAAGGCACTGCAAAACGATGGCAAAGCAGGCGCGGGGGCAGCTCAATCGCAGTCCCCACGAAATTAGCAGGGGCAGCTGCCCAGAAATTCATTGCTGCCTGCCACTTGCACGCATATGCGAGCCGTCGCCCCTAACGAATTCCAACCAGTGCCCAACGTATGCCGGAGAGCACCATCGCCGCACTGCCAGGCCCAGTAAGAGCGTCTGTCGTCGGTTTGTCTGTTTTGTCGCTCGATTTCTAACACCCAACTTCCGGGAGTAGCACACGAAGAAGCAGCTGTTCGGCTGTGTTATACCCTGGCATGTATTTCAGCTATAATTCGAGGCAATCGCATTTTAGATACATTCTTAAAAAGTTTGTGGCTGAGTATTAAAATAGTAGATTAGTTTTAGAAAAAGTTGTAGTTTAAAAAAAGAAAATAATATTAGAAATAAAATTTGATTCAATGTCACATTCTGACAATAATATGAAAATACAGTTACTCTGTGCAAAATCACTTCAATAACTATTATCCTCTATTGTTATCTCCATTTCAAAATTCATAAATTAATTAAAGCGTGTAGAAGCGAAATAGGTGTAACTGTTTTCACAACTCTCGAAGGGACTGAGCGAACTTGAAAATGTGCTTCGACTGCTGACTGCTGGCTTATCAAACCTTGTCAAACTTTTCGGCCACAGGGCATTGCAACTATTCGCTTTGGCAGCGCGCCAAACCACGACAAAAGTTGTGACTGACGACTGCCTGGCAGGCGTTGCCGTTGCCGTTGCCAGCCTTTCAGCCAGCCAAGCAGCCAGTCAGCGCCAAACAACAATCCCTCTTACCAGAGGGAATCCCAGAAACGGAGCCAGTCCCAGCTCGTTGCCATCGTTATAGTCTCTCTGCCAGAAATACAAAATACAAAAAAAATGGAAAGAAACGTTGCCTCAAAATTTCATTGCAATTCATTCGGCAACAGCGCCAGAGGAGAAAGTAGAGGCGGCTTTTCTTCCTGAAGCTGTGACAAAACAACGAAAAAGCAGCAACAACAACAACAGCAACAGGAGGATGGGACAGGAGAAGAAGAGGAAGAGCGTCTCATCGTCGCTGGGCTTCAAACAATGCGCCAGCAACAAAACAGCAAACAATTTGAGGCATTCAAATGTGCAACCAGGCGGTTGCAGCTACCAACAAGGCTCCATTTGCCCCTCACACCTCCCTTCGGAATGTGTGAAAGTTACAGTGTTCGCTTCTCTTTATTTCTTTCTTTTTTGCTGTTGTTTCTGGCTGCTGCTGCAATTTGAGTGCGAAAAAGTTTGCATACCAAAACAGTAAAAGGCATTTATTCCAGCGTGAATCCGTTTGCCTGCCAGCCAGCCGAATGGTGCTCCAGGGGACAGGGGTGTGCGTGGAGGGGGGTGGGTCGGTCGGTTGGCTGGCTGGCTGATTCGGTTGCTGCGTTCGACTCGACTGCTGGCTACTTTGTCGGGCCGTGTAAGTGCAGTCAATTGCCTATGTGGGTCAGCATTGCATTTGCGCTTAATGAGCATAAATTATGCAGCAGTCGGCGCATTAAGGACATCAGCAGCGACAGCAGCAGAAGCAGCAGCAGCAGAAGTAGCCGCAGCAGCAGCAGTAAACGTAATGCGCAGCAAGTTTCTGCAACTTTCGCTTGTCGCATCAGCTCATAAAATTTATGGCGTCTGCATGTATTTTAAATTCTAATAAAATGTAGCAAAACTTTTTCGGTGCTATCCCCACAAAAAGAACAACAACAACAAGTAGCAGCAAATTTTTGCTTGCCTTTTAAAAGTTACTTTTGCCACTCACCCACACACACACACACATACGCGCGCTCACCTCTCGGCTGTGGCGCGCACGGCAAATGTGTTTGCAATATGAAGAAGTTGTGGGGCTGCTGCCGCTTCCTCTGCCAAGGTAAAGTTTACAAATTTCACTACAACAACATTTACTCGTAAATTATAATCAAAAAGGTGCCAGAATTGTATTAGAGTGAGTGCGAATGCAGTGGGTGTGCGAGCGCGTGTGTGTGTCTCGGTTGTGCAATGCATGTGAGAAAGCATTAAAAATAAATAAACGCAACGCCAGCTGCATTTTAAAGATCAACACACGAATCTCAGCAGGCGAGAGGATAATGAAAAGATGTGGTTTGCCCGAAAGGAAACGGCATAAAATATTACAAAAAAAAAGATGTGTAAATTTCATTATTTATAGTGTAAACGAAATACGTTAATGCGCTTTTAATTTCCTAAAAAGTAGCAGCAGCTTCTCTAAAGGTGCGTTTCTATCAAATCTTATTCAAATTCGAAATCGAGCAGCTAATAAAAGAAAAGTGGGTCAACAGCAAGAAATCAATCATAGAATTTAAATTTAATATATAATTTAAATATCTTGGAAGAATATACATTCTTAGGGTTGTATGAATCGGAACAATCAAATGCCATTCAAATATTCATTCTAGTTCATTCTAGATTTTTATCAAATTCGGCAAAAATTAAACATTTTAATATGCATCACGCCTATAAATTTATACGAGTTAATAGAGGTGCATTTTATCGGTCTGGATATGGACGAGATATAGAAATTTTACTGTTTATTTTAAATAAAACCCGTCGAGCAAATGAGGTCATAATTTCGAATAATATATACTGTTAAACTCGTATGAATCGGATCCGACGGAATTGACAAGAGTAAAGCAACATTTAAGTGAATGGAAGTAATTTTGAGTATTCAAATAGACACACTCTAATATCCATTGTAATTAAGTTGTTTATCTTCACATTAATTATTTATCGCGAAGAATCCACGTGACATCGCATTTAACGCCGCATTCACAGCAGGTATGGAATTTAAATAGTTTCAATTCATGATTACTTAAATATGAAAATTTAATATTAAGCTTCAATTGCCGAATAGGTCAAATAAATGTATGAATTTTGCACACAACAATTAAAGTAACCGCAAATTCCATTTGACACCTTATGCTCTACTGTAATTATGTTTAGCAGGTGTCCTAAAAAAGTTGCGTAACATGTCGCAGTTAGGGTCCTGCAATGGCTGCGCCCTGCCACTAACTTCAAATCAGCGACATTTTCTTGAAATTTCATTTCATTTCGTGTCGTTTCGCTTGCCAACAATTCAATTTATATGTTGTCTTTGTGCGATGGCTTTTAAGATAGGCAACACACACACAAACACACTCGCACAGAGAACATGAGTGTGTGTCGGTGCCAGTTTTTACCTCTATATAAGGTTCTATGTACGAGTAAGCGACAATTTGTGTTAGTGCAAATTTAATGCCGAAATGTGCACCGGCACCAGGTAAAAGCCCAACCGCTTTGAACATCGGGCCAACAACCGCAACCTGGTGAGTGTCTCTGACTATCTCCCACCACTCTGTCAATCCCCTTTCTCCATCTATCTGCCCCTCCCATTCCTATTCTGGCCCGTCTGTGTGACGTTGTTGGCTTGGTTTTTGGTTTCACACATGCTTATACATGCATGCAGCAGGCGCAAGCCAAATAACTGTGAGTAAAGTAATCTGGAGTGATCGACCCTTAGATACCCAGTGACACAAATTTACAAGAGATTATTAAATGAAAATTAACAAAAGGTAAAGTAGAAACTTTTATCATTATATATATTATACATAGAAATACTTTTAATTTGGGTTACTTTTATTTATTGAAATTTCCCTCATTAACTCCTTGGCCAAAGAGCTATGAGATACTGAGTGTAGACCCAATTTATGCGTATTATGGGTCAAGGGTATACAAAACTCTGTTGAGTGCTAGAGCAAAGTGCAGGCATTGCCAGTGGGCGTGGTTGTTGGGTGGCAAAGTTAACTTTTGCCACGACAAAGTGACATATTAGCGTAGTCAACTTTGCAAAGCACACACACACGCACACACACACACACATAGAGACACACAATCAAAAGCTCACAGATGTGGGGAGTCAGAAACTTAACTCTTGCATACCTTAAGAGTCTGCAACGCAGTTAAGGGTTAATTTTGTTGCGTCCAAACTTTTTCAAAATTGCGGGCATGTGTGCCTTTAAAGTGTGGCAACAATAGTGCTAACCCACAGCCATTGGGTCTAAATTTGTGGCCGTGTCCTGAGGCGAAATCAAAAACCAATTAGTGCTGCCGGCCGTCAAAAACTTTGCCCATATAATCGGCACGCCCAGCAGCGTTTGAGCTTTGTAATTTGCCTCGTTACGTATACGCAGCGTGGAGCTGCGCCAAATTTCGCTTTCAACGAGTTGGTAGTGAAAGTCGTTGGCAGCCAGGATCAAGTGCTTTATGCAAATTTCATAATTGCAAAAACATTTTCGTTTTAGCTAATTATAGACTTAAGACAACGACAACAAGCTCTACTTTCGCTGGCCAACTTAACTCTTGACTTTAATTCTACCAAATTGTAGTGGTTTTTAGTCATTAAGCATTTTTTTTTCAATTTTGGTGTGTGTTGCAATTAATTTTAAAGAGCTTTTAAATTTTTGATTTAAAAAAATCGTTGGTATAATTGTTTATGACTAAATCGGTTACTTTTTTTGTAATAAAGCCAAAAAATAAAACAGTGTTTGATAATTGTTTTGCATGTGAAGAAGATTAGATACCCTTACTATTTTGTTGTTTTATAACATTTTCTTCCAATCTGGACGAATCTGAATTAAGGATGTACAAAAAGTTTTTGAAAAGAAAGTTAAAATAAATTTGACACGGAATTTTTGGCTTAGCCTGTCTTCCAGATCAAAAGTAAAATCACTTTAATTGATGACAAAACCATAATACCCTATGCAAATATATAAATAACTATTTTAAATGAATAAAGTTTGACACTGCATTAACGCAAATTATAAATTTCCAATTGGCCAGAAAAAAACTAAATTTACATTTGGAGAAATTTAATTAAATATGTATAAAAAATAATTAGCACATCAATGCAGATGCAGTTATTTGATTTGTGCACTCGGTCGCAATGTCTGGTTAGCTGCGGTCCATCTCTTTATGATCTGTCAGTTATTGTTACAATGTGCAAATGATGCGCTATTTATTAATTATCTATGAAGCACTTTTAATAAACCAAATTACAAATAATACAATGCGCCCTTTTAATGTGATGCTTATTAGTTTTCCATCATGAAATGACAAATAAGAAAAAAATACAAATGCAATTTGCATTTATTTACAATGTAATCAGTCAGTGAGTGGCTGCGCCGCACCACTGGACTCTATTACAAACATTCAATCAAAATTATGAAAATGACGAAAATGACGAAAATGCCACACGAGTTTTATGCAGCAAATTAGCCAATTGACTGCCTGACGTGCGGTCAACCGTCGGGACGGTTGGGCTTTAATAATGGCAAGACACGTCCAGGCCAATTTACATTTTATATGACGCACGATAATATAACAGCAATATCAACAATAATTACTCATTTAGTTCTAGCAGTAGTTAATCAACCCAGCTCCGAATCCAAATTATTATTGCATTACACAAATTATTACATCCATGTTAATCTGAAACTGTATGCAAACCAGTTAATTTGATTTTTAATTTACCCATTAGCAGCGGCTAGATAACAAATCTATTTGCTGAATTTTATATACGACTGAGGACAATTTATCCCATTTGCTTCATCTGCTCAACTTGTTCAACTGATGAATATAATTGTATGCACTATTTATTAATTTCCTTCTTAAAAATTTAAGTTTAAGATCAAAGTTTGAACATGCCAAGACTTGCTTATGCTGTTAAAAATATGTTTCTTCTGTTCCGCTTACGGGTTCTATTTGCCATTCGAGCTTAAATACCATCATATATCTGTCTTCGCATTCAATCTTTAAGCCCATAAAAACCTGCGTGTTTTTTTATGCACTTAAACACACTCCCAAGCTCTCATTGGACATGCATCTCCTTTCAACGCACACGTGCGTCGATGTTTCCTTTTTTTATAAATTGCCTACACTTGAGGAACCTAATCATCGCATCCCGAAAACTGTGTGAACTGTGCCGTTTCGCACGCAGAGTTGTAAAAAATTCAACATAAATTAAAAGGCTCACATTAGTTAGTTTTCCTTTTTTTTCAGTTCTTTTTTTTTTTGTAAGCTTACACAACACTCGGGCAATCTCGGCTGAGGCGATATGAGAAACCCAAAGAAACCGTATTCACATTCGGACGGATTTTTACGATTTATTTACGATTTGAATGCGCGTAAGCAGAGAACCCGATCCCAAATCCGAAGTTGAGTGCGCGCCTAATGCGCATTGAATAAAGTACTAAAAAAATAATTTGCTAACTGTGGGCCATATGAACAGAGGACTACACAGGACTCTCCCGTGCGTCGCTTTTCACATTTTATGTGTATTACGTATACGCAGTGCGTGTTATATTCACTTCCGGCTGACGGCATGCGCACAGGGTCGGTCCATGTTTAATGTTGTTTTGACGCCGCCATATTAACCGGAAAGCGGGACCGGAGCTAAAAGACAGGAAATGTGCTCTGCCAGGTACTTTCTATGTAAATGTGCCTCACATTTGCCTCTCTCACCCCCGGCGCACATGTGCCTGTCCTCGTCCTTATTTAACCCTTTTTTCGGTTCGGCATCCCAAATATTTATGGCTGCCGGCGCTGGGCATATGTTTGCCTCCCGGCGGCAAACGGCTCTCGGCAATCTATTTAACCTTCAAATGTTGTTAGCTGCCTGCTGCGTGTGTCGCAAAGGTGTCGCCGCCTAAATGTGAGTTCCCATCCCCCCCATCCCACAACCGGTTCCGGTTTGAGGGTGCGTGCGTGTGTTTGCAGTCGTATTAAACGGATTTGTTTGCTCGAAATTTGCGTAGATTTGCTGCACATTATTTGTAGCCTTGTGGCTGCCCGTGTTTATTTGTCTGCCAATTTAGTTTTGCGGTGCGAGCCAATGTCAGCCCTTAAAATGGCTTTGTGGCTGTCAGACAAATCAATAAGATAGTGAATAGCGGGTGTGTATCTACACATATTTGTTTCAAAGGGAAAGATAATGAGAAATATAGAAATCCAACAAATTTAAAACATTCTTTTAATATATATATGTAACAGGTATATTTTAGTGGTTTATTTTGCATCCACATATTGAATATATTACTCATTTTTTAGCTTTTTTTTTTAAATTTTTAATTTGAATTGAATATCTAAATTATTTCCCAAAAGTAGGTAATGTACAATCAAGATTCAAATATATACAAAAACTACATATTCTTGAAATGTTCAAAACATATCAAAACAAGTCGAGTTTTCGTTACCTTAAATCTCAAGTGTTGCTTCCTTTTACGTTTTATTTTTCGTGGTGTTGTCATTTTTATTTACAATAAATTGCACAAAACGACCAGCGAGTGACCAAACTGGCCGAACAATAAAAGCGAGGGCATTAATCTTCTCTACTGTGAAAGGGTCAGGGAAAGGCGAAGGGCTGAGTTGCACCCCTTTGCTGAACTGCTTGCCAATTTCCGTTTGCAATGCTGTGCATTTCCGGGCGCTCTTCTCGCGGCCGCGGCGCTGAAATTGCTTAAATGTAAATAAATCAGTGGTAAGAAAATTTCAGTGGTCAGCTCGCGCTGGTCGCGCGTCGTGGCCGTTGTCGTTTCTGTTGTAAGTGTCGGCTTATAAATCAGGCTGCTGCAGTGCACTGCACAAAATGGCTGACAGATGGACGGACAGGCTGGTAGACGGACAGGAACGCCGCGGCGCCGCATTAATGGCGGCTTAAGTGTGCGAGCGCCCAAAAAAATTGCGCTTAATTGCATTGCGTTTATTTAATTTGCGCACACTTTGAAGGCGTTTTATTAGCTCGAGCGTCGCATAAATCACACGGACCGAAAGTCGTTTGTCATTTTCAACCATCAATTAAAAGCAAATGTTGCATAAATACATGAAAACTTTGCCATAGCTGCCGCTCTAACAATTCCAAATTGCAAACGAACTCTGTTCGCCATTTATCATCGTTTCGCACACAGCAAAAGCAGCGAGGATGCTAAATTAAAGAAAAAAGATATAGACCGACACTTTCTTTCAGTGTGAACACACTTGATTCGCCCAATAAAAATCAAGCGCAGAGATGCAACTTCGAACGATGTCTGCCAAAATCGTAAATGAAAGCGCGGGCTGAGCTGAGCGCTAAACTAGCCAAGTTATTAAAGTCATATCTTTTTAGGGTTGAAGGGTGCATTTTATTTCGCTTTTGCTGATACCCTGTAAACATAAAACTGGGAACTTTTTTTTACTGAATGAAGATAAAGCAAAAAAGGAGAAGCTTTGTTTTGTTGTAAGTTGTTTTCTCACTGCTAAATAACAGCTAAATATTTAAATCCTATAAATTTTATTACTTTATCAGTTACTTTGCCGTCAGATTTTTCTTTCTTTTTTTCATATTTAAAGTTGGTCTTCCAATTAAAAGCTTAACAATTATTTTATTTTGGGTATTGAATTTAAAAATCGTTAGTTTCAATCTGCAAATAAACTTTTTTTAGTAACTTGATTATGAGGATTACAACACACATTCTGATAAATAAAGTCAAATGCATTGGAATCACCTACAAAAGCAGAAATGTGCTTTTTGCATTTTCTTTTTTTTATATTTTGTATCTGTAGCGGGTCATAAAAATTTCATAAAAATGCTATTGCCATTCATTAAATATATTTATTTATGATTTAGAAAATAATTGAATTTGTATTTGTGTATCGTAGGTTCGTTTGGAGCGATATATATATGTGTGTAAATAGATAAATAAAAATCGCAGCAACTTTTCGCTATTTAATTGCCGCTTGATTGATGACCCCTGAGGCGGCTGCCAGACAACAATTATAAAAACAGCAACAACAGCAACAACAGCAGCGGCATCAACAGCCTTTTAATTTATAATTTATGTAGCGAGTTTTGATTAATTGATTTCCATTTGGCGTGTTACATTCTGTGTCTATGCCAATGGGTGGTCTTCGGTCTCTGTGGTTTCGCCTTTTGACATGTGGCCAAAATTAATTTCATGCTGTTACCTGCCGCTTCTTGAGCCGTAAGTGCAGGTATTCATAGCATGCCAAATATTTGCATCCATCCTGTCTCTGACAGTGTGTGTGTTTGTGTGTGCTTAGGTATTCGGTGTTATGCTTACCTTTTGGCATATCTTCAAATCTACATAGGCTTCAACCGAGCTGTGCCGCCAAAATTTACAAGTCATCGACGCTGCGGTCAAAATTTGCATAATTTGCTTTCCATGTAGGCGCAGTCATAAATGATGTCTATGATCTGGTCCAGGCCCGTTTCGGAGTCCGCCTGTCGCCTGTCCACCTGTCCACCTGGCTGGCACTATCATTATCCCTCTGTTTAGTTGAGTCCCTGTCTGTTTGCACTGCTTAAGCGAAAATGGTGTTAAGTGCTTTCGCATACAAAATTTACATGGCTGACAATTTTTGAACGATGTATCGACAACGTTGTCGTTGTCGTTATCGTTGTACTTGTACTTGTTCTCATTGTTAGTGTTGTTGTTGCCGTTGTGGTTGTGTCAGCTCAGCTTGACTTCCGTTTCCGTGTGTTTGTACACGCGCCTTGTCAATATTTGGCGTTTGCTACAAGGCACACGCCAAACACACGACACACCCAATGCACATTGGGTCACATTGGCCACGCCCACTGGGCGGCCGCCTACAGTTTGGCTACATCAAATTGCAGCATTTTGCTGATGTTGCCCCCGAAATGTTTGCGTTGAGAGCAACGACCCTAGAAACGAATTGGATAAGCTTCGAATCATTTTGTTTTTTTTTTGTTAATAATGCATTTTATTAAATTTAATTTATTAACTATTTTTATTTCATAAATTTTAACTTATTTCTAAATACATTTTCTTCGAGTGTTTTTTTTTATTCAGTTAAATATTTTACATGCAGTTGCTTAAGATTAAATTAATTAATTATTTCCCATTTATTGTTAGTATTTATTTAATTATGAGTTAGAGTTGAGTTTTGTTTTCCTTTTTAAATGTTAATTCTCCATTTCCACTTTTCGCCCAACAAGATTGGCTTCTCATTCATTTCTTTTTACGTATAAAATGCAAACGTTGCGTTGCTAAATTGAATTATTTTCTGTTAAGTTAACCATTTATTATTAAGTTCACTTAACTTAGCTTGCTTTTAAATTCTTTATACCGTTTGTTTGACCTTTGACGAGTACGTAAACAAATTGTCTTTAATTACATTTCCTGCTATGCTATGCCTTAGGACTAGATGAATTTGATTTATATGTGTGTGTGTGTGTGTGGGTATGTGTGTAATAAATTGTATTTATGTCTTAAGAACAAGCTAAATGTTAATGTCTCCTGGGGGGCTGTTTTTACTCGTCAACATAAAATTAACAACAATCATGAATTTGTTTCACTTAGCTAAAAGTTTTCTAGATTCTGGCGCTTAAAGCTGTTATTTAAAAATATATTAACAATTCAGTGTTCACATCGTACATCTAAGTGAATTTTTAATAGATTCAATATTATTTCGAGCTCTAAGTATTTAGTATTCGATTTTTACACGGGCGCTTATATATTCATATATATGTATATGGAATTTATCTTTTTTTTTTATTAGTTTTCTTTGTGTTTTTTTCCTCTTTGAGTGCGGCGTCTTCTGCGCGTTTTCTCCACATTTCACATGCATAGTTTATTGTTATTAATTTATATTACATTATTTGGAGCATTTGCTAGTTTGCTGCTTTAAAAAGTGCTACCCATTCGATCATTCAAAGTACTCAGTCCTCCCCCATCCCTAAATGCTTTGGCGGCAGTTTGATAATCGATTTAAATTCATTCCGCGCACATCACATAACTTATAGTCAATTTTCACTAAGTTCTTCCCCCACGCTCAACTTCACTTTTTGATTTGATTTGTTTCTGGCTTAGATCATCTGCTCGGCTCGGCTCGGCTTTCATTTAGCGTCAAAAGCGCGTTCCCGCGCCATGATTCCGATCCTGGCTGATGAGCACCTCCTCGCCATTTAGCTGATGATGCAGCTCCTCGGGCACTGTCTTCAAAAGCTGTGGCTTGGCCTGTTGAAAAATGAGTGCACAGTGAAAGTGTTTTTAATAATCGTTTTAGATTTGATGAGCCCTAAACTTGATCAGCCGAAAATAATGCCCATCCATATCATTCCTTCGGGTATGAGAAACTTTTTATGCGCGTTTTATTGTTCGGTATATAAAAATGACTAATCCATAGAGTATCCAGACACAATGACAAGTGGATAGCAATAAAATGGGAAACAGAAACAGAAATAACAGATAGCAAAGTGGCGTGGGCCGTGGCCGAAAACATGAATAAACGTAAAGAGCTCTGCTTTAAAATTAACGAGGCGCGCATTATTTGAGTACCCGCAGCTAGTACGAACTCGTATTCCGTGCACTGGCAGAAACCAGTGGTAAGCCCGGCTAACTGGGCGTATGCGTGCTATTTGGTCTCGTTCAGTGTACCCCCAGCACCGAATCTAACCATTTGCTGGTCGCCGGCTCCCCAGGCAACACCGCAACAGTCACATTCAGATCCCAGTCCCAGTCCCAGTCCCAGACTCAGACCCTTGTCCTCGTTGTTCTGGTTTTGGTCCTGTGTTTTTGGTTGGCTTTTGCGCGCCTCGCTGCCTTTTGGCTTGCATTTTTCAAAAACTCTCGGGACGCACACACACACACATACCCAGAAAACAACAACTCACTCAGTGTTGAAGAAAAGGCAATGGTAGAAAAAAAAGTACATTGTAAATTCTGTTGCTGTTGTTGGTCCTTCTTTTTTTGCGGGCCATAATAATTGCAATCATTAGAGTCAAAAGTTGCCACACCGCAGTGTCCTTTGGCGTGAAACTGTTGCAAAAAATTTAACGCTGCCTGTGTGTGAAGGACAGAGATAGATATACCAAGTTCTTGTAATGCGAAATTCAGTAAGGAGCCAGGACAATGCAATGGCGGCAATGCCTGCGCCTGCAGCAGTCGCCAGGACGAACGCAATGCGCGTCGCCAAGTGTACATATAATGGCATATTTATAGAGCAAATGGCAGGACCACGAGCGCAACAGAGACAGCAATGAGTGAAGAGAGAAAGAGAGGTCCTTTATTTAGTTTTTTTTTGTTTTATACTGCGGCTGTCATTTTTGTGCACACTCTGAGGTCATTTACCGCTTTGAACTTTAGCCGTTAAATTTGGTTTTAAAATTTAAACTGTCAAAGATCAAGCGGTCCTTAAAAAGTTGCAGTTGTCAAGTTGAAACTTGGCACACGAAATAACTTGTTCCACGGGGATAAACTAGCTTTCGGCAGAACTCACATGAGTAGAATTTTGAAAAGATTATGTGCTTCAAATATAATATAGAAAAGAATTGAAGTATTTTAAGATTGACTAGTCACAAAATGCTTATAAAATACCTTTAACGATTGGCAATAACAACATTGTAGCCTAATTAGAAAATACTTCACTTGCTTGTCTATCTTGTGGTTTGATTTTGTCTTTGGTTTTGTTTTTGGTTTTTTTGGTTTTGTTTTTGGTACGTTTTCAGGTTGGGTAGGCGGCTCATGGCGCATATTACTCAGCAATCCCCTGAGCAGTTATCAGACCAACCGCAAAAATCCATTTTCTGCCCCAGTGGCTCCAATTTATGAAAAGGAACAAAAGATATTCGGGCATGGCGCAGGGCGTGCCCAAGATAAATGTTTGCAACCCCCAAAAACCCACTTTGCATATTGATGCTTTCAACGTTTTGGACATTAAGCGACTTTTCCCCTGACTGGCTGCTATCAACAAGCAGCAGCCAGGAGCTGGTAGCTGTCCAGCCGAGACTAGGAGTACATCAAACAGACACTTACCACTTCGCTGCCATAGAGGCTCATGCCAACGCCAACGCCAACGCCGACGCCGACGCCAACGATGCTTCCGTTTCCGCCAGCGCCGGTGGCCGCTGCCTGCTGTTGAACGACGGGCCCATTGCCGGGCGCCGCTGCCGAGGATGTGGCCACCAGACCCATGCACGTCACCGGCTGCAGCAGCCCATCTCCAGTGGTGACCACGCTGTGCGCAAAGATGGGCGGCGGCGGCGTCGGCGAGAAGGTGGCCAATTGTGATGGATGCGACATGGTGACACCGGTGATGGTGCTGTTCGTGCCGAACATGGGACTCGTCGAGTACATGGGATGGTGTGCCAGATCGATCTAAACAGAAGCGGAGACACAGAGAAAGAAGACGGAAAAAAGACAGACATGGAGGAAGAGTGGAAAATGTTATAATTTATATGCAACTCTAGAGTTTTGTAGTCAAATAAATGGATTGCAACTACAGCAACTAATATAAAAACAACAGGGAAATAAATAACTATAATAAAACTTTAAAATTTCTTTTTTAAAATATAGTAATTAAAGTAAATAAGAATTTGTTTAATATTGTTTATTGTAAATTACTTATTTATAATATAGAGAGTTTGCTTTATTTCCCTTTTTCACAAATTCTTATTCACAGAGCAACCCTCGTTGGTCGCTGACTTCAATTATGTTGACTTACACTCTGATTAATATATGTATGCGTGTACTTTGTAATATGCACATAGGAACGAGCGCACCTAACGGTGCTTTGTGTACGCCTGTGTGGCTGCCGCGTGCCACGTGCAACACCGCGCTTGGCTCTAATGTTTTTGCTGATGTGATTGTTGTTGTTGTTGGTGGTGTTTGTTATTGTTGTTTCTAGTTACATTTACTGCGCTTGGCGTTTATTTAGCCAAAACGCGTTTGGCTCCCATTTGCTGGCTACAATAATTGCCCGCTAGGGGCGGGTGTGTGAAACGATGTGTGTGTGTGTGTGTGTGTGAGTGTGGTGTTTGTGTGAGTTGCCCAAATGTTTGTTCGTGGTGTATTTAAGCTTATCCACGTGTGAATGTATGGCCAAACAAATGCTGTTGTTGCTTTTAATGAAATTAATTTTCAACGTAAATAAATTCAAAGATCGCAGTTAATGTAAGCCTAGCCTTATATAAAGCCTTATTTATTAAGATAGCTCACCGAATGAGACTATTTTCTTAAATTTATTGTTTTCATTTTGTTGTTTAGTCAGTTGCACTTCTATGTTAGATCGATTTGGAATATCACCTGAAAGCCTGAAAGAGTATGCGAACTTTTAGCTTATTAGTTGTAAAAGTTTGTCTTTCTAATTGCATTGTTCGTAAAGCATTAAAATGCAACTTTGCTGTCATAAATATTCCTTTGTTCAATATAAAAGTCAAAGCTGATTAAATTATTTGTTGTTGTCACCGTTCCACCCAACCAGTTAAGACCCCATTGGGCGGAAACCTCATTGTAAAAACTCTGCCGCAAAGCGCAGTTTGCAAACTTTTAAAACAACATCATCGACAACAACAACAATAGCAGCAGCTACAGCAGCTGAAGCTCTACAAACTGCATACATATATAATCGAATTAAAATAATTGCCATAAAAATAAAACAGAGAACTAAAATCGACGGCAAACATTTTTGCCTGCTGGTCAGAGAGCTGTGTCGTGTACAACTTTTCGATAAATGACAATAAAGCCATCCAATGTCATTAGGTGAATGGTTTGGACCCGACTGCTCCCTTGCTGCTGCCATTCAATGTAGTTGTTGTCCTGTTGTTTTGTACACCCATAAAAGTTGTTTGCTGTGTGCACACGGAAAATGTTCTATGGACACACGCACACACTCACCCAAGTTAAGTGCATTTTAAGAGCAGCTTGCCCCGAAAACATCCATTCACAGCTACAAATTCCACAGCACACAACATGAGCATAACTCAAGTCATTACAATAATTGTTGAAATCAAAGCAGGCTATAGACAAAGCCCCAAGCTGAGCAGGCGCCAGTCAATGGTTGGCAGGCCTGGGTCCAACCTGACCGCATGGCAAACTAAAAACTACAAACTAAACCCAACCAGCCCGAGCCAGGTGAAGTTCTCGCACACTGACTTCAAGTTAAGTTGCAATTTGTGTTTTCTACAAAAAATAGTTGCAGATAGTGCAAATAGTTTGTTCTCTGCTAAATTCATTTAAAACTAACATGGAAGTATTAAACAACAAAATATGTATGTTTGCTTTAAAAGTCAATATGGTTTATTTTTTTAATAATAAAATATTTTCTGTTCAATGCAAATCTTCCTGGAATTAGTTTACTTTTCAGAATCATAATTAAGACATTAAACATAAATTTTCTTCTAATATATTCAAACACTTTACTAAGCCCCATTTTAGTTTGTGTTAGAGTATTCAGACTTCAATTTGCCCGAATCGAATATATTTGCAAGCTGTGCACGACTAGCAAGTCGCATTACGTATACGTCCTGTTGGGTGACAAATGCATATTCAGTGCGAAGTGCAGCACCGGCTTGATTTAGTTCCACATTCGCACACACACACTTACACACACACACATACACATATCCAATCATATTGCAGCTGCATCAAACTGTCTTCAATTTTGCTGTACGTGTTACCCTGCGTATACGTAACTTGGAGCACATTTTTTGCCAACAGAAGACAAATATTTGTGTGCAATGCATTGCATACTTTTTGGTGCCAGCTGTCAGTTTATTGATTTGCCAGCTGCTGTTGGCACTGCGGCTGTTATCTGAATGCAATGCCAGTAATTGATTTTGCCCCAGCTCTTGTGAAGTAATTAAAAATCTTGGGCCAGCTGGTAATGAGTTTTGTGTGGCAGGCGGAGGCGGCAAGAAATAAAGCGCAACATATCGCATAAATGAAATAACAAAAAAAGAAAAAAAGAGCAGTTCTTCAAATTTATTAAAGCAAAATACAAACGAAAATTGAAATTAACAAAGCATTCAACTAAACAGCACTACGATAACAACAGCTGCGCTCTAGACACGCGTCGCATAGCCCTGCATGTAGAGACCGCCAGCCCCGCCCACATTATCGACCACAGCGCCAGCCACGTAACTGCTGCCCGATACCGTGGCCGCCTGCAAGTCCGCCAAAATTTCATCATCCATCATAACATTTACCTGCGAGTAGATGTTCGGCTCGGCTCGCTTCAGATCCGTCTGCCTCGGACGTCCCAAGGTGGCGCTGCAATAGGGCGTCAAGCGCTGGACACTGCCGACGCCAACGCCAACGCCGACGGCGTTGCCCACCAGTGGGGCAGCCAGTTCGCTATAGCTGAGCTCAGTCTGCGAGACAGAGACAGAGAAAGAGAAAGAGGGAGAGAAATAGATATATAATATGTTGAGTCAATCACTTTTAGCTGCATAATTGTCAAGTGTAAAGTTTGAATCACAAAATAATCGAAATGGGAATTTAATTTAATTAAATAGGGTAATTTCTTCGAAGTGACCGAACCAGTAGTGAATCAGTAGTCTGCTTTAAAATAGTCCTACCTGATGTTTATCTTAAGTATATGAATTACATAAAATATATCAAAAAAACTCATTTGAAAAGTCCTTAAGCCGAACACAAAACAGTTACTGATTACTGATTTCAACAACTAAGCATAACTCAGCAATGTGCTGCAGTGGAAATTAAACTTGTTAATCGAAATCTGTTCAAAATAGTTAAGAATCACTTTTGGGCTTTGTTTACACCTCGCAAATTTTTGTGGAAATGTCTTAAAAAGCTGCTTTGCTTTTTTATGTTGCTGCTGTAGTAGGCGTTGCCACGCCCACTGCCACTACAAAATGCTCACATGCAACGCCTGTTTGTAATGTGTCTGGCTGTGCCCCCAACTGGCCCCTCCCACCCTCCCTCCGACCGGCCCTCAGGCAACCACTTCCAGTTAGCATCCGCCCCGAGTCGGGCACAGCGCTCAGTTGCCGTTTATTGCATTTTGAGTTTGCAGGCTAACAACAACAAAATCAACAACATACACACACACACACACACACTAACAGATAGAAAATGCGCGCATCCTTGCCGGCTTTGCTCCTTGGAGCTGTTTCTGCTCGTCTGGACGCTAGTCCGCCTGCAACTTATTTTTATTAAATTCGCAAATGGGAAATTTATATTGCTACAGCTGCTGCTGCGGCTGCTGCTTGTCCTTGTTGTTGCTAGTGGGCGTGGCAAACACACACTAACACACACACAGAAAATTTCAACTTAAATGATTTTCAAATTATGTTGGTTTTGCTGCAGCCACCGCTCCTGCTGCTGCTGTCCTGCCACGCCCCCAGCTCGTTGTTTTCTATTTATCTGCGCGACCTTCACCGATTTTGTCTGTCGAGTGTTTTGGGCGGATTTTCGCTTGCATTTTGGCCAAACGATAAAATATGTGTTCTTGTTGTAGGTGTTGCCCGCCAAATTGCATTGAGGGTGCCACAGATTTAGTGGGAATTTGGGCTGTCGATTCTTAAATTACGTACGATTATTTTTGCTAACTGGTTGGCTAAATAGATGGCCATAATAGTAAAATAGAAGTCCAGCACATTTAATTAAAGTACGCTTTCTTTAAATTTTAAGATTTACTTCAAATATAAGTAAAAGGTGTGCTCTTAATTATCGTCATATAAGTAATTGTTCGGCTTATGGCTCGAACCAATATAGTTTTTTTCTACATTCATGAACCCACACACATACTCTCTCTCTCTATATATTTAACTGGATTTAACTATATTGAATATTATTTATTCAAACAAAATAAAGTGCAAATCTAAGAGCAGCCCTAATTATAATATTCACATATAATATATTCAAGTGTTTTCTTTTCATCCGCAGTTTATTGGCAGGTTAAAGAAAATCTCTAACTGTTTGCGGGCTGCTCGTGTGGTTCTTGGTTTGTTTGTTTCTTTGTTTGTCCTGGCAGCAACACAGCGCCCATCAATTGCGGCTTAAATAATGAACTGTTTGCTGGCCATAAAAACCACTTAACCCAAAATATGCGCACAACAACAGCCACATGTTGGCGCAGCAATATAGTGTGGAGTTCGAGCCACTTGGCAGGCGGGTGAGAGCATCTGTGGCCACCTGTCCTGGCTATAAATTAAGATGGCTGCCAACGCGGCAATATTGTAAAAGGTTAAATGTTTGACTGCCTGCTAAGTGCGGATTAGGACTCAGCCGGGCATAACTCACCTTCTGTTGCTGCTGTTGGTGCTGGTGTTGTTGGTGTTGCTGGAGTTGTTGGTGTTGTTGGTGCTGCTGCTGCTGCTGCTGCTGTTGATTGGCATAAGCACCCATTTTGCTAACGGGTATAAGCGTATTATACTGTATATACTGCCCGTGAGCCGTGGGGGCTCCCGATTTCTTATCGACGACGGCGTACGTGGGCATAATGTGATCGTATGAGCCGGAGGTAATAACGGCATTCTGCTCGGCCAGTGCGGCCGTGGCGTACGCTCGACTGTGCCCCTTTGTTGTCCACTCATCGTCGACATCGTGGCCATCTGCAGAATAGCGGACAGCAGTTACTTGGGAACCAGAGAGTCGGAGAGTCAGAGAGCCGCGTCCAGCTGTTGAGGGCCGCATTTGAACGGATTGGGATGGCTCACCTTGTGGTATTATGTCCGGATTCTTATCGATGCTGTCCAGGCTGCTCGTCACATGACACGTCTCCCTGCCGATGCGATGCATATCCTGCACTGATTGGCCCCCATTGTGTGCCAGTGTCCCGATGCCGAGGCTGCCATTGTTGTTGCTGCCGAGGATGCCGAGGTTGCCGTTGCCGTTGGCGGTGCCGCTGCTCCCGTTGCCCGGATGCGAGTAATTATTGCGATCGCGCCCCGACGAGCCGCGCACACGCACCACGACGACGATGATGAGCGCCACCAGGAATATGCTGCCCACAATGCCGGCCAGAATGCCGAGGAATGGCCGGATGTCCTCGATGACGGGCGCATAGGCCAGCGATAGGTCTGCGTGCGACGAGCAGGAAACCGGGAGTAGGGGTACAAAAATGAAAGAAAAAAAAGAGAAAATTCTCTGGGTAAGCGCGTGCTACAATAATTTTACGAGAATGCATTGCATATTTTTCTGCTTGTCTTTATTCTCGCATATTTTTTTTCTCTCCCTCTTCCTCTCTCTGCCCCCTTTGTTCTGGTGTTTTCTTCGTTGCTTTGTTTTATGAGCTGCTAACTACGTTCCGTTGCCGGTCCCGGCCCCCCCTCTCTGTTTCCCCCTTCCCAACCACATTTCTGTCCCTGTTTCCGTTCTCATTGTTGTTGTTGTTTTCGTTGTCGGTCCCAGTTCCTGCTGCACGTGCTTGGAATTTAGTGCCGCTTTAATGAGCTGCATGTGTGTTGGTGTGGTTCACGTGTTCGTATGTGTGTGTGTGTCCAGTACGTGTGTGGTCCGTTGTAAGCCGCTCAGTGTTAAGGCTGCTAATTTTTGTCTCAGCCGCCGACGGCATGTCGAGCATTTTTAGTAGCCCCAGCTAAAGTCCGGATTTGTTGTGCGGTCTTCGTTAGGTAAATTTAAAGATAAAATTATTCAAATAATATGCAAAGTAAGCGAATAAATTGAAAAACACAATAAACAATAAAATGGCAAATAATACATCGAAATTTATTGAAATCAAATTGTGCAAATTAAATTATACAATAAAGAAAAATCAAATTAATTGTTAGAAAAATATTGCATAAAAATCAAACAAAATAAAATACTTTAAAAAAAGAAAATGTTTGTTTATAGAAAACATTTTTTTAAATGTATTTAAATAAAATTTTAAAAAATCGAAGTCAAATATTTTTGAACAAAATTATTTAAATACATTTTTAGATAACGAACATAAGATGTAAAATTAAAAATTGTAGTTTTATAACTAAAAAAAAGATAAAAATCTGAAACTGTTTTTGAGAGAAAATTAAAGGTTTAAATGAAAATTTTAAGCTCAAAGTAGCCACTACCTTCATCGTACGCCCCTTTGCCCACGCCCAAAAACTCATCCTCGTCGCAAACACAGTCACTTGTTGTTGGCTTTGATTCACTGGTCGTTGTTGTTGTTGTTGTTGTTGTGGTTGTTGTTGTGGTTGTTGCCCTGCCATAAGCTGGCTTTAGATAGGTCTTGGTAAATGTTATTTGAACTGAAAGCATGCAACCAAAGCAAAAGAAAGAAATGTTAGAGAAAGCAAAGAACTTAAAGCAAATTAAAAGACAAATCCAAACGTCAGTATTCAGGGAGTCATGAGTAACTGTAACTGCATTCCAAATGGTGCAAAACCAGCGCCAATTAATTTCTAGGCAAACGTCCAACTGAGAGACCAGGACATGCATGAAATTGCAAACCGATTTGCCTCTCTTTACACGCAAACGCCCCGCCGGCACCCGCAGACCATCGTGGGCCGACTACTCACCCGTCTGCTTCTCGGGATCCTTCAGTGTGTAGACCTGCAATATGGTCGCATTGCTGCGTCCTTTGCTGTTGTGCGCAATGAGGAAGACATTGTAGCCCATGCCGGGCACCAGACCGCTCACCTCAAAGTACGGCCGCCTGTCGAATCGATATTTGGAAACCACAAAAAGAAACGAGTACGATAAATGAGCATTGCTGCAGTAGTGCGGAGCAGCAGGCTTGAGGCTTGGGCTCAGAACGGGATGGGACCGTCCGTATGTCCGTTTGCCCGTTAGCCACGCCTCGTTGAGCCTTGTTGCGTAATGCGAAAGTCACACGGCGTGTGATTCAGATTGCCGTCTACTCACTTTGATTTGTAAATTTTGGGAAAGCGCGTCGTTCCATTCACATAAACTTCCATGATAAAGTCCTGCTGCAGGCCCCCATCGAAGCCCTCGATGCACTCGATTTGGAAGCCCGACGATGTCTGATTGAGCAGCGTACAGTTCACCAACGGATCCGGTTCGCCTGTTCAAGCACAAAATGCATGTTTTTGTTTTCATCATTTTTTTTTTGTGTTGTTCCTATTGTTATTCTAACTAGTTGGTGCCTGCGTTGTTCAGCAGTCAAGCAACAAATTGCCAAAGTTGTACGTGTCACGTGACTGATGTGCAATTGCAGCTGCAGCTGAGCTACACTGGACTACACCATATAAAATGTGACTCAAAATCAACAACAACACTTGACTAATCCAAAGCAAAGCACCGCAAGTGGCAAAGTCATCAACAAATCTGCACAGTGGGCGACCTGTGACTCAAACTAAACATAAACAAAAACACAGATGCAAAAAGCGACAGACGGAACCCAAACTGCGAATATCTGAATACCCTGCTGCAAAGGAAACTCACTTTTAGCTTTAAAGCTGCGCAGTTTTAGTGAGAATTTATGAGAAATATAAAAAGTGTTTTTAATTTAAATATTTTATATGAGATTTAACAACCGAAAAAGAAAAAGGTTTTATTATAATTATCTGATTTTATATACATGCAACAAATGATATATTTACTTTTCTGTCTTATTCTTTTCACAGCAGATTTAGTAGTAATTTTCCTAAGAAATGTGCTCAGATTTCGTCTCAATATTTTTTGATATTAAATTTAAGCAAACATTGAAATCAAAACTTAAAATATACAATAATCCTTAATAGTTTTGTACTTTTTACTAATTCTTTAGCTCAAGCTTTTATGAAGCTGCACCTTAAACGGTATCTTCACTTTCTTCCCAAAATTGTTGTGGAAACTTTGATAAGACAAATTTGTTTTGATATTATTTCTGTCTCAATATAATTTGTCTCTAAAGCTTTTCATCAATGTTGTCAATAAATAATTGGTTTTAACTTAAAATGACATTTATTTAACTGCAATAATAAACAAATGCTGATTTGCTGTTGCTATCTTTGTAACGTGACGTTCAAGGCAGTCGCCTAAACGTGACTACCCTAAACGCTGACCGGAAATGGGACCGAAGGGACAAACACGTGGACCACTGCCAGGTGGCCCAGGCACGTCAGTTGGCTGTGTGCTCTGCTTTGTACTCACCTGCGGGGGCTATTGTGTACACGCAGGGTTCGCTTTGTTCGCCAATTTCGTTGGTTGCCCAGCACTGCAGCGTTCCGTAGTCCTGCGAATGTAAGATGGGAAAGGGGGGGATTGGGAATGGGCGCCTGGCATCAGTGGCAATGCAATGGTATTTCGTAGTCTTAATTTATGCACGCAGTGCGGCGCTGGCGACACACTCTTTCGGCCTTAATTGAAAATTCAAAACCGCAATTCGTTTGGAAAATTATGTAGCGTCCATTTGAGGAGCCCGCGGACTGATTTATATGACCCTGTCGTGAGAACCCTGAGGGCGTACTTACATTCTCCGTCATCGGCGTGTAGTGGGCGACGCTGCGGCCGCGGTCCACGGCGACCAGCGAGGCGGGTATGTCAGCTGTCTCGCCTTGTGTTGCATTGAATTTCCAGACGTACGTTGCTTCCGCGGGATTCGCATCGATTTCGCATGCAACTTTAACGGTCTCATGGCGGCCCGAACTGTAAGTGGTCCGCTGCCCGCTGCGGCACACGGGCGCAACTGTCAAAGAAAGGAGAAAGGAGAGGAGAGGGCGGGCGGCATGAGTACGTGTCTGTGCAAATTGGTAAGGCATTTGCATAATTAAAGCAAAACATTGCGAAGCCTGAGTTCAATTTGTGTTTAAATGGCACAGCCAGCACAGTCCAACAAAAACACGAGTCCTTTCTGCCTCGTTTGGCTCAATTTGCCGTGCAGCAACTGAAACAATTGGCAACTGCCAACTGCAAATTGCCAACTTTCTATAAAGTCTTAAGTGTGCTGCTCTAATATAGCAATCAGCTGCAGTTGCAGTGCTGTTGCAATTGTTGTTTACTTGCGCCTTGAAGCAGGCAACACAATTTTCTTTAATCAATTTGAGAATTGTTCTTTAATATTGATTTGGAAATTGTTGCGCCGCATCTATTATTAATGGGAACATGTTGTTTTGTTTGTTCAATGGACGACAACATGTTGCACATTACACATTACTTGTAGGCCCGTTTACATCGTATTTATTGAGCCATAAATTTGATTTAATAAACTACAGTTTATCGGCTTAAATTTACGTATTGTTCTTACAGATATTTGTTTTCTTGCTTATTCGAGTACTCACAACGTATGTCCAGCTGAACGGGATTGCTTTCGCCATCGCCTTCTCGATTGCTGCCAATGCAGGTGTAGATCCCGGTCCTGGCCCGGCTCGCATTCTGCAGCACAAGGCTCTGATTGGCCACGACGATGCCCTCGGCGGGGTTGCTTTCCAGAATGTTGCCCTGCAACGGAATAAGTCGGGTTTTACGAGTCGCTAAAATTGAAGGCTCGCCTGCCTCGTTTCCTTGCAGACATGTTCCATAATTTATTGCGTTAAATTCAATTTGGCGATTGTGCATTGAAATAAATTTAATTTGGGGCTAATAACACTTTCATGTTGCCCGCCGTATACGCCCCGCGGCTCAACCGAAACGGGGGCGTGGCTGCATAATTTAAGGCCTGCCTGCATAAATTGTTAAGTGCTTTTACAGCTAAATAATTCAATAATAAATTGTATAAATTTCTATATGGCGCAATCCATGTGCGAGTGTGCTTGTGTGAATTTTTTTTCGTGTGCCTGCCAGCCCTAAAATATGCAACAATTATGTGGCCGTAGATTTGCCAGAGTCCGTGCGAGTGTGAGCTGCGCTTTTCGATTTGTTGTGTAGCCTCAAGGTAATTTATGTATAGAATATAATGAAAATAATAACGTATAATAAACGACTTCAATTTTTCGCCGTTCTGGCTTTACACTGGCGCATGTATTAACTGGTCCCGAGGCAACCGCTTAGGTAGCTGAGCATCGAAATTGCTATCGTATTGAATTAGCCATAGAAATTATGCTTGCGGCTGTATTAAATATAATGTAATACAATGTTTAAAAAGTGAGGCAAGCATTTATTTGGAAAAAATATTCAATGAATTTAAAATGCCAAAAATGATTGCTTGAAAATGCAAATGCATTTGTTTAAAAATTTGACAAAATTTCCAGAAAACGCTCATTTATAATACTTTCAAAAATATATAATCATTTTGTTTTACTTACATTATGTTTCCAGCTGACTTTGTAGATCCACGGATTCGATTTGATATTGCACTCGAAGAAAACATCGACGCCCTCGCGCAGCGTTGCATTCAACGAATTGGTGCCCAGCTCCAGGCTAACAACGGGTATATCTACATAGAGGGGATTGAAAGAAATATCAAGATTAAATATAAACGAAGATTAAATAAAACATAACGCCAAGATTTTAAGCCGCCAAGTAAATCATAAAAATCCCAAAGCAAATAAAGTACAGCGGCGCCACACTCAAAGGTGTAATTATTTTGTAAGCCTAACAAATTAGGCGATTTAAGTTGTGAAAACTCGAAGCCCCGCCCACTTGATTGTGCTTGTACTCAATTAGGCTGTTCTACTTTTCGGCTATGTGGAAAGCGCCAAGTGTGCGAAAATGAATCTAGTTGTATAGAAATGGACAGGAGAGATTTGTTTGGGACCCAAACAAGTGAAATTTTAACTTAATTAAATCAAAATTGGTGTGCGGAATGCGCGAATCAATTAAGCTTATTAAGCAATCCATCAAATTGCGCAAACAAGAACCCATCCCTGGCCTAAAGGGTTGCCCAATGGACCACAAGTTTCAATACAATGGGCGTAGCATAAAAAAAAAATTGAAAAAAAAAGAGAAAACATTTTGAAAGGTAAGCAACCAAAGCGCAAGGCAAAGGCAAACAGGAAGCGGAAGCGGTGCAGTGGCGGGATGCGGGCTGTGGGCTGTGGGGTGGATTGCCATTTAAATTTTGTGCAAACAGGTCGAAAAACTGTAAAAGCGTAAAGATGGCTTTGCAGTCGGCGTTGCTGCTTGCGGTGTTTGCGGCGGGTTAAAAAGTTTTCCAAGTTTGGCGCAAAGTTTTGCCGGCCGCCGCTGGAAATTAATTTGCCAAACTTGCCACAAGTTGGCACACAAAAAGCAGCAAGCAGCAAAAAATAATAATAAAAAAAAAACAACAAAATTATTGCCTCTGCCTTTTTCAGCATTTTTGGCAGGAAGTATTTAAAGTTGATATCGGCGCCTTTGTGCTTTCATTTTCATTAAAAAGTTGCGGCAGGCAAATTAAATATTAAGCATACGCCACCTTGACTGCGGCTAATTTACAAGGTGCCCAGACTGACAGGAACTTAGCGAATTTGATATACTCCACCGCACACAGTTAATAGCCCAACTGACAGTCAACAAGACTGAGAAATGTAAACAAAACTTACGATAAATGTCCAATTTCCAGCCATCCTCCATGCCCGACTCGGGTATCATGCCCTGCTCGGCGCGACAGGACAGAAACTTGCCGCGATCGTCGATGGTGGGCGTGAACGTCAGCACCGATGTGGTCGTATTACCTTCCGGATTGGCCTGCAAAGTCAACCAAATAGCAAAACAGTTAACGGTCCTCTGTGTGTGTGTGTGTGCCACCAAGCGAGACAAAGGAGCAGCAGCCTGCTTTTAATTGAAGGCAGCTACGTGACTGCCGTTGAAGTAACTTCAATTACCACAAAGCATGTCTACTAGCTGTGCCCAAAGGGGAATTGGCTCTTGGGGGGAGAGCTGCACGTCTTGGGCATGGCATTGGGCTTGGTTGAACAGGCAACCCCAAGCTTTGAAATTTGCATGTGCACACCCTGCGAATGCCAGAGTCGATGAAGAGCGTATAAAACAGTCGGCTAAATAAGTTTCAGCTCTGATATATAAATATATAATTGGGTAGCCAACAGAAGCTTTAGTGCAATTTATTTTCAGAATCTGCTCTTCTTGTTTATGTTAAAACATGTTTAAAGTTTTGCTCTGATATTTGTTGTATTTAGAGTATTAAGAGCAAATACTTTATAATACGAATTTAATATTTTGTAGGATACTTTTGTTTATTTGGTTTATGCATTTTATTTAACACAGCTTTAAGAGGAATTTAGACTTTTGTGCAAACTCTTTTTATTTTTAACTTTTTGTAAGTTTTTCATACTCTTACATAAGAGTTACAATAGCAAACTCATATAAAAATAAAAAGAATTCTTGCTTTTTTTTGCAATTACAGGTGTTTCTATAGTCGATTATTTTTGCGTAATCCTTGGGCGAGTTTATGACTTTGAAGTGTTTTCGAGCTGAGCTGGGGTACTTACAATTTCATGGGTATTCTTCATGGGCGTGCTGCCCTTCCACCAGGTAATCGTGGGGGCTGGACGTGAGCCGCTGACAACGCAGCTGAGCTGATAAGCGTTATCCGCCGAAAGCGGACGATTCTCGCCCTGCAGTTTGACAATCAGAGGACGCACTGCAGCACAGATGAGAGCACAAGAGAACAATGATAAAAGTTAATTAATTAGGTGGTGCGGGCAAAACTCACAGTTCATGTCGAGGACGATGCTGCTGATAATTGGCGTTGTCAAATTATTGTTCTCCGCCCGGCACGTCAGCTGCATGTGGAGATTCCGGCGCTTCAGCTTCGCCAGCGACAGCACATTGCCCACACGTCGCTCCGAGAGCGGATGGCCCAGGCCGGAGCTATTGAACATTGTATTGCCGTGCCACCAGGTAACCCTCGGCTGAGGTCGACCTGCACCAAAAAAGAAGAAGAAGCATTATTGAGTGCACGAGTGTGTGTGCAGGGATAAAAGAAGCGGGTCAAGCGGGTAGCGGGTAGCGGGGAGCCGACAGGGACAGGGAAGGATATCTGCTGGGTGTGTGTGCAACTGATATGTTTGTTATACGGCTTAGACTTGAGCGTGCCCCGCCTACCCCCAGTTGCTCGCAGCGATTTAGCTGCTGTCTTTGACTGTTTGTTTATGTGCTCACAAGTGCAAGAAGTGCCCCTGTATATGTGTGTGTGTGTGTGTGTGTTTGTGTTTGGGTGTGTGCACAAGTGCCTTTCGCTATTTCATTTGTTGTCTTGTTTGGCTTTTAGCAATTTTCAAGTGCTCTCAATGCAATTTGTGTGGGCATTGCCGGTCTTCGTTCGTGGTTCGTGCAGTCGACAGCATTTCAGAAAATGTGAAATTAAATAAAATGCGAAATCTTTGCCTGCATTTTCATGCTCATCACTTTTAATTGTCAGACACAAAAAGCAACGTCAACACTTGGCAAAATACTCGTCGACTCCTCAACATGGAGTCTCTGGACATGGGAAACGTGAGAAACGTGTGGATGAACTTACCGCCAATGGCCACACACGTGACGTTCACACTGGAGCCCTCATTGTAGGGGCCCAGTATTTGATCCTTGATGGTGGCACCCTTGCTGTCCAGTATAATTATAGATTCGGGCGGTGCTGTTGGAAAGTGAAAGAGAACAAAATTCAACATTGAGTAATTAAAGTTGTCGAGAACATCAGCAGTAGTTTATCACATTAAATTCAGTTTATTCGTGTTAAAGCTTACATTTCGCCCACTTAATGATATTAACTATACAAATCCAATTCGTATTTACATTAGCCTAAGGCTCTATTCCAAATCTATTTAATCCCCCCATTCAAAACGACAGCAGACATCTACTTTGCCAAAGCTGCTCAAAGAAACTGCTGTCTAAATATTAAAGAGGTACTTCGCAGTCTCGACAGGCTGCCATGTTTCATTCGCAGGACTGCAGTCCTTGCCGTAGCCAGCCCAATCCAGTTGCGGGCTGCATGTTGCAGGTTGCAAAATTCAACTCAAAGTCAGCGCCAGCTTTGCGCACACTTCTTTTGATTCTTATTCATTAATTCAATGAAGTATATTGGGTTTGTTTAATGTCAGCATTGCTAATTTTATAATAATTCTAATAATTATTATTCTCTCTCTTATTTTAAAAATAAATATATTAATTCCGTTTTTGTATTGTCTATTATGCCGTAAACGAGTATTGCGCAGTCGGTTACGCCCGTTCTTACTTTTTCTTTGCTTTGCCTGACCACGCAAAGGACTGCAAAATGGTTTAGCGCTGCTTTCGGCCTGGTCAGGTCTTGCTGTGAACTGTAGCCGTAAATTTTTGCCGACGTGTTGAGCAAAGTTTTAATTTTCGCAAATTCGCTTGTTTTATTTGCCCACTTGCCACTATTTTGACGGGCTTGCTTGAAGGGCACGCGCCACGCTCCGATTATTCACTTGAAAATATTTTCATTTAGCTTTCAAGCCAGCTGCTGATTTAGACCAGCTTTTTTTTTGGTTTTTTGACCGGCTGCGCATGGCCGTAATAGCCAAAGCTTAGCTCAACATATTTGCTGGCAAATTTGCAAAACATGTCCAGGATTTAATGGCATTCCCTGCACCACTCCACTTTGTTATCCTGGCCGAAGCTGACCCGCAGCGTCTTGTTACCGCTCGCATTAGCAGCGGCAAGTTGTCTAAACTGTCCACCCAAGGCTGGGGCAACTTTTAATCTAATACTCGTATCTTCTTTAAAGTTTTTGCCAACCGACGTACAAAGTTCTAAATCCAGCCATGGTTTTACGCTTCACATGTCCCAAACACACGCATTTACACACGCACACTCACACACACGCACACTCACACACACAGACACTCACCCATACAATGACAGATGGTAGAGCATTGCATGCTGAACATGCTCAAGAAGTTTGTAAAACATAACCACGCCCCGTTGGCCAATGCCGCTTAACGCTTCATCTAACAGCAGCGACGCCGACGGCGACGTAGCCAGCAACTATTTACCAACAATATTTTTTTTACCACCAGCCAAAGACCTGCTCGTATATTTCAGCTAAACGCCTTTGGACTCGCATATAAATTTTAATGCTAAATTGCAAGCTGTGGCCGCAGCCGCACAGGTAACGGCATTGAAAAAACTCATGGAACAATAAATATTAGGAAGAAAGAAGTATTTGAAATGTAGCCGAAATTATAATACACTTCTGACAGAGTTCGATTAGATTTTATATGAAAAAAAAAAATTCAAAAAATTTTATTCGTTTTTATGCGAATATTTTTGGTCTGAAACAATAAATGGCCAAAATGGATACGAAAACTAAAACTTTAAAAGTATTTCTCTATTTCAATTAAGAAATAAAAATCTTCACAATTTGACCGCTAATCGAACAGAATGTCATAGCTAATAGCCTTTACCAAAAGTGCGACGAAATATAGGAAAATGCCATTTAAATAGCAAAAATTCAATTCAGAAGTTGCACGCTGCACTTTTTGTACTCATCTGGCTTAAAGTGCGGGGCTGGCTGTTGAAATCGTTTCGCCGAGTTGGCACTTTAAAAGCTGTTTGCGAAGCAAAGTTACCAAAAAGATGAAGGGAAATTGAGAAAAACTTGTTGGCAGAGTGCAGAGCACAGAGAGTACTGAGAGTGGAGAGCATACAGTTGGCGTCTTATTTTGTAACTAATGTGTTTGTTCAAAAGCTGAGTAGTGGCTAGGATATGTCCCTGAACAAATTAGCTGCTCAATTATGCCACAATGTCATTGCAACTGCTGCATGGTGTCCAGCATGGTGGAGTGCTCGATACTTACTTATGACAGTTAAATTCACTTTGGAGTTGCGTGTCGGACTCTTTTGGAAGTCGACACGACAGCGGTATTCGCCCGTGTCGTCCTCTGTTGTTGACTTGATGGTCAGCGTGCCGGCACGTCCTTCCACGTGAAAGGACAGTCGCTCCCGATACGTTTCATCCGACCAGTGCGTGCCCTGGGCGAAGTTCGAGTCCCGTGTATCCACGCTAAAAGAAAATTGAAAACAAGTTAAAAGCGTATAAGAATGAGAAAAAACAGCGGTAAAATTGTGTTAACTTCTTTTTTTCTCTAGCCTGCAAAAACATCTTTAAAGCTCACCTACCGCAAACTTTGCAAACTGTGTAATTGGGTTCAGCAATGAATTAATAATCCCTCTTTAGGTGCACAGCCCTTGACCCGCCCCCCCAACTAACTGTTGTAATTTATTGTTTTAGTTTGCAATTGTAAATTATTGATTTGTTCTTTTTTTTCTGTTGTGGTTATTAAGGAGGGTGCTACAAAAGTTGCCAAAATGCGCTCATTTCAGCGGTCAATCAATATTCTTAAAGCTTTTGGTACTCCTCTGTGTTTCCAGCTGGTCGTGTCAAATGTTTGCCCATCGGCTTTAAAAAGTTTACAACTAATTTTGTATAGACGTACAATTTTT
The DNA here is from genome assembly GCA_035043915.1 of Drosophila paramelanica. Lineage (NCBI taxonomy): Eukaryota > Metazoa > Arthropoda > Insecta > Diptera > Drosophilidae > Drosophila > Drosophila paramelanica. The sequence goes on along the minus strand of JAWNMO010000112.1, from coordinate 835,384 downwards.
GTTGTTGCTGCTGGAAAGACCTGTGGGCGAGCAGGAGGCAGCTGTGAAAGTATGCACTACGTACTCGCATGTGAAAATATGTTTCTGCTTAAAATAAAATTTGTACTAAGGCTTTTAAATTGTGTGAACTTAAGAAGATAAGGCTTCTCAATTGTGCTGAATATTTCAAATATTTGAAAGTCAAAAGCCATAACAAGATTGCAAGTCGCTTTTCAATTAAACAGGTTTGGAATGCGTAATTTTATTAAATATTGTCCTTTCAAATTTGATAAAACCATCCAGCGATGTATTTTATAACTTCACTTGACTGTTAAAGTATATATGAAATCAATATTCTAGATGCTATTAAATTCTAATTCACATTTCATAAAATTAAATTGGGAATCGTTTTCAATAGTGCCTTAAAGTAGGCAATACTTTTGTGCGAGTGGTTCCATTCAATGGAACTGATGAATTTCTCTGACTGAATTGCATTTTGTGATTCATGCAGCGCAGATGCATAGCTGTTAATTCAGACGATATGCATCCAATTGTGCATTCAGTGCTTTTGTGTCTGCGAGTTACTTTGGCAACCCTCGAGTACAATACGGCAATATTGGCAGCGCTGGTTTGTGTTTTATTGCATTTCAATTTTGATTTGCAGACATCTGGCGCAGTTATGCAATACGCGCTGGCATAATGAGGCTGCTGGCGGATGGCAGGGAGGGGCCAGCGGGGCGGTTCACATGTCAGACGGTAATAAAAAAATAGCGCTCCATCGATGCTAAATTGAAATGCCAGTAAGCTGAGCGTTACGGTTGGAGTAAATGAAATTTTTTGGCTGTGGCCAATGTCCGTCGAGAAAGAATTGGCAAGCGCATTGGCAGAGGCAGAAGGCAAGTTTCGGTTTTATGATTAATTTACTTGCTGAGTGGTTTTTAATTACAAACAAGAGTTGAAGCGTGGCCTGCAACGTGGCTCGCCTTAACTGTCGTTACGCAACGCTAATTACTATTTTCGCTCTAGTCATTTGCAAGTCCTTGAAGTGCTGAAGTTCAATTAGTTTCAGCCGCATGTCAATGGCGTTGACTGCCTGCTTCGCAGCCGCCTCAACCAGCAATCAGCTAATCAGCGGCTCCGTTCGTGTCTCGCCAGACAAACACACACGCACTTAACCACACACACCCACACACACCCACACACATTCGTCCGAGTCTAACAAATCCAATTAAAGTTTTGCTCCTTTGATGTATATATCTGTATCTACATAAGATACAAAAAGCAAAAGTCTCTGCCAGCAAATAAGTACAATGCCATAATGTTCGACATGAATAATTGAAAAAGTTTTTCTCTGCTGTAAATGTAACCTTGAGGGTTAGGTTCAGGTCGTCCTCGCAGCCGAAAACTTTACTCAATTTAGAGGCTCGACTGACTCGACGACCGCCCCCCGTTTGCCTGTGTATAATTTTCTAGTTATGCTAATTTAATGGCTGCAGTTGAGCAGCCCCCAAAACATGCAAAAAATTGCTTAATTAGCAGGCATTAAATCAAAATGAAAAAGTGCCACCTCCCAACTACCGCCCCACTCCAAACTGACATGTGCAGATTCCATTTACCCCGTCACTGCTCTGTCTGTCTGTCTGTCTCTCTGTCTGCCAGCTGGTGAGTGGGTTGAGCGGCCTCTGCACGCAAAAGTTGTCTGTGGTAATCAATTTTGTTTATTTATGGACCTCTGCATGTGGCTAAATGTGTATGTGTGTGTGTGTGTGTTTGTGACTGACTCAATTTTTGTGGCCTGAACCCAGATTCGAGCGCTGCCCCTGCATTTGACATGAGAGCTCGAAGGTTAGAAAAGGGGAACCGATTGATTTGTGATTAGGGAAAGCTCTCAACCCAACACAATTGTCACAGACAAAACGACCCAAATGTATCAAATCAGCCAATTATCGATAAATATCGATTGTTGCTAACTGTTTGCTTATACGACTAACAATTTATGTAGTTTGAGCCTGTTGTGGATAGATTACATTACTCACTGATGTGCTTAAAATAGGTTATGGAAAAGAAAGACATAAAAAAGGAGGCAAATTGTATTTCCGTTTATATTCTGATGTGCATTTCTATAATTATAAACACAGACATGCTTACAATAAAAAATATTTAAAGTGCGTTCTGACTTTTATCTATGCTGTTTTCTCCCCTTTAATAATTTGGGGAAGAGACTTTTAACCAGGATTTACTGCAAATAATATTCACATATTACTCACCTATAAATGGGCGTTTTGAGTCCAACCTTGTACCAGATGACCAGAGCAACTCGATCCTCATAAATGGGCGGGGTGACATTGCAGGGCAGGCGTCCCATTGTGGCAATTATGGATTCGGAGAGCACGGGTGGACCTGAAAGCAGTACAATAATAGAGAAAAAGTCATGATGAGCTGTGACAACGACAAAGTGCACGCAAAAATGAAAAAAAAAATAAAAAAATAAGAATAAACAAAAGAAAAGGAAAGACAAAAAGAGTGGAGAGTAAAAACAACACAGAGCAGTCTTACAAATGATGCATAATTAGCGTGGGGCATTAGCACTTTGTTATTGGGGCAGGCCGAAGCCGAAGCCGGAGCTAAGGCTAAAGAGAAAGATGCCGGAAAGTGGCAAGTGGAAAGCAAAGCGAAAAGCGGCGATCTTTTACTTAGTGCCACTAATAATGCTATAAATAAAAGACAAAAAGGCACACAAAGAACAGGCTGCGGGGGCAGGGGTCGAGATAAAAGTGATGTAATGGCGGCGACGTCATCGTCGCAGTCGCCGCGTTTACATTAAAGTGAAATTAGCGCGCAAATCCTTTTTTTATGCTAATTTTTTTTCTGCTCTCCGGTTTCAAGGGTTTCTTTCTGCCTTAACATTTTTAGATTTGTGCCGAGGCGCCAGTTTTTGAATTATGTTTTTTGGGGTTGGCTTATTTTCCGACTCCTTGCTGTTAACAATTTCCTTTTACTTGGCATCTCTGGTTGTGTTATTTTTGGGCCAACTCTTAAATTTCGCTTGCCATTTCATTAATGCGTGTGCCTTTATATGTGGGCGCTGGTTGAAGTGAGAGATTACTGTCCGCAGAGGACATTTACCATGTAAGTAATAATATATATTTATGAATTCATTTCCTTATAAATTGTTAAGTTTGTTTCCAATAAATGAAATATTAAATGGAGTTAAGTTATTATTTCCTTTGATAAAATCTGCTGTGTACTGATCTCATTTCATATTAATTGTAAATTATGCAATTATTTGCCCAGCGGTCTTTTTTTTTTAAACTTTCTTCTTTTTAAGTCAACTTCAGAACATTTAAAAATAATTTTGTTTTTGCTGGGCCGCAACGGAAAAAGTTGTTTTCAGCCCTTTTTTGGCCAAGTCGCTGTTTGTATTGCTTGTCCCTCGTCACTTTTTGTATCTTATTTAAATCACTTGTAAACTAATTTGCATTTCTTAGGCTCAGCAATTTCGTCTTGTTGCCCGGGCAAACAAAGTTATTAAAATTTGTAAAGTATTTTCTCTTGTATTTGGCAGCCGTCGTTGATTTTGTAATTAAGCCGAGCACAAAGGCTTGGCGCAGGCGGACTTTCTAATTTGCCAGTATTGTGCGCACATTTTGCATTGCTTAAAGTATTGAAAAATTTAAAAATAACATAAAGCATAACTCATACGCCGCGTTGTCAGCGTGTGCTTATGGCCAAATGAAGCAAGTAAATGAGTCTGTGGCTTATTTATTATGAGCGTCAACAGTTATTATGAAAGCTAACAATTTTGCATACTAACTAACCATAGTCACATACGAGCTATCTCTCCTCCCAAACAAGCACACACACACACACACACACACACACGCACAGTGGCTGCCATCTAAACCGGAAATCGTTTCGCTTGCTTTTTTGATGTGGCTCGTGCCTGGCTGCCGCCATGTTTCGATTTCTCGCTCATTTCATATGCAAATATGTTCGATTTGCCATTAGGCGCTGCCGGCATCACAGGCGACCGCAATAATGATGCCCGATGATGATGGCACACACACACACACACAGACACACACACACACACATTCGCACACACACTCATTCATCCAGGGAGAGAAATACTGAGAGTGGCTGACGCAATTTACATTATCTTTGCATTTAGCTAAACGAAATGCCAACATTAGCAAAGCATTTAATTATAGCAATTAGCTAATTACAGATTTTCACTCAGGCTCAACGCAATTGGAACGTAAATTGACCGACTTCAGCAACAAAACCATGAACCATCCCACCGAAGGTCTGCCAAAAATCAATTGTTAAATGCGGCGAGCAATGTTAGTAAATTTCTGCTGAATCTGCAGCCCGGCATTTTTGTATTGTGCTGCTGTGGAATTGATTTTCTGCTCGTGCCGTTTAAATAATTCAAAATATGAACTGCATTCGGTTTAAGATTAAAGCCTGAGCAAGCAGCCAGACCAGCGGCTCGTAAATTTTAAGTAGCAGTCACGCCACCGTCTTCGAATCGGAACTACAGGAAACTGAGCTCGAAAGGATGCTCGTACGAGTAATAAGCAAGCAGAGTAAACTTTATGCACACAGCGCGCCATGGAAGAGAAAGACTCCGTTACTGCTTACACATACACAGCTATATGTTAATATATGTACTGCGTTTTCTACGGTTTATTGTGCACACAAACGATGTGTTGGTTTATATGCGTTATGTGTGTATTTGCCATTTTATGACACTTGGTTCTGCGACTCGCATAAAAATTAAGCAATAACATTGTCGAAATATGAACAAATGTTCCATAAGATCAAGAACTTAAAATAATGGTATACTTTAAATATATAATAAATCGAATCAGTCAATTTCGAGGACATTAAGTTTTTCTTTACTTGCAGAATTTTAATAATATTTATTTATATGACTTTTATATCCCCGTCATAAAATTACGAAATATAGCTTAGTTGTTTTTCAGATTAAAATTATTGCACTTAAAATATAGTTCTCTAGATATATGTTTATGGACTTACTACTGGCTTAGCCATGGACTAAGAACTTATTGATTGTATGGAACCTTACTTATAATAAAAATAATTTACTAGCTCCCATCTGGAGATACACCATCCAAATCTGGTAACTCGCAGCATCTTCGCACAGCAAAAGATTGTAAATCCTGTCACTGCGGAGGATAATCGGAGCTCCTTTTTTAAGTGTGCAATAACGTTCTGAATAGTGACATGAAAATAACTTTGGTCGAATAGCAAATTAAGAGGCACAGAGAAAAGTACAGTCACCGCCAAGAGAGCTACAAGATACCCGCCTTATCAGTCTGTTGAAAAAATGTCATTCGGCCATTTAGTTAGCTGAAGTTATAAGATAGCACAGTTTCTAGTAACGTAAGTGACGGTATAACTTAATGTTATCTATTGTTCATAAATCATCGATGCCTCGAAAAACAAAAAAAAATATATATAATTAAAAATAAAAACAATATAAATAATATATACTTTATGTTATATTCTGCTTAATTTAGTATCTTTGCTTTGTAAGCTTTCGATATCGTCGATACACCCTCCACATACCAAGTTAAATTAACAATTACATTTTTGTGAAGTTATGCATTGAACTTATACACCTTAAAATAAGCGTTAATAAGCGTTAAAACCTTTAATCGAATTTTTCTGTTTGTGGCTAATTATGCGCCCGCAAAAGTATGCCACACTATTTGTTGTATTATTTTTATTTCGGGGCCTATAAAAATGCAATCAACGTTAATTGCAGAGCGCGGCAGCAGCAAAGCGGCCATTAAAAGTGCCACCGTTGCTGCTATAAATATCAAAAGTTTGGGCTTGTCAACATTAGCCCTACAACATGCCAGGCATAAAAACAACAACAACAACAACAACAACAGCAACATCGGAGAAAGCTCAGTAAAGAGCAAACAGCGGCCAAAATGCAGAGTAGGCTCATTAGTTTGCACGCAAACACACATACACACATGCTAAAAATGCATTAAAACCGTACACATATGCATATGTGTGTGTGTGTGTGTGTGTCAGTCTGTGTTTATGCGAAACTTGTCTACGGCGGCAAATTAATGGCACATAAAATTATAACTGAACGCACTTGAAACCGACTGCGGCAAGCGGCAGCCAAAGGTGCCACAACCAGCTAGTGCCACTGCCACATTAGATGGCGTTCACAGCTGCCAAGCATAGTCATAAAATACTAACGGCAATCGCTGAGAGTGTGTGTGTGTGCGTGTGTAAGTCCTACTGGTATAAGTGGCACTCGGCTCTGTTGCTTTCATTAATTAAAAGCAATGCCGTCTGCAGCAGCAGTCGCAACTTGGCCTCTTGCTCAACACCAATTGGCGTTGTTTTGACTTTTAGCGCATTTATAGCCAATTATTTTTATTGGCACGCAATAGAAAAACAAAGAAAAAAAAAACACAACAGCACGCAAAGGTGTGTAAATAAATGATCTTAAGTATCGATGCATGTGACGTTCAGTTTAATTGCCAAGCTATGGCCGAGGAATTGCTAGCAAAAGCAATTAAGTGTCAACGATAAAAGATGTTTCAAAAATGTTTAATGCTCAAATTACTGGTTTGAGGTTTAGGAATGCCAGCTCTAACTGTAAAAAGAAAATTATATATTTTTTGTATACTAAATTTGTCATTTTGCAACAATTAATTTTATGATATCAAATAAATCAAAACTTTCAATTAAATTTATCTGATTAAACCACATTTACCAGGGCGATGGAACCACAACAGACAACCTTATACAGAGGACTTTGCCACTTGCAGAGTATCAGCAGGTGAATATTTTACACTCGCTCACAACGTGAAAAGAGTACATTGGGCTTGTGCAATCTTCGTTTTTATATCCGTCCGTGCAACTTAAAATTTGGAATATATACTTGTAATATTAATTTCACTCTTAAAATATATCTATAATAATTCTAGCCTAAACGTCTGGGTTTCATTGCACTTTAAACGAGTATTGTGCTATCGGTTACACCCGAGTGTAAATAATAGTAAATGACTTTAATAAACTTTTTTTAATTTTTATTTAATATAACTGAAGGCAATTTAAAAAGAAAATTAGCTGTGATAATGTTGTCGAACTTTACAAGGGCAATGTGTGTGCAACAAGCTGCACATCGAAAGTACAAATATATAAAAGAGAATTCCTTTAATGGCATGAAAAAGCAAAACTAATGCAATTTCAACTTCAACACGAAGCTAGCAGAAGCTCGAAAAAAAATCTGGCAAAAATTATTATGCAAATTTGCTTTCATATTAGTGGCATTGCTCGGTGACGAAGTCGACAGCTTCAGGAAGGAAAAAAGAAAGAAGGAAAAAATAGAATTGCGACTCGAGACGTGGCAGGGCAAACTGAGTTGACAATGGCAACATTTGCTGATTTGGCAAAAATGTGCTCGGGCAAACGCAACGGGCGGAGTGGAGGAAACGAGCGGGGAGGCGAGCAGATGACAGTGCTGGAATTTGAAGCCAAATCCAAGAAATTGCCAACAACTGACAATAAAAATTTAAATAAATATCTTGTCAATATTTGAAAAATAAAAATAATAATCTAAGATTAAGCAGCAGCAAAAATGTTTCTGTTTTTTAAATGAGTGCAAGCATTTGCATAATTTGCCAAAATCGTGGCCAATAAAATAAAATGCGATGGGAGCTTTAACCCTTTAACCCCTTAAACAGCTGATATTTATGGCCACGCCCCCCTTCGAACATAAAAAGCAAATACTCGTAAATGCTTTAATACTAAGTAAATCATATTGAATCAAGTGCAGGGCGCGCTAATTGTTAACGGGGCGCTTTCGCAGAGCTCTGAGGCGAGTTCCCCTTGGGGCATATTTTCGAGATGCCATAAAAGGCACGTCATAAAATCAGAAGTAAAAATGTGAAATAAAAATCAAATAAAAATAAAAATAAGAATTTCGGGTACAATTGAACGTGAAATCAAAGAAGAAAGGACTTGACCAAATTTCGCCTACAATTAAATTAAATTTAAACTGGATAGCACCCGGCGGGTGGTCGGTCTATGGTACAACTATTCATGTGTAAATTTGAACAAAGACGCTGAAGGAGGCTGTGAACATGGCGACAATTACGGTCAAGTCGCCGTCTTTACTTCTCTCTCCATCCTTGTTTCGCTTTATAGCCATTTGCTTTATGTAACGCTGCCAAGTGTTTGGCCAGGCCGAGGCATAAAAGTAAAGGGGCCGCCGCGGCCGCCCAGGCGCACTTTTAATGTGCAATAAACTGTAACGATAATGATTATGCCTTATGTAAGGACCTAAGGGGTGCGGGGCCGGTGTAAGGAGTGGCACAGCCGTGTAGTAGTCAATCGTGGGGTAAGTTGACTTTAATGTGCGCCAAAGTGGCAATTATTGAAAGTGCTTTTTCGACCAGGCCAGCAGAGAAACAAAAATCATTTGCTCGATGCCTGCTGATTTTGAGCAAATTATTTTTGTATTTAATTTAATTTCGTTGTAATCCACTGGGAACAACAACACAGTGGAAAAAACATAGACAGCCGTCAGCTACATTGTAATTATTTGCATTAGAGCCAAGTTAATAAATAAACTGAATTCATATTTGACAAATCAATAGCAGAAGTATTAAAAGGACACTTCCTGCTGAAGAAACTTTTACTAGTTGAAAATTTCATAGTACTTATTATAATAACAACAGTAAATAAGTGGGATACTATTTCTTCTAGAGTTGCCGCTCTCATGAAAGGAAAACTGTTATTAAACTTTTCAAAAGTTTTTATATATATTTTTATTTTCAGCCGAAATGAATATTTTAAATTGTACAACAAATCATCAACTCGTAACTGAAAAAACGGTAAATTTTTGACAAAAAAAAAGCACGTGTGCATATTCCATCCGAAGTATATATAAACATGGTATAAATGTGGTACACGTAAAAGTGCAGTAAAAACTGAAAAAACTTGGCCGCAGACCTACTGGCTGCTGTCAATCCCCGAACTATCGTTAGCCCGGCCCAGCAGCTCTTAACTGTCAACTTTTAGTAGCCATTGTGTGTCTGATACCCTTTCGCATGGAATTATGCCTGGTCTATGTGTAACGGCAAGTCTATAAGCACCTTCCGGATATCTGTATGCGTATCTTGGCTGGGCTTCTTTTTATGTCGCCAGCTAAAAAGGCGCATTTAGATGGTTGGCTGAGCACGCGCGGGAGAAAGAGGCAGGTGACGAAACAGCTAAGAGTGTATGTAAAAAACATATACACACATATCTTTAATGCACAAATCAAGTCACTGAAACGCTTTTTCTATAAACATTCGCATTTTATAGATACTTAAAGAGGTAACGGGCCTTCGGCCTGTCTGCATTTCAAGTGCCTTTTATGCGGGCCTCCGACTTGGCCTCGCCTCCTGGCCATTACGATGGCGCTTTGTGTGCGTCCTGTGATTTTGGCCAGCTTCTCGAAATTGTTGCATAAAAAAGAGGAGGACCAACATGTTGAGTATGTGTGTGTGTGTGTTACCAACTTATTGGAGCAATGGTATTTTTCGTGTCGCTGCTTTTACTTTTATCTGCGAATGGCATCGGGTAATGCGTTTGCAGCTGCTGACTCGACAAATGCCCAGCCAAAAGGTAAGATAACCCAATGAACTAAATTTCCAACTCGAATCGCACGTAGATATAATTATGTGAAGGCACGCCTGATGCCAAACTCTTTTGCAATCATATTGTCGAGCTTAAGCTGGATTTATACGAAATTCACTAAAGCCAGGACGCATATAAAATAGCATCAAGTATTACAAATTAGTAAAAAGTTTTTTCCTTTTGTGTTTTTTGAAAATGTACAAATTACACTGTTTAATGAATTTTGTTCTCTGTTTGGGAGGAAAAGCTAAGAAGGCGTCAAGAAAGGAGCCTGGCAAACAGAGCACAACACAAATCTCGAGCCCGCATTTTGACTTAATTGCTACGCCAGGAATTTCCAAATGAAAATTTCATCAAAAGTATCTTGTTATATATTATTTCGTATTTTATTTTCACTGATGACTTATTTTTTATCTGTACTTCGTCCGAGCGCTTTGTGATTTTTTTTTTCAGTTTTATTGTTTGAAATAATTTTTGCCCGCTTCGTTGAGTGTTTCTGTGGCCTTTTTGCTGTCTGCCATTGTCTGTGAGCATATTTATTGCTCCCTCCACATAAATATATATATATCTTTATATATTTGTGTAGGTATGTTTTTAATTTTTGTTTTTTCTGAGAAGCTTAATGTTCATTGATGTATTTTCTGGCTGTGCATACAGCCCGAGGCTGTCGTTCGAATATTTTTTGATAGCATTAGAAATTAATGAAATCAGTTTCGCAAAAAGGAAAATGATGAGAAGAAAAAAAACAAAGTAAAGCAGGGCATCAAATTGGAAATAAAAATTAAGCCCCAAGGCGTTTGTTTTGTATACTCTTATTGTGTGTGTTTTTTCTGTGTGTATATTGATTTTTTATTTGCCGGCATTATATGTGGAACTCCGACTTGGCCGAGTGCATTCCCTATCAGACTGCAAAATGTTCAATGGCAAATATGTTTTTTAATTAACTGTGAGCAGTCTGAATATTTTATTTAACAGTTTTTCGCACAAATCAACAGAAACTCTCTGCACACAACTCTTTTGCCAAATGCCATTAAAATAAAAAAGAGAAAAAAGGTCGTTCAACAAAATTTCATATGTATATCATGAAATATGAAATAGCCAAGCGTCGAAAGGGGAGGGCATATATTTTTCATATTTTTCATATAAGCATATAAAAAACAATTTTCTTTGATTTATGCGCTCGTAAAAAACAAATAAAATTTACATGCACATACAAAGGCAGCCTTCCACATATAAATGCGTATAATATAATATTGTGCTAGCTAATATATTAAAAATATATGAAACCGGAGAAAACTGCCGCTGGCTTCAAAATGCGCAGTAAAGTATGCAGCTGGATTTTCGTCCACACACCACCACACCACACCCCCTGCAAAATATAAAAACAAAATAAAAACAGACCGCAACATTTTCATTTTGGGTCGGTTAAAATAAAGAAAAGAAAACAGGCGAGCAAAGCAAACGAAAGAAGAAAACAACAACAAACAAACAACCTAACGTAATGTGGGCGTAATGTAAGGCAAATATCTGCGCTGCACACACAGATATATGTATATGTGTGTATACATATTAAATACATACATTATATACAGTTCGAAACACACTTTTCTCGCATGTGCAGTTGCGGACACATAAATATTTAATTTAGTGAGTGTTGTGCTGCATTTACGATGTGTTACTTCGCCTGACACGTAATGAAACAGTAATGTTGCATGCAACAATTGTTTTCAATCAGTTGAGGATTTCTAATAATATATAAAACCAAACTTTGAGATCACAAATAAGTTAAAGTTGTTCAAAAAACTTCTTTTTTAAATTATCCAATACATAAAACGATTTCTCAATAATAAGCAACATTTCCAAGAAGATCTATCAAACAAGCTTATTTGCGTATCATAAATTACATTTAATTTGCTTTAATTTATAATGCATATTTGAATATAATAGGCGAGTAGCATGCAAGCTGCAATGTTTGTCTTCGTGTGGGGCAAGCTGTTTGCGAATGTTGATTAGCTGTTAAAACATTTCAGCCGCAACTCAATTACCCAAGCAGCGTTGCGCCTATTGCCAGTCGAATTAGAAGCACATTAGATTGGCTCAGAGCAACCGCGACCCATTTATGGGGCTGTCAGGCAAATTAGCCAGCAACATGCACTTGAATACAAACTTGGTCCATGACGAATGCCTGTCCGTCTCTCGGTTTGCGTGTCCATCTGCTGTCTGCCTGCACGTGCAGGCAGCTCAATTACATATGCCCATAGCGATGTGCTCTATAGTCGAGATTGGAATTGGAATCGGTGTCTATAAGCGTTGCGTTAACCGCTTTAGGCAGCATGCGTGTGTTTGGGCCAAGTGTTTGTGGCGTGGCGGCTGTAACGCCATGCTAAATGGTTAAACACACGACCCAACAGCGTTATCAACACGGAACTCAATTAAGCTGGACGGACCATCGGCTGTTGCTGGTCGAGGCAACTGATGCCGACACTTCATAACTTCATAATTCCCAGCCACGCAATTACTTATAATTTATCTGAGCAGAGTTGGGCCAGACTTGCTTGCGTAAAGTAATATTGTGGCCCCCTTTGCTTCAATTCTTGCTATCATAATGCTTTGCGTTTTTGCAATGCAATCTAAAGTGATATGCCCGGCACTTGGCCATGTTTCGAGTCGACTTCCTTGTCATGCCGCACTACAAATGAAACGCTCTGTCATGTGTCAGTGCTAAAATACAACAGCAACAACTGGCAGAGCCAGAAACAAAGTAGCAGCAACAGCACAGAACAATCAGTGGGTACACGATGCTAAAGCACACTAGCCCCCTATTCCCCATACCCATCCCAATTCCCCCCACCCATTTCCATTCTCATTCTCATTCCATTCTGAGCGCTCACAGTCATTGTCATTAATTTAGCTAGCTCTGCCCAAAGCAATAGCTTACGAGCGCTCCAAACTGTTCCGTTCAGTTCTGTTCTGTGTTCTGGTGTTGGCGTCGGCATGAGCGTGCAAAAAACTTGGCAGTTAAACAGCAGCTCTCAGTCCAGCGCCAGATATTCAACAGAGCGCACAGTGGAACAAATTTCATTTGTTCAAATTAGAAAACTGGGAACAATGGAATGATTCTAAGTATAGAAACGAAATAACATTTCTATTATTATTTGTATATTATCTTTTTAATTGATATACTTAAATGATTGTTAAATTGACACGTACTTAATGGGTTATTTTTACCACTGTACTGTTTTCCTGTTAAGCCTCACAGTCTCCATGGCCATTGGCGTTGCAAGAGGTCTGGCGCAGTGTCTAAATTAAATAATTCCCACAACTGTTACACAGAATCATGTTGGGGGCTGCCTGTGACTGTGTGTGTGTGTGTGCGTGTCGTGTTGTGTTGTGTTGTTGTGCTGTGTTTCATTCCGTTATTTTTGTTATTTTTGGAGCGAGCGGCGGTCTGATAAATGAGTCCCTAATATGAGCGTTGTTAATAAAAGTGGCAAATTAAACGTCAACCTCTGCAATTTTGTGCCATTTGTTGGGTCTCCAGCTTAACTGATCATTGTTGTTGTTGCTGTTGTTGTCGTTGTCTTTCGCTTTTTTAATGTCTATTTGTTTGCTATTCGAATGTCGAATGCCCAACGACAATCCCCCCTCCGCCTCCGCCCATCTGTGCATGTGTCTCATTAGTGTGTTCTGCCCCGTTGCCGTTGTCGACCACGCCCCGTGTTGGTTTATAGTTTGTCGCATGATTTTGCAGTTAAATGCTTACAAAATGCCCGAGCCGAGGCTGGAACATGACTCTTGAGTTGTTTTTAATGAGCATGTGTCGGGCATTTTAATAAACAGCTCCCCGAAAGGGTTGCGCCCGCCCGCATAATTGGACAACTCTAGCGGTTGCCCTTGGGGCGTTAAATTTTTAATTAAGTTTTGGGAAGCAAGCAACAGCTTCTGGTTTTGAATAAAAATGCGGGACACAGGTGAGCGGCAAATAAAACAATGAACCCATCTCAGAGGCAATTAAGCGTGAATAAATGTGTGTGTATTATTTAGATAAACCTTGGCGCACAGCGGGGCGTATGAGCAACCAACTAACCGAACAATAAAAGCCAAATCCATTGATTATCGATAATTCACGCAGCAGCTGCTGCTGCTGCTGCCGCTGGAATAAACAAATGAAAATGGCCGGAAAAGAGGGGAAATCTATTAACGCCGAATTATTAACGTCACACTATTCGTAATTTATACGTTAATTATACGCAGCGTGGGCGTCGTTCCTGCCCGGCCTATAAACATTGATTATTATTGTTAAGCTGTTGGCCAGCAGAACGGGGGGAGTGTGAGGCCAGGGGTGTGTGGGAAAAGAAAACAAACAGACGGGCTGGCAAAATGTTGACAAGCGTCTTACGAAAGGCGGCCAAGCTGCAGGCAAATGAACTAGAAATGTGGCATGTGGCAAGCTAAAACATTAAACACGCTGCGCCTTAAGATATGCATTAAAAACTATGCAAAGCACTGCGAGACAAGCGCCCCCCCTCTTCCGTTTCCGCGTTTCCGTGCGCGATAACAGACTCGTGCAAGTAGGCAAGTAAAAGTAACAGGCTGACATATTACGACTAATGTTGCCGCGCCTTCGCTGCTCGGTCGCTGGAGAACTGAGCAAGCATCTTGAGAGTCAACAACTACAACGACAGTGACTTTCAGTCGGTGCTGCCGTTGCTGGCGGTGCTGGCGGTGGTGTAGGCGTGCCCACATGCATAACTAAGACTGCAAATGATAAACTTGCAAGGCAAGCCGAGGCAAGGCAGAGACACACATATATTAACAGAGTGAAGGAAAGTATGTCAAGCTCAGTGACACAATAAGTACAGCTAAGGGGATGGGTGGTTGGGTTGGGGATTGGGTTGTGTATGCCACGTGCAAATTATAAGCCTGCATGTGTTGCCCACATCAACATCCTGTTCTTGCTATTATCTAAGCTTATGCTGTGAGCATGTGTGTTGTGTGTCTTCTTTGGCGTTGCGCATACGCCGCATGTGCCACTAAATGCGTTTATTAATGCTTCTCCTTGGCCTAATTCGCAACACTTGTTCCTCATCGCCATACTGAACGTCTGCCGCTCTGCCATTTACATGCATACATCATTTTGCATACATGATGTATTGTTGGATCACAAAGTTATGCTGCTGCTTGGGGCCGCTTATGGCTTATGCCTCTGCTTATAGCGCCGTTTTTGCCCCCACTGTGCGACTCTGTGTTTGTGTTTGTGTTTGCCTGAATGTCAGTGCAGAAAAACAAAGCAGTGACAGCAACAGCAACAGCAACAGCATCTACGACAACAACAACAAATGCGTAACAATGATAATAAAGGCTACAGGCAGATGGCCTTGTTGTTGGCCAGGTAGTCAGGCGCAACGCTCAAGACACAAGGCACATAATAAAGACAAATGCGCACTACTTGCACAGGACACGTAATTAACACGGAATCCGTAGGCACGGACACGGACACGGGCAAAGGTAAGCTGGTCAAATATTCGTAATACAATGAAATTGTCTTTTGCGCGAAATTCTTCAGAAAACAACGTGGCTAATTAAGGGCTTAACAGATTTAATTGTTAAACTGCTTTGAGGAGTTGCAAAAGGAAAAAATATATAATTAAAAGTTAAAAACCTAAAAGTATCAGATATCATAAACATTTAAATTATTAGTACTCTTTTCGTTATGATTTTAAAATTTATAAATTTAAAATGTATGCAATAATTTCAATAATCAATAAATTATATTAGATTTATATTAGAAACATTTGAATGAAATGTTCATTAAACTGTTGATAGTGTGTGTTGCGGTTGTGAATCTTGTTTACACGCAATCATCGACTTTAGCTCCGCTGGTGCTAAAGTTGTGGCACAGTGTAATTAATATTAATATTCCCGTGACATTGCTCAGTTGGAGTCGTTATAGACTTTTCAGCATTTTATGGTAAGGGGCGCTTGTTGCTATTGGCTGGAATATAAATCGTTGCTTAAAATCACGACCCTTGACACATGCGTCCCGGTCTCCTAATAGCCGTCAGTCAGAATGGCGAAGCATTAATCAAATTTGCGACCTAAAAATACTCAAGTTGAGTTTCATTTTTCTAACGCAGACAATCAAAAAACTTTGCACGGCACCGCCCTCCCGTTCGCGGCCCAAGATAAGACCATTTAGCAACGTTGTCATTTCTCTTGTTTCGTAACGTTGATTTCATTTTATTGTTGTTGTTCGCCCCCTGCCTGCGCTAACGGACAGTTACAACTTGCCCCAACCCAAAGCCGGCGCACGCCTGTCATAAATCTTGTTTTGAATGTCCTGCCAGCGTTGATAGCGCCCGAGTCAAGTCAGTCGAGTCATCGATTCGAATATAGCCCAGGCAACACATTAAATTAGTACACTTGATCGAGCAAAAAATATTTATGGCATGTGCCCGTCGAGCCGAGGCGAGGCGAGCCGAGCCGAGCCGAGCCTTTTCAAGGACACGTCGTCAGCGAAGCGTTAACAGGCCTAGCCGAAAGGGGCGTGGCGGCAGAGCGAACTGCTTCCACAGCCCGGCGCATTGTACCGGTTATAAATCTCGAACGCAAATTGACTGTGCAGCGCTGCGACGCCTCTCAAGTGGTCGGCGAGGGGGCCACGGCGACGCCATTTTGTACCTCGTCCTGCCGGATCGTTGCCGGCTTGTCTGCCTCTGTGTTTGCGATACGCATTTGATTGGCATTTTATGTTTGTTTTGCTGTTTGACTGCCGGTTTGACTTATGTTTCATTAATTTGCTGCTTTTTATTGGGGTTAACAATGATAAGAAGACGGCTGCTTAAGTGCGGAACCCAAACCAGCAACAAAAGCGAGTCAAATCTGAATAAGGGCAATGGTACATATAATAAAAAAATACAAAAGAAATTTACTTTGATTTCTCAGCACGTTTCTTAAATAAGTGTAACACACAAAAAGCACACAATTTAATAGAAAATTTTCGTACAAATTGTTTCCAAATTGCAAACAATTTTTACACATACAATTTCAAAAAGAAATAGCAATTTCAGATCAAAGAGTCTAATTGTTTGACCACAAATTACCAATAATTTTTGAAAATATTTTATCATTTTCCTTTGTTATCGCTTCAGCAACAACAAATCGAACATTTTGTTTCATTGTTTCATTGAAAAACAGATATTTTTTCATTTCAATTTGTATACAGAATATTCGTAGAATTTTGCTTCACAGAGTGATTATTTTATGGACGTGCACATTTATTGCAAAAACAATTTTGTTTCTTTTTTCGTACTTCGTTGAACTCAATAAAAATGCAACAAACTTTTGTGTAATCATTTGATTTCAGAGCTGATTTTAAATACGGTCAATTAAACTGGAAATCGTTGCCGGGACTACGCAAATGGCAGACGGCTGACCTCGGGCAAGTTAAAGAGTGCTCACTGTTTACACGAAATTACAAAGTGTTTAACTTTAAACTTTGCATTTGCAATTCACATTAACATCAAGTAGATTTTATTTGCTGCATATTTGCTACGCAGTGGCAGACAGGCACTCCATAAGCCCATTTTATGATTTCGATGAATTTTGTTTAATATGCAGCAAACTGCGACAGATGGCAGCGGCTGTTGCTGGTAGTGGAAAGGTGAGGGGGGAGGAACCAGCATTTCAGGGGAATTGCGCATATTTAAGCAGCGTGAAGCAAATGAATAAAAGTTGCGCTGGATTCCGGCAGCAGAGCTGCGCGTTGCTTGTCATATGCAAACGAAATTAAAATGCACTACAACAGGAGCAGCAGCAGCAGCAGCAGCAACAGAAAAAGTGCGCACGAATGCATAAATAAGTGGACGAGAGGGAGAGAGGACAGGTGTAGGGGACATTGGGGCATGCATACTTCATTGAATGGCACTCGAAAGTATGCAACTTCAACAGCCGCCAAAGCATTCACCCTCTGCCCATTACAAATGCTGCCAGCAGCAATATTTATACATGCCAGCGACTATCTCGAGAGCGAAAGTCCTCGCCGCCTTTAAGTGTGTCACCGGGCAGGAAGACAAATGCGAAGGTAACGCACAATTAAATTCTTCAACAAAAATGTGCCTAGTGAAATGGGTAAATTTAAGATGAATTCATAGCGAAATTCTCGCTTTCTGTTGCACTAAACTTTTACAAATAAAATGTATTTAAAAAGGACACACTCACTGCGTTACTTCCCCCCCCAAAATTGGGTCAAACACTTTGCAGCTCATATAGAGGGCACGTACTTTCATATATATAGATATACATATGTATATATATGTGAGCTGGGGTTGGGGTGGCTAGCGAAAGCTGCTCATGAGTCAGCCAAAGTAAAGTGCACACACGACAATGCGTATACGTCACGTTGTGCCGGCAACTTAATGCAAACGAACTGCGCGCAGTTTGTCATGTGTGACGGCTTGATGGAATTAACATACGCATTGCGCTCAAGTTTCAAGTTTGCTCCGTTGCGCGAGCTTCGCAAATTATAAAACTAATGCAATTTAATGCTTTTTCCGAATTTGTTGGTTAACTTTTTCGAGTCATGTAAATAAGTCACAGAAGAAATTTAAAAGTTCGTGGCGAGAAAAACGACAAAATAGAGAAGCAAAACTGTGTAACTTTATGGTAACAATTTGTGCTGAAATCATTAATTTTAGTTTAAGGGGAGTAAATTTAAAAAAAATATTTTAATTATTATAACTTAAAGTTATGTAATATTGATGTATTTAACTTATGTGAAACTTTGTTATAATAATAAATATTAAAGTAAAGTATATTATAAAATATTAAATTATATATATATACCGTAATCTATAACTTTATTTAACTATTTATGTTAACCTTTAGCATGCATTTTGTGGCTGCAAAATCGCGTAGCTGAGTCAGCCGGAAATGCCTGTTTGGGTCAACCTTTGTCGAATAAATGTCCTTATGCGGTTTTAAATGTATTTCTATTGATTTTGTCGAGCAAGCACACACACACACACACTCGCACACTTATGCCTTTGGCAGGCAGTTTGCTGCCAAATTGAAAACTGCACGCCCACAAAATAAATTTGTAAAAGGCCAGGGGGGAAAAAAAGGCCAGGCAAAAAAAAATAATAAAAAAAAAATTAAAATTCAGAAAAACTAGCAGAGAAAGCTGACAGTGACCAACAACAGTCTGCACTCGGTGCAGAGTCTGTTTCTCGCAGAACGCCCGGCGGGTTATTTGTTGAGTTTTGCAAAATTTATGCTTGGCAGCAAGTCAAACGCTGTGCGGCAAAGTCGGGGCAAAGTTTTTTTCAATGTCCCATATGGCGAGCAGCGCAATTCCCATATAAATTTAATGCGCCAACAGGCAAAGAAATGTGTCCTACTCCTCTGCGCCGCCCCCCGCTGACGCTGAGTTAATGCCTGGCAACATAAAAATTGCATTAAGCGCAACGAGAATTATGCAAGCCCAGCCACGGAACACGGACAACGGACCACGGACTACGAACCACGGACTACGGACCACGGACATTGCATCGCAATCTCAATCTATTCTATGCCCAGAGGCTGTTCCGCATGAAAGTAAGTAACCAGGGCCAGGTTTTCCATGTGGGTGCTACAAAATAAGCTAATTTTACACATGATAGGCCTGGCCTGGGCTGACTAACCGGGCTTGTTTGCTCGAGAGTAAGTCGGAAATGAGGTTACGGTTGCATTTTACACGCCAATGAACTGAGCTGAGTGCCTGCCGGGGATGCATAATGCACACTGTGCAACACAACAATGGCTAATCAGACAAAGTATGAAACTGTGTAGCAATTACTTTACTGCTTAAGCAGCTTGCATTTCAATTTCAAAGTCCATTAATGCAAACCTAACATGGCTGGCTATTGAAAGCAGATCTTAACAATGGGCAGTAAAAACGGTGCGGGAGATGGGGCTGCGGGGCGTGACCCTTGTGGCGACACACTTGATGCTCGAGGCTGGGCCATTTCCGGCGTTGCCGTCGCCTTTCTCTTGACATTTATATAATTTTTAGCAAAAATGATTTCTTCAAGCGTTTTTCTTGAGTAGACCTTTGGGTAAAGTTAATGGACTAGAAATTGCCAGCACAACAGGGCCCCGGGTCCAGCAAAGGGATAAACCGTTGCAACAGTGAATAATGCGCATAATAAAGTGTCCAAAACATTTGTTTTTCTTCTTGCGTCCTCTTTTATGATTTTTCTTCGTTTTTTGGCTGAACTTTTCGGCTGCGTTCTGGCCCGACTACCAAATTGCTTTAAATTTGTTGTAATGGCGCTTTAAGTAGTTTTCTTTTGGGGCTTTTGCCGTCTGATTTATGGCAGGCGTGGCGAGGCGTCGTGCGGCAACCAGCGCCCCATAAAGCGTCGCATTCTGACATGCAACATATTTTGGCATTGAAAGAAAAAACAGCAAAAATGGGCCAATAAACTTGAACGAATCGATTGGACACTTTCTAACTTTTAGAAAGCTTTAACTCTTAAGCGGAAAGTGTTATTAAGTTTCATGCGAAACTAAGAATAGTTGCATATTTCTTGGCGCCCAACGTGAGCATTTTTTATTTTGAAATTCAAATCTCTATATTAATTAATATAAAATAAAATGGCGCCCAACGTGTGGCAATTTCTACCTGCCAAAGAAGCCACAAAAAGCCAAAAGAGTTCAATACTGAGTTGTTGACATTTTGACGAGCCTAACGTTTGCATTTTGGTCTGACCTCCCAAGGCCAATAGCAAATATTGACACACACGAAATGCGAACATAAAAAACACGCACCCACAGTGAACGAGCCGCATGCGGATAGACAAACCAATCTGAGGGAGGCAGTCGACTGTCTAGTCGACTTCCGCCATAGAAATTAAATGCGCACCACGCACATGTGTGACCCATGTTGCTATTGTGGTTGTTGTTGTTGTTGCTGTTGTTATTGTTGCTGCTGCTTCTCTGTTGATGTGTTTGCTGAAATATAAACACTGCGGTGCTCGTGTGTGTGTGTGTATGCCGCAAATAAATATTGCATAAAGTCAAATAGGCGCACACACACAAATACATACAAATACCGATGGCAAACATGAGCCGCCGCGCAGACAGAGCCGGACAGCCCAACATCAACATCAACATCAACATAAAACATAAACAGACGCATTAGCAGCAAATCATTTAAATATACAGAAGCGAAGCGAGCGAGCCATTTAGGCACCCACACATACGAGCCGAACGAGCGACTAACTGACCAACTAACGGTATAACGAAGGCGAAACGACAGCGCGGCGCGGCATGTCGGGGCTGCAGAATAACGAGCAGACAACGCCAATATGCGGATTTGCCCGTGATAACAAAGTTGCGAGCCGAGGGTTGACGCAAAATGTACGAATTCAACGAGGGGATGAAGCCTTATGAATTTTGAATAAATGCTCAAAGCCCATCTTAAAAACGAAATACGTTTTGTTCGCATTCGTTAAAAGGCAGCTAAGAACGCTGGGCCAATTTATTGCCTTTTATAAGTGACTATCTCATCTTTAAACTTTCTTCACAGGTATCGGCTTATAATCTTCTTATGTCGAGCTTCATCCGATTGCGTTGAGCTCAACATTCGTTTCAATACAAAAATCTTTATTCTTTTTAATATTCAGATCTGATTTAGCGGTAAATGGTCTCTCAGATTTATTCGTTTGTTTTGGTCCGGACATTGTCACACTTGATTTTCTGATCTGCAAAAGCAAAATTTGAAATTAATCTGGCAGCCCTCGCAAAATATGCGCATTTGCCAGCCACTTGGAAGATTGCGGTCTAAATTTGATACACGTTTCAAGGACACACTGGCTGACCATGCCCACTATTTCAGTTTGTGTTTGACTTCCAGCAGGCCCGCAAGCGCGGCTAATTATGCCAGGCATGAAATATAGTGGGAAAATGTGTTGTCTCTAATGTTTCCAAAGGTTTTTCCAGCAAAGATGAATGTCTAGACACAAGTTGGGGCTTACACACAGACACCTACAGAAAGCTATCTGGAATTGGGTAGCAGCAGGCGCCGCTTGCCCTTGTTCGGTTCCCTCCACCCCCCTTCTGCAGTCCACGTGGCAGCTGCTGAGTAAAATTCTTCAACTAAAATTGCAAAAGTTTTGCCCCAGCTCTGCAATGTGAGTGTGTGTGTGTGTGTGTGTGCGTGTTTCTGTGTTTGTTTGTGCATGTGAAAAATGGCCAAATAGCAACTAATATGGCGCACATTAATTACGACAAAATGGCGCTAATGTCGCCAGAGCACACTTCCGCTGTGCGTGCGTCTGTGTGTGTGTGTGTGTGTTTGTGTGTGAGGCATTTGTATGCGTGTCACGAAGCTTTTTTCAACAACGCAACATTCGCGCCGAATGAGTGGAGTGGAGGGGCATTTGAAGCGCACACAAAATGGCCTTTGATGGTATTTGTGTTGGCATTTCATTGTATGGGTCTGGGCAAACAAGACCATGGCCCACGGCGGCAACACAAACAGTACATCGGCAAAGGTCACTGAGGCACAGCCTATTTACAAATGTATAATTTATAATTTTCATTCGCTTTAATGCTCGAATTCTGCTCACTAAGTACTTTAACAACTCTTCACAAAGTGCAGGCAATTTATTATTAGCAGCACTCAATATTTCAGTTTTGAATTTCACAAGTGCTTAAAGGGATATTTGAATAAAGAAAGGGAAATTTCATTATTTTATTTAGAGAATATAGTGAATTTCAACCTAGGTTAGTTAAAATACTTTTTTATACTTTCTTGTGGCTTCCTCTTGCTTAGGCAATTTTTCGTTGCCTGTTTCTTTTTAATAAATATTTATACAGATTTACTGCACAAGGTACATATATGAGAAGAGAGTGCAAAATGGCGCCATTGTTTGCCCCACGTTGGCGGCCATTGTAGAGCAGTTGACATGGCCGACTAGCGTCATTGTTATAAATAACTATATACAAGTTGTTGTTGTTGTTGTTGTTGCTGCTGTTGTGGTCTTGTATGGCGCCGCTGTCGCTTAGGTGTGAAAAGGCGTATTGTATGACCACATGACTGTGGATACAATATGCGGTCTCATCCCTCACGGCGGCAGCACAATCGCGCCGCTTAAAGTGTCCAATATTTGAGGCTGAGTCCACACACACACACGTTGTGTGCATGCAGTAAAAATATAATATCTCTTTATCCAATACGAGTAGTTACCGCTATTGTGCCAGTTGTTGTTGTTACTTTTTGCTTTATTAGCCATACAATGCACGTAGGCGGACGGAATGCTGCCGACGGGCACAAAAATAACATGCCATAACCTCAAACAATGTGCAGTCATGTAGGGCAATGCTGTTTTTTTTTTTTGTTGTTGTACATAAACCCCCATACATATGTGTATGTATGTGTAAATATATGATACATGGGATTTGCGGCACTTCAATGCGTCTGTTTGCGCATCTTTTGAGTGGCTGAAATATAACACAAAGTGGGCGTAAATATGGTTATCAAAAGGTACAAAACCATTCGGCCCCAAAAGTGTAACGAAAAAAGGTCTGACAAATACACGTTTATGTTCCAGTATATTGTACCATGTACAATGTACAAGGCAAACCGACAATCAAATATGTAATATACCAACATTTACTGGTCCCCGTTGAATCCGGGCCAAATGAATAAAGCAATTCACTGAAATTTGTTGAAAGCGACCGAAAATAGCATTTTTCCTCCGGTAACAGTTGTTGTTGTTACTGTTGCTGTTGTTGGCTAGGCAACCAGCACTTTTGATGTATCGGATTTGGTTTAAACAAATTAAAAGAAAATCCATTTTACATGCAAAGCCCTTCGAATACCTCATACATGACAATAAGTATTTTCCATTGCAAAATTCAAAGTGTACATTCAGTTATTCGACGAAAAATTTGATACCAAATTTATATATTCTTTATTTTCTCGAAAAATGAATGAATTCATTTAAAACTTGAGAGAATTCCAATTGAAAAATTTCAAAATTTTAATTGATTTTTAGAAATAAATAAATACAAATATTTTTAAAAACTTTAATTTAATTACGCAACAAAAATTCCATTCAAATATTTTACATAAAAATTCTCTACAGGAGAAAATATTATTTTGATTAAACCGAATATTTACAAATCTGAGCGAGCGATGCAATTTGAATGGGATTCGGTATTTGCAGCTGATACCGGGCTCACTTTCATTTTTAATTTCGAAATGTTTTCCGAATCGAAAATTGTAGCCAAACAAAACGCTGTGCGGCTAGGGATTTCATATAAAATACAGTTAAACGGCAACAAATCCGTACAACAAACGTTCATTTAATCGTAGCGCCGCGGAATACGGGGAGCAAAACAAAAAGCAAACATACATTTAGAAGCGCAGCAGGCAAACAAATGTAAAAAGGATAAAAACATAAGACCCCGAAACAGACAGACAGGCAGGCGGGCAGACGGACGGACGGGTCGGAAACTGGGAAACACAAAGCTTGAAAGCGGGCACGTGGGACACAATGCCGCAAACAAAGGCGGCGTTAAGGAACTAAAGCAAAAGGCAATACAACAGACACAACAAAGTGCGTGGCACACACACACACACACACAGAGAGAGAAAGTACAAAGCCGGAGACTGAACCAAAGCCACAGTCGAATCTAGAGCCACAGTCAAAGCCAAAAGCAGTCGCAGATCCGTTGGTTTTGTGCGCCAAAAAACCCACCTGACACCTAAGCCCACGTCACAAGCTGCGTGTGTGTGTGTGTGTGTATGTGGGAGCTTCATAAAGCTGCCTGTGTGCGCCCTGAAGTAGACTACAATATATGGCACGTCTTAAGCCTGAGCCCAGGCGACTGTTGCTTCAGACGCGCCCTTTGCGTTTAATGCGAGCAACAACAATAAAAATAACAACAGCAGCAACAACAATTGCTGCTGTTACGCGCGAGCTCACACACACACACACACACACACAGAAACACTCACGCACACATTTATATATTTTTAAAATGCTATTTTCACGCAAAATTTAATCTCAATGACATTTAATGCGAACTACAGACAAAGAAAAAAAATATGTATAAAAAAAGGGGCGAGTTTCCCGTTTAAGGACATATTTTCCTTATTTTTGTTTGATGTCGTTGGCCTGGTTTTGTATGTTGCCATTTCAGCCACATTAGACGGCTAATAAGCAGATAATGAAAAATTAAACTTGGCATACTTCGGCCCGATTTGAGCCCCCGCTCGGCCACAAATTGATAAGCATCAAATTAAAAACGCAGCAAAAAGCAAAGCCAAAAGACAACCAGTAAATAAAACCACATAAAAGCCATAAACGACTGTGTTTTGCTGTGGCCCACACACAAATTCAAATCCGATAGAAATGCAGGCATGTGGATGAAGATGGCAGCCCGAAAACGCAAAGCGATTTAGCCACAGACAATTTTGCAATTTTAAATGTTGTTGCGCATATAAATAATTTGTATATATTTTTATATGCGATACACACACACACGCACACACATACGTTCGCATATGAATGGACATTTGTTTAGATTGCAATTGGCAGATAAGCCTGTTTCTGTATTTTGCCATGTTAAAGCGCTGATAATGCGCACATTTGCGGACCGAGGGGTGCCAAGAGAGGGCGGGACAAAAGATTAATGGTCTTTGTGCGCCTAATTTCGATTTGATTTTAATGCGTCTGGCCAAACATTTTTGATAGCGTGCCACTGGCGGAAAAAATAATGAAATAAAGTCAGCGCGATTCTGGTTTTGATTTGGGTAAGCAGACCTGCCAGCGATTGAGTTATTAGGGTTGTATATCTGGCAACCGTTAGGAATGATGGCCAAATCTTGGCAAAAAGAGTTAAAGCCAGATTTCCCAGTGTCTAGACATTACGATAAGCGGTCACTGATTCTGATGGCATATATAGAAAAGTGATAGAAAAGATTACTTCCTTGAAGCGGCTTTTTTAGAGACGTATTTAAGTATTGTATTTTAAAAGAAGGATATAGAAGATATGTCAACTTTTTCCTTCTTTCGTTTCCCCAAAATTTGATATGTTTTTTTTTAACTTTATTAAACTTTTTTTTTATATATTTTTATTTAATTTATATATATTTTAAGAATTTTTTTTATTATTAAAAAATATATATCGAAAATTAATGACATGTACAACGATTAACTCAAAGTTTAAGCATATAAAAAAATGTGTGCATGTTTTAAGCATAAACCCACTCATAGTTGATAGCTGCCCCCAGTCGTGTACATTTCAGCGTCATTTCAGCCGGGCCCATAATAGTGGCGGTAACAATAATGGCAACAGTCGCACAAGTTGAACATGGCAATTGCAATTCCCGCACGAATGGCGGCTTTTAAATTTTAATTAACTGAATGGCCCCAGCTACAACTACGACCACTGCCACTGCGATGCAATGGAAAAGCGGCATCCACAATCGCCGCATTCGTTGCCACGGCCATGGAAAAGTCGTTGCAAAAACTTATTATTTATTTCATGTTATTTTGTGCTGTTCCAACGCGCCGCAAATGGCGACCGTGCCGGGCCAGTGACATAGTCCGCAGTTGGCTAGAAGGCAAATGCAACTAGGCCGGAGCCATGTTCATTTATTTATGAGCATTTTACACACACAGTGCACAGACAGCAGCCAGCCTCAAAGCTCGGCTCAGCCACAGGCAGCTGCATTCAAAATTATGCAAATTTTTTAGTTTTTTTTTTGGTGCTATGTTCCCCATTTTCTTGTTGCTTTCGGTAAATTCTACTTCGCAGCGAGTGTCCAGTTTCGGGGGCTCCATTTTATTGCCCCCGCACAGAGCACTCAAAAGTGGCAGCTCTTTGTGATGCCCAACCACTTGGCCTGGTGGGCGGCAAAGTTCAACTGTTGTTGTTGTTGTTGTTGTTGTGTGGGCGGCGTCCTTGTCAACGCAGCTTTTGTCTCTGCCTAGAATATATAACTCGCTTTTGGCTTTTTACGACTACAAGCCGAAACAACTAACTGGTATGTGCCGTCCTGTCCCAGCCCACCCGGTTCGACAACTTTCGTCCCTGTCTCTGTTGCGGTCTCCGTCACATGCAAAATTTGTGTGTGGTCAACGAAAATCCCCGACACAACCGCCGTCCTCATGTTGCTGCTCAGCCAGGCGAAGCCCGACAAGAGTTCACTCAAATTGCATTTGGTGTCCGTCGTCCGACGTCCGTTGTCCGTTGTCCGGAGTCCGATGTTCACCGTTTTGTTTACCAGCCGGCCTACAAAATAATTCGCCCGCTGCTAGCTCTTGCTTTCGGTGTAGTCGAATTGAGAGTCATTTTATAGCGTGGTTTCCAACACTAAAAGGAAATAGTTTCAGTTTTTAGGTGCATTCATAAAACTCACTTTTACGATCCGCCCCAGAGTCTGGGTGGCCGCTTAAGTGCATTCACCCAATGCATGAATCATTTTTTAGCCATGTGAATATAAACATAAGCACATATCGAAAAAGAACTCAATCCCATGCAATATAAAACCCAACGACTGGCAGCGCAGTTAATATCATATTTCACTTTATTTAGCAGCATCTGGCACCTTTTGGCAACTTTGATATATGATAGATACATTCATAAAAAGCGCTCTCGACATATTGTAAAATTGTGATATATTCGCATTGCCCTTTGCTGACAGCCGAGCGTAGGCGTTGTCTGTCTGTCTGTCACCAGTCTATGTAAATAATATGATTGAAAATGCGACATTATTCATAATGACAAAGTTGGAACCGGGGGGAGTGCAATGAACAGTCACAAAAGAAAAAATTACCTGCACACACACACACATATATTTTTGAATAATTTTTAGATTGTTATACAATGAAATATAGAAAGATAGATATAGATGAATTTACAAAAAATTTTACTATATTAGATAGATATAATTATGAATTAAAGCAAATAGGCTCTGAAGTTTATAAAAATTACTTAATTGGATACAATGTATGTTAATTAAATTAAATTTGAAGCGTACAGGGTATCTACTAGTTGAATGCGCTTGACTCTTTTTTGCATGCGTGTACTCCTTAATATTTTCTTAATGGATCTTTAATAATGAATGGAATATTGCATTTATTTAATACTGATTGCGCATAAATTTTCACTTTAAAGGACAATAACTTGTTTTTTTATAATAATTATTTTTATGCCATTAGTTGTTGTACTTTTTGGGGAAATTGCTGTTGTCCTTTATAATAACAATATCTAAAATTATTTGCGCTGTGACTGTCGCTGCGTGCAATAACAAAGGCGACAGGGACAGGCGCTCAAGTCGCTGGTATTGCTGGCAGGATAAAGCGCTTAACTGACAGGTTAATAATCTCGACTCGATAATCGACAGCCCGCCCGGACAACGGCACAAAGGACATAGGACAGAAGACAGCCGCTGTACGATAGACGACAGGCTGACAGCTAGCGCAGAATACGAACGGCGATAGCCGCCACACACACACACACCCGCACAACCACACACACACACACGCACACACACACACGTCACACGAAGCCCTTGGCTGGGTCTCAGCCCGTCAGGGGGGTGGCGGGAGAGCTTATTAACGTGCCGCAGACAGCTATTGGGAATTCCGGAGAATTCGCCGTGTTTGTGTCTTATCGTTTGCTCCGTTGATTGGCAAATATTTCAATTATTTTTTCATTTTGCCAATAAATTGCGGCAAGCGGTCTGTCGATTTGGCAAAAACATTTATAAATCTCATCCTACAAATATAAAGCAAAATGCGTGCGTTATTTATGGGTGTCGCATTTTTTTTTTGTGCCCCCGCCAACTCACCTCCCCACCCCCTTTGGCAAAATTGTCAAGCGCCTGACACACATTTCGCTGCTAGGGGGAGTTCGCAGAAAGAGGCAGAGAAAAAATGTAAATAAAATCATAAATTTATTAAAATGCAGTAGCAACGCATGGCAGATCCCAGTGCAAAGCCAAAATACATTTTCATGTCCGTGCAATGGAATTTACATGCAAATTTAAAAAACCAGAGCGCCACATATCCATGTGTGTGAGTGTGGGTGTGTTTGAGTGTGTGTGTGTGTGTGTGTGTGGTGTGAGTGGGTGACATATTTGACATATAGCCGAGTCGGTTTTACAACGTCATTTCTGGTTCTGTTGAAATATTAAAATGGATGGCGCACAAATGCATATGGCTGCGGAAAACTCCGGCAACAAAAACAGCAGCAACAACAACAACAACAACGAAACGAAAGGAAACTATGAAAAATACATATTTTTAGCGCTGACAAATATTTGCTTAATCGATTTATTATTTGTTGCACAATTTCATAATGAACCGGCATTAATAATGCCGCGCCAAGCTTAATGTTCACTCAAATATTCATGAATATACACACACACACACACACACACACACACGCGCACATGCAACAATTCACTCACTTTCAATTTATGAATACAAAATTGCATTTGCAAATTTTTGTTAAATCAAAGTAAAATTGCATAATTGCCAACTTTGTTGGAATTTAACAGCATCTACAATTTTTGTTCATATTATTTGTATAAATATTCCTTTCATTAAATGTAATTAGTCATTTTATTTATTTATTTATATCAAAAGAAATTATTTTTTACAGTTTTGTGGTGTTTTAAATCATGCAGGAATTAACTCAATAATAAAATGCAATTAAACGCAAACATTAAAAAACAAGTGAGATTGCTCTAGTCGGGACCGCCCGACTAGTAGATACCCTGAACCCAGAAATGAACACATACACACACACTCTCGGCAGTTGATAAGTATGGATCCTATTAAAAATAATAATAAAAAAAAAACAATTACCAACGGAAAAAGAAATGTTCCGCAGCGGGGGCTTGAACTCGGTCTCCCCGTCTTAAGATGCACGACTCTTACCAACTGCACCACACTACCACATTTTTCGCGAACGATATAACATTACTTAACCATCGCAAAAAGTCGAGAAAAACGATACAAATTAATAAAAATAATAATTATAAATAAATAAAAAAATAAAACAATTCATCATTGCTCTACCATACCATCGCTGAGTTCGAACCCGGACCTCCGCGTTACGCAGCACAACTCTTACCCACTGGACCACGCTCTTACTTCACTTCGTTGTGTTGCCTAAAAAATTCCTAGGAAAACGCAAGACTTTCTGGACGTGCATATGTATGCGTGCACATGTACACAGAAATTGCCAAGCAGCTGCGCTTTGCCCCCACTACTGAAAATAGATTCTTGATTTGCTCGTAAACTAAATGTACGATCGTTATGAAATTTTCAGGACTTATTCAGATCATCGAAATGTATCTACAAACCAATTTGCACGTGTGTAGTATATGATTTGCTTTGTTTATGGTTTTATCGATATTGGGGGCGATTGGGGGGAGGTATCCAAGACCTGAAGGGCTTAAATTCTTCGTATGTTTTACGCGAACATAAAAAAATTAATTCGGTGGCTCTAGCTTTTATAGTTTGGGAGTTAAACTTAAAAAACCGAGTCAAAAAAGCGATAAATATCGATAATAAGAAAACGGAAGGATTTATCGATGTTTTGAAATAAACTTGATCTGCGTATGGTATATACGAACCGAATGCGACCAAGATTAGCTTTCTAGCTTTTGTAGTCTCTGAAATCAACGCGTTCATACAGACAGACGGACAGACAGACAGACAGACAGACAGACAGACAGACAGACAGACGGACAGACAGACGGACATGGCTAAATCGACTCGGCTAGTGATGCTGATCAAGAATATATATACTTTATGGGGTCGGAGATGCTTCCTTCTGCCTGTTACATACATTTGCACAAAACCATTATACCCTTTTTTACCCATTTTCAATGGGTTCAGGGTATAAAAAGTATGAATTAAATATTCTCAAAAATATTTAGCTTAGTGCAGGGTAACTCCTTGTTGGGCATTGCCAGATTAAACCACTCCTTTTGTGCTCAAATTGTTAACTATTTAATTTGGAATTTTACAATTTTCCAAGTTTCACACATTTTTGCACCTTTTCGTCGAACTCGCTAAAATAGTAAAATTGAGCAAACGTGTTTATCTTATTATTGGCCAGAGTGCAGCCAATCAGAAGGCCAACAAGCCCAACACTTGCCACTCGGCCCAGTTAAGCACCAAACAAACTTGGCGTGGAGTCCAGTTACTTACATAGCTGCCTTGTCGTCCTGCAGCTTTTACCTTAAGCCAGTGGCCAGGGAGATGGGGAGATGGGGAGATCGGGAGATGGGGCGATGTGGGGACTGGAGGCTGAGGCTCTCTCCAGTGCCTGTTACGCCTCTTTTGTTTAGCTTTGATTTAACATTTTGTACGTTTACTTTACAGTTTAACAGCCGGCAAAGGCACGAACAGGACATGCTCTACCAGCATCGGGCCCACCACCCACCCACACACAGGACAGGCGCTCCACCCGCTCCTCCCCTTCTTTGGTCCTGCATTTTTGTACACTTTCACGTTGGCAATTTCATTTGGTTCGGGTCGCTGTGGGAGTTCAAGCTGAAATGTGCTTTTAGTTTTTTGCTTTTCTTTTGCCCTTTTTGTGTGCGCACTTGCCCCTTTACAATGTCCTGTGTCCCGTGTCCCGTGTCCCGTGTCCTGGGCAAAATAGTGCCCCGTAAAAGTGCGCGCAACTCAACTAGTACTGGAACTCGAACTAATGCTGAGAGCTGCAGAAGGCGCTGGAGTTTTAGCTGCTTTTGGCTGCCGCTGCTGTCCCATGTGGCAGGCGGGTTGACAACTTTTTTGCTGTCGTCGCCGCCGCCAACGTCGCCGTTTTTAGTTTTACTGTTTTTTTTTAAGTGTAGTTAGTTTTAGTTGCTGCGAAATGTTGATTTTTTTTTCGTTCATTTTCATAGTATTTTTTGCTTGTTCCAGAAGTTAAATGTTTCTACGTCGCTGATGCGCAACCGGGCGGCACAAATGCGAAATGGCTACAAACAATTTGAAGCAATAAAATAAAGAGCGCATGCTAAAGTGGGCGGAGGGTGGGGTGCTGTACTACAAATACAACTACAACTACAATTGCAACTACAACTGTAACTAAGCACAACTACATTCAGGACTACAACAGCAGCAAATGCCGCAATATCTGGCAAGCGAAATAAAAGCGAAATTTAATTGTAAAATTGTTATTGTACTTTGAAGTGTCCGCTGGCTGCTGCCGGCTGCTGGTTGTTGGTTGTTCGCTGTTGGCTGTTGGCTGTTGCCTGTGGCAGGCTCAAGTGCCACAACGCTGCGCTTTTCGAGTGGTGCCTCGTGTCACACATTGCCCACTTGCAACAGCAGCCGCCAGCGCTGAGGCTAACCGCGCTGCTAATTGCCGGGCGGACCACTTTGTTAGAGTCCTCGCACAATGGGACTCCTCGAGCGGTTCTTGCTGCAAGTTAATCAAATTTTGTGCAGCCAACTGACGAGCACGAAGTATTCTCTACGATGCTCTATATTTTATACAAGCACGTTTGCGAGTGCATTAAAATTGAAGCTTTAACATTAGCATCATTTCACAGAATGAACTCAGCTCAAACTACTCCACTGAAAATGCAGTCAAAACAAAAACAAGTAAGCAATTTTTAAACCTAATCTTTAGATTACATATTTGTTTCAATTTAGAATAGGTGCTTAGTAATCTTTATCAATTTGCCACACCCTCAATGGGCGTATCCAAAAAATGTCATGGACGATCTGTAAAGCGAATTATCAGTAATCCGTCTGTGAAAATTTGATATATATCTAGCTTTAAATCTGGGTGAGACACTTGGATTAAAGCGAATTGTCACGCCCCAGTGGGCGTAGTCAAGCATATATTTCAAATTGCAAATTATATACCCTTTCAATTTAACTTATTTTCACGAGAATGAAAACGAACGCAGCCATTGTAAGAATCTTTGCCCTCTACTCTATGGCAACAATTACTTGTTTAATTAACTTTTTGTTATGACAAGCAGAGAAGGGCGTACGCCCCACCCCCCTGTTTCTGGTCTCTAATTAGAAAAGTGCAGGACATGGCCGAAAAAGTAGTGTGAGAAGTAATCGAGTCGAGAGGCGAATGAACTGAGAGAAATGTATATGCAACGCCAGAAAGTATGCAATACAATTGTCGGAGGTGCACATCAAAGTCAACTTGTAGCAGCAACTCCTCAGCCAGTTAGTCAGTGTCAAAATTTAATTCAGATTCTGTATGCAAATGGTCTTAAATGTTGCATAACAAGCGAAAAGTACAGACAGCTGACATTGTGTGAGCGAGTTAATGTTTGTGTGTGTGTGTGTGTGTGTATGTGGCTAGGCTTACTGCTTGGCTGACATACGTAATTGCAAGTTACGGTTGCCGTTTGCAGACACAGACACAGAAGTCTGGCGCCGCATCCTGAAGCTTTTCACTGTAAGCCCTTAAGGTGTCGACTCACACACAGAGAATCCTCCTCTGCCTCTGTTTGTGTGTGTGTGTTAAATGCATTTGTTGAGCTGCTAACGACTTAACATTTATGAGTAGTTTGCTGCCAAATTGGTAGGCTTAAGCATGGGGATTTTATGGCACTAATTGGCAATGTACGAAATGCCTAATGCTCAAATCAATCAGATTTTATGTTCTGTGCGCTTTTCTCTCTTGCATTACAATATCAATATTACCAACTATAAATATATAAATTTATTTATTTTTGGTTTTGTCTGCGAAACTTTGTTCGTTTCCAATTTAACTCGCATAGCTGTCGCCCAGCTATTTTATATGAAAAGTTTCGCCTGTCAATTTTTAATTTTCGTTTCTCCACGTGCACAAAAGTTTTTCGGCTTCCTTTAATAATTGACAAGCAAAAAATAAAGTAAACAATAAAGTCGGGATTTTTTCTTTTTACGTTTTATGGCAGATATTAGTTTGTGCAAGTGTTCAGCAAGTGTCAAATGCATCAATTAAACAAGTTTGGGTATCTAGGGTGGAAATGAGAACTCAATGTGGGCATTAAAATAAATACAAAATGAATAAAATATTGAATAGTTTTAAGTAACATTTATGACTAATGTGTAAATCTACTCACACCTAATTAGATAACAGCTATTTTTATATATTTTTGGAGTAATTATATATTAATGAAAATAATTTTATTAATAATTAAATTAATTTAATATAATAAAATATTTTCTGGAAGATCATCACAAATACTTTCTTGTTTAGCAAATCAGTTTTTCCAACCATTTTTAATAGGAATTTATGTAGTAATGGGTTTGTCGCTCTTGCAACATCGTTCATTTCTCTTTCAGTTCGATTATTGTATAAGTTCTTTTGGTTCTGCTATCGATAGTTAACATGGCTACAAGCTACATGCAGGGTTGCAACTACCATTCCTACATTTATTATTAATTGCATTCATTCTTTTATTTTTACCTGTGGCACATACAAAACAAAAAGTTTAAAAAAACATTTCGTATTTTTTGTTGGTTAATCCTAGCATTATTATAATATGCAAAAGATATTTGCCAGAAGCTGAGACGTGTACGCAATCAGTTGCGGTCAGACTCAACTGTTGCTGCTTATAAAATCAGCAGCAAGTCTAAGTATGCAAATCCGCAGCAGCAGCAGCAGCAGCAGCAGTGAGAAGTGCCAAAGATTAATGGAAAACTTTTGCATTTTTTCACACAGCCAAAGTGAGTTCCAACTTTGCGTTGAAGTGATTTTGATTTTGGGCAGCAAACTTTAAGAGAACTTTGGAGTCCTTAGCATACGCAACGAGGCTGGGCACGCACGAGGGCGTATTGACGGCCTGCAGGTAAAAGGCCGCAACTGTTTATTTATTTATTTATTTATTATGCGACCGACACTAAAATGTAACTAAAAACACAGACTACGCCGCCTGCCTGCCGACACATCAAGTCTGCACATGCTGAGTGGGGCAAGGATAAAACAGACGGATTCAGAGTCCTCCGTCGATTTGACGTTGACGCTGCTTTGATATATTATGCACGCTTGAGGGCGGCACAAATAATCAAGTATCAAATTCCACACGGAATGCTAACGAAAACACACAAAACGATTTTTTGTGCCCAGGTCACAAGGGAGGCCTCAGATCGGGTCAGGAATGGGCATGCAGAAGGCTTGAGTGCGTGTGTGGGTCGACTTTCGTTTGCCTAAGCTGCCAGCCAAATGAGGCAGGACACACGCCACAAAAGCCTCACAAGTTGTGGTGGGCTGGGGACCGCAAAAACAAAGCCTACTCATCGGAGTACGTCGCCCAGCCCAGGTGGCGACTCCCCCTGTGCTCCTGCGGCCTGAGTTAATGCTGCGTGCGACAAATGAACAAATCGCCAAGACGGCAGACAATCTGCCCCGGCCAGATGGTCGTCCACTCGCTCGTCTGAGCCACCGGCTTTGTCTACTAAATCGTCACGCAAAGCATAAGACAGGCAAAAATGCCTAAGCCGATTAACAAAGCATAATAGTTGCCCATTGCCGGTTGCCAACTGGCAACTGGCTACTGGAAACTGGCAACTGCTTTGCTCTCACAGCCAAACCAACAATAAACTCCGTGCAGTGCTCCGTGGGTACGGACCCGGCCAATGGTCAGCTGTAGACTCAACAAAGTTGTTTGATTTTTCTTGTTGACTTTATGTGAGTCCATCTTGACACACTCCCAACACACACACACACACACACACTCTCTCTCTGAGATGTGTCTGCTTGTTAGTTTTACTGGGTATTAAAAGTTTGTTAATATGTATGAAAAGAGCAGTTGATAAACATCTTCGGGCGATCTTGTCTAAGTTCACTACAGAAATATTTTATACAGAATATTTGAATAAAATAAAAAATGATTTTCAATATAAATGAATCATGATCGATATCAGCATAAAATGGTGCCACAACTATTTAAGCGTATATAAAATATTGCAAACAATAGGTTAAATTGTCTTTCAGGCTTTACTCTAATCCATAAATTAATTTTAATCGATTATCGTTATGAAGAATCGATAAATGATATAGTTTTCTTACAGTTTTTAAATAAACAAATATATTCTTTTGAAGGGTATTTAAAATTCGATCAGCTAATGTATCCCTGTGTGTTAAGTCGCAGTTTTTGTTGTCATTTGACTGTTGTGGTGGGACAGCAGCGGACATTCGGCAGTTGGAATTTACGTAGAAAATCTCATAAGTCAAACATGAAATTCCCATGCAAAACTGTTTTGTCATTTCGCATGGCTGCCGCTGTCTCCGCCTCGGCTGCGGCTTTATTTTGCTGGTATTTGTATTATTTCTTTTCTGGCTGTGATTTATTAGGGCCTACTTTCCTTTCTTGTGCGTATTTCTATCTATTTCTATTTCAATTTTTTTTTTCAGTTGTGGTTCGCTAAGCTTTATTTGTTCATTAGTGAGTCTGTTTAAGGAGCTGTCCAAAACTGTGTTGAAAATATTATTGCATATGCTTAAAAGAAGAACGAGAAGCTGATGGATATTAAATTGTTGGCTGCTTAAATACCATTTGAAGTAGTATTTGAAAGCGGCGAGCTGAACTCTTTAGCCGTCTGGCAATCAGTCAGCTCGAGTGGCTGCAAGAAATGAACTCATCTCGACTGTCAGGCTTAATGAGCGCAAATAAATTCAAGTAGGCTTAAATTTTCCACTTTTTTGCCCTGCCAATTGGGCACTTTTCCCACGCCGCGCTCACTTCTTGGGAAAGCGGCCGCAGAAATTCATATACAAAAATAATACAAGAGACAAACAGAGCAAAAAGCCCCATGAATAACAACAACAAGAAAAAGGGACAGTGATAGCAAAAGATAAGGAGAGAGAGAGAGCGGACACAAAATATGTATAAGAACCGCAAATCTGAAACTAAGGAAAATGAATTCTATTTAACATTTGGGTGAAATTTCAATTTTTTTTTTTATATTTTTATTTTTTTCATTTTTTTTTTCTTTTTTTTATATATAAATTTTTGCTGAAATGAAATATAGAAATCAACGATGGACTGCGTGAGGGCGTGGTCGAAAGGGGGTGCCTTTTTGTGACGTACGCGCTGTCTACTTAGGAAAATGATAAATGTCCTTGCAGAGCCATGAAATGAATAAGTAGGAGAAGCGCCCGAACTGTGAAAGTGGCCGTGGCTATATGGACCAGCCAAGAAGGCAAACAAGGACAATGTCCTCGGCAAACAGCAAGAAATCACAACAACAACAGCAACTGCGTTTCAAGTGGAGTGTGTCCTGACCTGGCCCGGCCTGAAGGCTACCCAGCTATCGGCTTGGGCCCTAAGTAGGCTACTCCAAAAGCACATGCAGACAGTCCGCCTCAAGTGTGTGTGTGTGCGTGTGTGTGGGTGCGTGGGTGTGTGTGCGATTCGCAAGAAAAATGTTGACAAACTCCTCGCAGCGGCAGCGACTTTTCCTTGCCGTTGTCATTCAACGCGCTGTCAGTTGAATTTTTTTCTGCTTTCTGCTTACAGGAAACTTGGCCCTAAGGCAGCGGCTTTTGCAGCGTTGGAATTTTTGCCTTTCAAGTAGAATCAGTGGCGAAAGTTTTTGGCCAGCAGCGCAAACTACACACACACACACACAGCCACTCACACTGTCAGAGCTTAATAGAGAGATGGACACGGAGGGAACTGGGACTGTCCATTGTTGCTCATCACTTTTGACCGGCCGAAAGTTGTTTTGGGGATTGCTGGCAGCAGAGTCGCTTCAATTTCGTGTCGATGCTGTTGGCTTTTGCTTTTGATATCTTTCATTACTAAGCTGAATTCTGTTTTGGGGTTTGACCAGCGCTTTCTTTTCGGCTTCTTGGCTTGTGGGCGTGTGTAGTTGTGTGTGCTGGGGCGTGGCAGCAGCTGCCGTCACTGTTGTTGTGGTTGTTGTTGCTGCTGTTGTTGTGATTGTTGCGGCATCTATTATTTGGCCTGGTCAATTTTGTGTGCAAATTGTTTGGGTTGTGTCCGAACATCAATAATATTTTGATGTCCATGGCGCACACAAAACTGTTGTTAAATGTTTGAAAATTGTTTTAGGGTTTTTGTGGTCGTAAATGGGTTTAACATGTGTGCTAAACCATGTAAATTTCACCAATGTCCTTAAAAAAAAACAAACACAACACTTACCAGCTAAAAGATTTAACAGAGCTGCAAAAGAAAATAAAAGAGAAAATAAAGTTAAATAATAAATAAATCAAAAATATGAAAAGTAACATAAATTAGAATTAAATTCAACTAAAATTAAATAAGTACAACAAAATTTAATTTAAATTAATTCATTATAATAAATACAAAAAAATATTTATTAAATTAACTTATAATTCTAACAAGCTTAAAAACATGTGAGATATATTAAATATTTTTTTTACATAAACTCGTAACTTAATCTTAGCTTGAGTTGAAGTTTTCATTTCAACTTGCATAATTGAGAATTCTTTTTTTTTTTTTGCATATTCTTAATAGTTTCTCTCGCTATTAAGATGTCCAACTAGCCATGAATTTCGCCCACATATTTATCTAGGAAACCAACATGTTATGTGCGCAAGTAAAATCTTGAAAATTTACTGTTAAATCCCTTAGAAAGTTTTGCACAGCGGAGCCGCTTAGCAAACAAATTGCAGCTTATAGGGCGATAGTACGATATCTATATCGAATGTCTGTGCATAGGGCGAGCAGCGGGCCAAGTTTGGAGCGTGGGAGCCGAAACTTAACTCATCAGAAATGCCTCTAAATAAGCATTTATAAAGCTGCGCTGCGGCAGCAAATGGCAAACTTTGGCTAAAAACAGACAACAACAAACAACAAATTGAGCGAACGCCCGGCAGAAAACCCAAACATAATTTGAAAGTTTTTGTGCAAAATTCTGAGTACGTTGTTTTCATAGAAATGTGATAAATACTTGTCGAGCGGGCAAAGGAAGTGGTTTTGTATAAGGCGTGGCGGTTTCTTGGCTTGCAGTTAACTTGGAAAACATTGAAATGCCAAAGTGAAAAGTTTCTTCGCCAGCGCCAGCGCCAGCAACAACGAAATTCAATTGAAAACACATAAAATCTAAATTTATTAAAAATTCTCCACTCCCACTACCTACCCCCCACTGCAATGCTCATGCCCCAGAACTGTTTTCGACTGTTTCCAAGTTTTGCGCTAAAACTGAAACTAAAACTAAAACTAAAACATTGCCCAAGCTGCTGGAACAATATGCAGCAGAAAGCCTATAGCTATGCATGGTTCCCTCAATTGAACGATTGCAGGCTGCGGCTGTCGTTTGACTGGAGTCAAGTGGTTGTGGTTGTGGCCGAGAGTGGCTTGCTTGGCCTCTAAATTAGTGGCCAGCTGCCCACATGGCGTATAAGAAATATTTATACACAGTGAGAATTACCTAACATTATACATATATTTATTTAACTAAATGTTAATGTAATAGACGCATTATTTAAGCCGCACCACAACACGCAATTAGCGGTGCTTCAAGGTGGCTTCGCTCACTTTTTGTTGCCATGCCTAATAAACTTCGGCGAAGTTTGTTTATGTGGCCGTCCATTGGCCGTGGTTA
Organism: Drosophila paramelanica; assembly: GCA_035043915.1. Classification (NCBI taxonomy): domain Eukaryota; kingdom Metazoa; phylum Arthropoda; class Insecta; order Diptera; family Drosophilidae; genus Drosophila; species Drosophila paramelanica. The sequence goes on along the minus strand of JAWNMO010000112.1, from coordinate 796,148 downwards.
TTGTTCAATTTGCTTGCCAACTTTTCGATGGCCAAAAAGAAAGGCAAAGTTTCTTTGCAGCACAAAAATATGGTGCGTCCTTCTCCAGCTGGCTTATTTATTAGCAACATATTATTATTTGGCTTGCAAGTGGGCCAAAGTGACGGCCAGCAAAAGTTTGGCTTGGCTGACCAGCTGGCGAGTGATCTTGGCCCCTCGAAGCAATAACTCAGGCGAACAGAATAACAAGCCCTAAAAGCCATCGAATTGCGCTGCCAGCAGCAGCTGCTGACCATTAACAGCCGTGCAAAGTTAGTTTTTTTTGTTTTTGGCTTTTGTTTTGTTTATTTTGCCTGCCTCTTTGCTCTCCTTTTGCTCCACTGTGGGGGAGTTCTTAGACGATTACAAAGAGTTTTGCACACTGGTGGAGGGGATGTAGGGGCTTAGCTCTGGATTTGCAGCCATCAAAATCAATTTCACATAATTTAAACAGTATTAAATTTGCACATAAACTTTGTCAAAATAAACCAGAAATTTCATTTATTCAATAACGCAGCGACAGAAGCGGCGCTTTGACAGCCACAAAGGCGTACGCATATTCACACACAATAAACTTTATGTTGATTGAATAAAAGTTGCACACACACAAACACAAACGCACACACACAAGCGTGTAGCTTAACGGGAGCCAAACTTTTCACTTTAAATTAAATTTCACACACACACAAACACGGAGACAAGGGCACAAAATGGAAAAAGTGGAGCAACATTTGCCGCCAGGCGCAATCAATTTTTTGGCAGCACCCCGAAAAAAATCAAAAGAAACAGGATAAAGCTAAACGTTATATACCCTGTAAAAGAATATAAAATAGTCCCACTCGCATGAAATTTCCCATTCAGTTGCATATTTTCTGACTTGTTCATTATTTATGCTTATTTTGCTTTGTTTTTTTTTTTTTGCGAATGTTAATTGGTTTTATTGATTTTTCGCCTTTTTTCATTCGGCAAATCATATGCCATATTTATTGTCAGTGACCTTTATGGCAAACTGACAGGTAAAACTAATGCTGACTTGCGATTTTCATACATTATTCAACATTTGTGATACAATTTTAAACCACAAACCATATGCATATTTCTGATTATAAACAATTTTTCAAAAGAGAAAAATTCCAAAGCCTTGAATAAATTTAAAAATTTCTTTAAAATTAATAAGAGCAATAAATACTTTTATTCAAACTTAAACAAACACTAAAGAAAATATAAAATATGTAGAAGAACATAGTTTCATATTATACTTATTTTGTTTAAATCTTTAACAAATATGCCCTATTCAACTTGAAAGAAAAGCGTATTCTATGTAAGATTCAATAAAACGATCTAAAAGAAAAAAGAGTTGAAAATTAGTGGACTTACCGTTTTCCTCCTCAATATTACGTGTCATTGTCGTCGAGGAGCTGACGCGGGCACGTGTTGCTGCCGCTGCGTGGCCGTTGAACGTGGGCAGGACGAAGCACAGCAGCAAGGAGACGGACAGGCAGCTGACAGCCAAACACATGATTGCCACGCTCTTTGATTCTGCTGGGTGCTAGAGTCTGGCTACAGAGCCGCTTCTGTCTGAAGTCGATTCGATTCGATTCGATTCTGATGCTGATGCCAATACCAATGTTTCGGGCAGTTTTCGTTGCCGACTTTCGGGCGCTAAAGAAGTTTACACACGCACAGCACAATCATTGGTTGTTATTGTTGTTGTTGTTGTTGTAGTTGATAACGTGGCTTATTTGTGCATATATTGATTTGATTTAATTTGACATTTTTATTTGCGTCCATTTACAAATTTTTGTCGAGACTGCAAAGAGATGGCCGAGAGTTTCAGAGGGTCAGCAAATTGGTTGACATGCCAATAAATAAAATATATAGTAAATTGCTATTTTTTGGGAAATTATCGTTGCAATTGCGTAAATATGTTGCTGTAGCTGTTGTTGTTGTTGTCGTTGTTGAAATTTATTTAATTGCCTTTATTTTGGCTTTGGCAAATTTTGTAAGCCGATTTACTGCATTTTCCCTAACACACAAACACACACACAGAGAATCAGGCATGCAATTTATGTGAATTTTACGAATTTTATTGGGTTAATTTGTTTGTTTTATGTTTATATATAGCATTTATATGTGTGCGTTATTTATGTGGTTGAAATCGTTAATTTATGTTTTCAGTTGTTGCATGGCAAACAATTTTACAAATTATGCAAAATTGTGTGATTTTGTTAAAAAGGTTTTTAATAAACGTGTATTTATTATTTGCAAACATGGTAAAAAGTCACTCGAAATTAGAGCGTAATTTATTGATGCACAAGTGAAACTGTAATTGATTCTAAGCCGACAAATAAATGGAAAATATTTAAGCGATGTGAAATATTTGCATTCATATTTCATATATTGGCATTATTTTTTAATACAAATTCGTGTACTTTACTCTACTTAATTAATATTGGTAAATAAACAAAAATATAAAGAGCCATAAAAACTATTCGGAATATATTTTGTTAACTGTTTTGTTTTCAATAAATTGTATGTTGTGGAATTATATGTCTATTATCTATCAGTAATGCGTAACGGGAATATAATCACATTTGGGGCCCGAAACAGGCCTTTGAGACACAACCCGCCTCAACGGGAACTCTCTTATCTGCGACTGGGGAGCACAGGGAAATATATTCGGCCTAGACAGCAACAAATCACAACGCAAGGAGGCGCGTCAAGCAGCAACACGTACTACCGAATGCCTGCCGCCCCTCAATATTTTACAACATATTGCACTCACACTGAATCGCTTTTAATTAAAGTATATTTATAACTTGGGTCCAGGTCGTTGATGGTGCGAGAGGGGGAAAGTGGGAAAACCGAAGGGGGCGAATTGTGGGAAATCATTTAAAATGCCGCTTGCGTACATATTTGTTATAATTTATGGTGCCCATATAAATGACTAACAACACACGAGGAACAAGAACAAGGAACGCACAAGGACCAACTGGCAACTGGCAACGTGCTGGGGCGCAAAAGGACGAATCAAGGCAAGTTGAGCGGGGCCAAAAGAATGGCAAAACATGTGCCCAAGTATGCGCGCGTGTAGATCTTTAAAAGGAGCGCAAGGAAGCGCACAGAACGTGCCAGCATCAAAGTTCAATATGACGACGTTGACGACGACGGCGACGCTGCTGCAGAAGTAATGCCAAAGAGCTAACGAGTGCAAATTTCTCTTTAGATTTTCCTTTTTGTTTTTATTTTTGCTTTTACTTTTACGTAGCAAAAACTCAATAAACGATAAACAGGAAAACGGAAATCGGAAACTGTATACGTTCATGTTTCTAGTCTACACACAGACACACACAGCTCACACAGACAGCGCCGCCATTTTGCGCGACATTCGAGGCAGTTCGACGTGCTTTTATGATATATTGACTTGCTGTGTTTTATCGGCCACGTCGACAGAGCTGGCAATGCTTTTAGCCGCGGCGCACTAATTTCATTTTGCCGCTGTTGACAAACTCGCCCCATTTCAACTTGTATTTGTGTATTTCACTTTTTCAATCTCTCAATCTCCCTCTCTCTCTCTCGCTCTCGGAGATCATAAATAAAATTTTATGAAACTATGCGACTGTGAATGCGACTCGGGCCGCGGCAACCGCAACTGTCAGCAAAGAGCCGCGCATCGAAAAATGTTTGCGTTTAATAATATTTTTTCAAGTGGTGCATGATAAATCTTTATAAGTTTATTTATCATACGCCCCGCTTGCTAAATGGATTTCCATTTCAATGGCTCAAAATAGAATATATACAAAAAAAATAGAAAAGAAAAACTCCAACTGGTAGTTAAGCAATTAATGTAAATATTTTTGAAAATGTATCATAAAAAACATCCATCTAGTAAAAATGCAGGGACATTTTTATTCAAATTCAGACGGAAAAGTGCCAAAAGAGGCGACATTTATAAACCGGATTTTTTTCAAATGTGCGCGGCAATAAAATGTTAGAAAAAGCTTCGCATAAATAATGGAAAAGCATGTCAAACATTTGGACACTGTTGGATGACAAATTTTATTCAATTAAAAGCAAAACATAAAACTCTAGATAGCATATGAGGCGACAACTGTAAATAAGAAATGAGAAATAAAGAAATACAGGATTTGATGGAATTTGTTGTTGTAAACGTGTGAATTTTCGTATATTTAAAATCAATTTCATTTTGATGTGGAAAAATAATCAATGATGCAGGCAAGAATAAAAGCTGTCACGAAAATTAGAAATATAGATCTGATATAACTGAATATTTATTTAATTTGGGAAAATCCTAAGGTATACTATAAAAACTAAATTGTTATATTGAAACACTAAAATTAAACGATCTAATTAATACTCAATATATAGTCATTTAAAGTAGAGTATTCTATATATACCCTGTAAAATGTACCAATTAAATAGATATGCAATTCGTATTTAACTTTAATATCTATTTTAATGTTATATTAAATCCGAAATCAGGTTGGTTAAAGCCGTTTCGCGTAATAAAAAAGCAATGAATCCGCGGATGCTGGTTAAAATCGCAAGAAATAACCGTTTGCAACATTAGCCAATATAGGTTCGAGCTATTACCCGTAAAACGAGGCGTATACGTAACCTGGCTGCGTAAAGTACGTTGTGCCAGTTTTCTCGATCGACATGCACTTCAATTTACAAACAAATCAAGCGAGTGTGTGTGCGTCTGTGTGTGTGTGTTTGTGTGTGTGTTCGTATATTTTCCGGCTGCAGCTGCTGAAAAGTGTGTCGACGTTTTTTCCATTTCCGTCGTTGTTGTTTTTGTTGCAATCCAATGTAATGAAGTTTGTTTGCATTAAAATGCAATTTGAAGTGCAAAGTTACAATATTATTATGGCGTGTGTGTGTGTGTGTGTCTGTGTTGCGCTGAAGAACTCTTTAGCTTAACCGTTAGCTGTGCTCCTCGTACCTGCGCTAAGTGCCCGGTGTCAGAGTCGGCGCCATTTCTTTTTTTCTTTCTCGCTCTTTTGCGGTTTATGTGCGCTAAGTGAGCCTATAAAAATCCATGCATGGCTGCCTCTGCCTTCGCTCCGGTTGTTTGCTGTTCGCTGTGTGTGTGTTCAAGTACATTTTTATGAATACTAAAATTCCCGAGCAGCAGCAGCAGCAGCAGCAGGAAAGCGTTGGTAGCAACCGCAGCAATCAGAGCGTTCAACACTTGGCAGCAGCATCGCGTGCAGCTGTTGTCGCTGCTAATTTTGTTGCATACTTTGGCGCACATTTGCATGCCAGGACACTTTTGCTCGGCAGCTTGCGGCATTTGACCTTGCCCGATCTGGCTGCGTTTGCCGGACATTTGATATGCTTTTAACCAGACACAAACGCAAATTGCAATTGAATGCAATTGTCGTCCATTACTTGTTCGGTTTCGGTTTCGGTTTTGCAATGGCCGCATTATAAATTGCATATTAAAATGTATTTCAATACACAATTTATGCACTTTGGCTGGCTCGCCCATCCATTAAATGTGTCATCCACACACACACACACACACATACACAATTGCGGCCTCTTGTGGCCATTGGTTGCATTCAATTGTCTGTCGTATTAAAATTAATTGTGCCGAATATGGTTTTAGTTGCTTTTTAATAATTAATGATTGCTTTTGCCTGAAGCTAATTGGCAAGTGCAAGTGGAATCGCATTAAACACACGATTGCTTGTGACAAGCGCAAATAAATAATAAACGAAAAAAAAAATGCTTCATTTGAAAAATTTTAGCAGATTTATAAATTCTAAGAATATTAGAATATGTAATTTTTTTTTAATTTAACTAAGTTAGAAAACATTTTTAACTTTTCCTTTAGCATGCAGAGCTAGTTTGAGTGGATACTCCTCCTTTAATTTTTTAAGTTTCATCAAAACATGAATACTTTTTTGGTGTTTAGATAAAGGTGAACTTTTGCTTTAAAATTTTCATCAATTTTTATAAATACATAAAAAAAATTATTATTCGTTTTCTTACAAGAAAAATGTGGTTAAGTTATCTTTTATTATAAACTAAAATTAACCCATAAACAACTTAACAAAACTATTTTTAATGACTGTAATTTATTTTTTATTTACAATTAAGTAATAATATTTAATATATTTAAAAAAATATTTATTTTTTTAATATTTTTTTTAAATAATTATGATTTGATAATCTGATAATAATATTGTTTATTTTCTTACTGCCTGTTTATCATTAATTATATTTATATATACAATAAAATTGTGTGTAGATCTTTAAATAAAAATGAAAATTAAGTATCATAATTTGCTTCAACTGGTTTAACTCGAACTATTTTCAATCTTGGCAACCTCTATTAAATATTTCCTCTAGCCGCGCAATCTTAATCAGTTTATCGCCCATGTTTCTGCCGCGGCTGCCTTTTGTCGCAATTCAAGTGCCCCTTTGAGCGGTCTGTGTAATGAAATTACACGCACACTTCGGCAATTTAGCAATTGAACAAATGTGCATCACTCAACACTTTTCGCACTGGGCACTTTTTTATTTTGATCAATTTTTCTATTTGATTCGGGCTCACATTTCATTTCAATGCCAGCAATTTAGCACTTGAGCTATGAGAATTGATAACGCTCGGGAAGAAATGACGTGAATGCATATTGCATAAGACATACCCTATAAATACGGAAAACTTTGAATAGAATTTGCAACAATAACAAGTTTTATGCAATTTGTTTGTGTGTGGGTGTGTGTGAGGGGGGACAAACAACAAAAGCTTGCAAAAACTATTTGAACTAAAGCTAAAAAAATACAATTGTCGTAAAAGACTAGTTCACAAAATCGTTTCATGTGCCGGCTCATGCACAACAATACACACACACCACACACACGCACACACCTTAGTGGCATTCGCGCTAACTGCCAAGTAATCCAAACGACGCCGCTGCTGAGATTCGTTTTTCAGTGTTTTTCTGTTCGCTGGCATTTGCTGTGTTTTCCATGGAAATGATTTTCATTGAGAACGAGGCGACAACGATGTCACCGCGTGGGAGGGCCTCGCTCAGATCGTATTGGATCGGCTGGGAACGTGCTTGAACGACGACGCCAGTCGACAAACGGTGATTTGTAAATTTAACAACAACAAAATCAACAACAACAACAACGACAACAACAACAGTAACAACTGTGACAATGACAACAAATTGGTTGTCGCTTACAACAAATCAACTGCTTACATTTTGCCAGCTTGTAGCGTGTTGGGTTTACGCGGCACACGCGACAATAAACGCACCCGAAAAAACGCTCATAAAACGCGGCACGTTTTAAAGTTTTGATTTTTGGCTATCACGTCTCTTGGCATCTGCTGTTCGTCTTTTATCCCCACTTAAATGTAATCAACACGTCGTGTGCGTAATTTTGACAGCCACATTTTGATGCGTTTCACATTTCATGGCACTCGCAAACTGAATGATTCTCTACATATTCTTTATACAAATATAATCATTTTCTCGTGCCAAGCTGCACGCAATGGAACTCAGAACGCGAAACGCGGAACGAAATCGGGCAGCGCTAAAATAATCGAAAAATCCCGTTAGTTTCGACCGTACCCGCGGGATCGCAAACTCTCACTGAAACGATTTTTATGGTACACATAGAGTAGAGCGACCGAAAAAAGTGGTCACTGCCGAAACGACGGCAGCATCCCGAGCTGCACACACGAATCCCGCAATGGCGCCGCCAATGAGCGAGGCGAGCGAGAGAGCGCAATTCCCGAAGAGGTAGCCGACCGCAGCAGCCCAACTAGCTGCCGTTGCTGCTGGATGCTGTTAACATGCTGTGAGCTGGCGCGCTGTTAACTTAGCAGCAGCCAGTGGCAAATTCTTTATAGCAAGCTTTACAGCGCTCACAGCAAGCAGAAAACTTATCCAAATATGACAAATTTGAGCATAGCTCTTATTTTGATTTACATATTTGGATTGAACTCATTGTAGAGCAATAGACATGCATATTTAAATAAATATTTCGCTTTTTATAGCAAGCTCTCAGCTTGTTTACATTTCTCCTCAGCTCTCTCGCTCTCACAGAGCGCGTGCTCTGTACTTGCTCTCTCACGCAGAGTGTGCTAAAAATCAGCTGTGTTGTGTGCTAAAATAAATAAATGCTTCAAATATTACTTCGACATCTTTAACAAAGCTTTACTAAACATATTAAATATATTTGATTTTATTTTTCGTAATATATTGTTAATAGCATATTTTATCTAAGCTTTATTAAATAGAAAAAATTATTTAAATATGGCCGAAAACAAAATAATAAAATACATATTTTTATCTTGGTTGTAATTTTTTAAACATGTTGTCAAAATGTGCACGTCAAAAATATCCGCTGTATTCAGAACTTGTTTATATTGTATTTATAAAAGAACCTCAGGCATCAATCAAATACACACCTGTTGCCATTTGGCGCTGCCTGGCTGTCAATCAATGCAGGTGTGCTTCAAATGAAGGTGCAAATACAACAACAGACATGATGAGAGAGAGAAAACAAAAGTCAGTATACAGCGATGCAATGCTTTTGTTTATACAAATGCGAATTGTTGTAAGTTCGATTTCAAAATGGCTTATATAATAATTTTTAAATTTAGATAATTTTAACCCTAGTCCAATAAAAAATACGTTGAGCTAGCATAACAATTGCGAAAAACCTAACAGAGCACTGTAATTTGATGTTAACAGCGGAGAGGCTGCGTTTAACAGCGCTCCACTCTTTACAAAGAGCGCCCGGCTTTGTTTATGCAAAACTGTGTCAAATTCGGCGAAACAATGTTAAGCTTTTTTATGGCGCACTACTGAGGTGTAAAAAATGTTAAAAGCCAGCCGTTAAGTAGGCCACAAGCCAAACCCCACCAGGGACCGGCAGCAGCTAAGCAGCCGTAATTAGCCACCTTACGATAGTGTAAGCATCTATTATATTTTTGGCAACTTTAAGGCCAGCCGAGAGCCTGTCTTAAAGGCGCCCTCAGGCGGAGAGCGGCGACAAATGTTGGTCAACTGCTTTTTATCAGCTCATAAACATGGCGTACAAGTTCATTTCGGTGTTAAAAGCGTGTTTTTGCCTGACCGCCATGTGTTTGTGTGCGCCTGTGTGCATGTGTGTGTGCGTGTCTGTGTACATTTTACAGCTGCAACACACTCGCACACACACACATCCACATACACACTCTCTCGCAGCTGCTGTCATTTTTAATAGCAAACACAACACGCAGCGACTTTTGCGCATGAAATAACACCAACTAAATGTACGATGTAGTACTAAGTAGTCCCCGTCCGAGCCCGAAAGGGCCACGCACCATGGAACACAAATCAAAAGAATCTGAATAAAATGGAACAAAATATTTAGATTACCGTTTAGTAATATAAAATTTGCCTACTCTTTGCTTACTCCTTTTGTTAATATTGTATATTTTTAAGGTCATTGCAAAGTTCATGACAACGGCAATTAAAGTACCTAATTTTATTTAAAAGATAGTCGAAAAAATGCGATTAAGATAAGATTTGAAAAAAAAAACAGTCGGCCACATGTTAAAGTGCATGTCAAATTTGCAAGCAGCATACGACAAACTACTTTGTTACTTCATATTCAACAGACGATAAAGCTATGATTTTAAACACAAAAAAAATACACAATCGAAGAAATCTTAAGGCGTAGTAAAACTTGCAAGAGATTAAGCTTAGATTTAAAAAAAAAAAAATATTCGACCATTTTAAAGTATGTATCAAATTTGCAAGCAGCGTGCGACAAACTACTTAGCTATTTTATGTTTAAAAAACGATTAAGCTAAGAAAGTTCGACCACATGTTAAAGCGCTTGTCAAATTGGCAAGCAGCATTCAAATAGTAATTTTCTACTCTATATTCAACAAATATTTAAGCTCAGATTTGAAAAGAAAACGTTTAACTACATGTTAAACTTCATGTTAAAATTTGAAATTTCGACAACATGTTAAAGCGTATGTCAAATTTGCAAGCAGCAAGTAATTTTCTACTCTATATTTAACAAACAATAAAGCTAAGATTTGAAAACCACATGTTAAAGTGCATGTCAAATTTGCAAGCAGCATGCGACAAATGGGTTTGTGCCACAGTGCGCGTTCCTTTGCTGTTGTAATGAAAGTGTTTTTGTATAGTGAACCAGCCGCATACGCAACATGCGTGGCATGCTTCCAGCCTGCCCCTTGCAACTCCTGATGCTGATGCGGATGCTGCTGTGAATGTGCTGGCTAGCTGGTGAAATATGACAAAAAGCATGCTACAGTTTTTTTTTTCTTTCGCTCTGTAGTTATTTTTGTAGCTGCTGCTGTTATTGTTGTTGTTGTTGTTGTTGTTACTACTGTTTTTTGTCAGCGTGTCTAATAGCCAAAGTCAAAGGATATAAACGGGCTTAGTGGGGTGCTGAGGGGAGCCAAGGCGCATTCCCCGACAAACACAACAAGCAGTGCTCTAAAGAAGTTTCCGTTATTGTTGTAGTGTGTGTGTGTGCAATAGCAATAAAAATATATTTTACAAACTGCTGCCAACAGTTCGCGACCCTTGCAAAGCATGAAAACTGCTTAGGTTTTACTTCGCCCCCCCCCCCCCCCCCCCCCCCCCGCCATCCCTCCCCCGGCACAATCGACGGCATATTGTAGTAGTTGTTGTTGCCGCTTGTTTGCTTTTTATGAAATATGTAGAGCAGCTAACAAGCACACACACACACACGCACGCACACACACTCACACACACACATGCAAAACAAGTTCGCAACATCAAATTATTGGAAAACCGAGAAGTTTTCTCGACTTTTTTTCTCAGTGCGCATGAAAAAATATTTAAAAATCTCAACAAAAAAGATATAAAAAAAAGAGGAGCGAAGAAAAACTGTGCAAAAGTTAGCAAGCCAACAACAATGTATATTTTTGTGGGGGTGGGGGGGATGCCCGGCTACAATACATGTGTGTATTTTGAATGGGATGAATATGGATTGTGTTATTGTTGTTGTTCAGCTAGTTGTTGTTGGCACTAAAACGCGTTTTGCTTAACGCGCTTGGATCGCTTCGGTTACTCGGTTGCCCTTTGTTTGTGTCAACCATAACGATTTTCTTTTCAATTTAGTTTTACTGCGTATTTTGTTCTAATTTTATTGCGTGTATTCAAATTTCCTCTCCGTGTTTATACTCTGTCACGAAACCAAAAGAGTATATTGCAGCTAGAGACTTGAAATTTTGAATAAACACAAGTATTTATGGAATCAAAGCCCAACAACTTTGTCCGATTTTAGCCGATTTTTGTGTTTAACGGAATTTGCGAATTTGGAATTTGGAATAATTAAAAAAAAAAAGTTTTCCAAAATTTAAAACTCCAATTTTTTATATGTAATCCTGTGGCTGTCTCTCGGTTTTCGGTTCAGTTGCTCCCATTTATCAAACTACCATAACTTCCATAGTAAAACAAGACAGATTCTCATGTTTGATGGCATTTTAATCATGATTGGTCCTCTAGATCGATTCTTAATTATAATATCTTTTTAGCCAACAATCATGTCCAAATCGACATGGATCTATATCTTCCATATCTTCCCACACTTTTAACTACCAAAAGTTAGTCCGAAAAGAACCAATTTTCATGTTTAATTTTTGTCATGATTTGTTCTTAAGATAGATTCTACATATAAAATATGCGCATTTTTGACAAAAAGGGATATTGTTAGTAAAAATCACGTGTATTTCGCTGTCGGTTACACCCGAACGAAACTGTTTATTGTGATGGGCGGGCTGCATTCCGATAAGCAATTGGCAACTGGTAACCGGCGTTGAGTTTGGGGTTGTGTGGAGTACTCTTAACACACAATTTGGAAACACACACACACACACATACAAACACCCACCCACAGCGGCACATAATAATATATATATATGTATTTTTTATGATATTTATAGCTCTGACATTTTGCTTAGCTGGCAGGCGATTTATATACACTGCCCCTCACTCTTAAGCCCATTTGCGATTTTCAGGCATAGATATTTATGACTGGGCAACTCTTTGCCGCATTTTTCATAACATTGTTTTAGTTTTCATTTCATTTCATATATTTCTATTTTTTGTTGCATTTTTATGTGTTTTTTGTGTTGTTTGCGGCTGTTTAGTGCCCCACAGATACACAGTTATTGAATGGCCTGTCATATTGTGGCAACTTTTTATATGCCCCAACACGTTCTGATAGCTTTTATTGGCGCGCCTTTTTTTAAAAACACTAATCCAGTGCATATAATTTAAATCGCTGTGACTAGAAAATATAAAATACATTTTCAGGAAGAAAAAAATATTCATAAACCGAATGTTGTAAATAAAATGCCATATTTTAAAATACTAAACAATAATATAAATAGAATCAATAATAAATCTTTTATTTTAATAATGATTAATTTTTCTTCAAAAATTGTATTATTAATAATAATAATTATTGGAACTTTAATTACATTTACATTAAATACTTGGTTAGCAGCTTGAATAGGTTAAGAAATTAATTCAGTTTTAAATCAACTGAAGTTTGTTTAAAATACTTTTTAACCCAAGATTTAGCATCAACAGTAAAGCTCAATTAATTGAGATTGCTTTACCATTCAATAGAGGAAAAAATGTACTGAAATTTGAATACGTAACCTAAGGTCTTGTGGAAAATTCACCATTTACAAGTGACCACTGTACTCGCCAAAGTAAATGGTGCAACAACATAGCTTGCAACACCACAGAAAATATAAATAAATAAATAAATAGTTGCAACTGAAGTTTCGCCTTAAGCAATTACAATTTAGCTCAAAGGGCATAGCAAAAACATAGTCAGAGATCAGCAAAATGCCAACTAATCGGTTACAGGTGTTTCCACCTGTAAAAAAAAGGCAGTGCTCTAGCACTTGGCCGAGCCGAGAATTTAAAATGTTGGCAAAAATGTTTGTCTGCCAGTTTGACATGCACTTGGTGGGCGGCAGAAGAAGAAGTCCGAATGGGGTGGGGGAGCGGCAATAAAATGTTTGGTAATTAAAATTGCTGACCGAGAGCACTTCGCTTTGGCTCGAAGAACTCACGAGGTCTCAACAGGGCTCCAAATGAAATTGCTTAAATTTAATTTACTTAGCAGAGCAGCCGGCAACGTGCAACATGCAACAGACACATGCTGCATGCTGGGAAATTCGGTATTCTCCCCCCATTTTTTCTTTTTGAATAATTTCAAGTGCAATGCCGCCTGGAATCTTTAGTCGACAGCTCGGTAAACAAAATATACGCCAGCCGAGGGATGGCCCCGAAGAGTGCGGCGGGGGGGTGGCAGACGGTGGAAAACATTTGCGTGCATGTTGCCAGTTAATTATTGAGCAACGAGCACGTACAACTGCCAAAGTGTGTCTGTGTGTGTGTGTTTGGGTGTGTGCGAGTCTGTTTGCATGTGTCTATGTTTAACTTAATTAGTGCTTCTATGCGCTGCATTTTGTGGTTCGCATTTAACACAGCGACCGCCAAAGCAGGCACAGACGCCACCGTCGCAGTCGCGTCGCAGTCGAAGTCGACGCCGTTGTCGTCGGCATCGTTTTGGGCCACACAACTGTCCGCTCGTCCGTTCGTTTCTGCTAGCAAAATTTAAAATTGCAGCGCACAGCTTCCGGCAGCGCCAGCGCCAGCGGCTGCAAACACTACGCTGTTTATTTGTTCTAATGAACTAGACAAGCCAGAGGTACATTCGCTAAGTGATGCAACAGCATATGCCAAATATATCTTTGAGTATTCATTTAAATTTACACATATTAAGTTGCATTACTGTATCAACGCACATGAAGAGAATTTAGGCGCAGTTACATAATTAAGAGTGACACAGTAATTGAACGAAGAGAGCGAATATTAAAAACAAAGGCTGCCGTGCACAAAACTAAAACAAGAGAGAACTAAAGTGCACGTCGTGTTTGAAAACAGCGAGAAAGGAATGCATGCAAGATAAGCACAGAAAAAAAGTGAAGCTTACCAAACAACAACTGTAACTTACATGAATAGAATAAAAAGCAAACCAAGCTAAGTGAGAAAAATAAAAATTGTACGTATTTTTTATTTGAATGTGTAATTCCTAAAAATCCACGGAATTATGCTTTATAAAAGGAGAATTATATATGTAAGGTTGGCTTTATAACAACACTTTTATTTCACATGCCTTTTTCTACAAATATATATGTATGTATGTATGTATGTATGTATGTATGTATGTATGCCTTTCAACGTGAACTAAAGCAAGAAATTATAAGGCCACAAAGTGTAAGCGGCATGATTGCGGTAAATAGAATGATAGAAAATGGTATGTCAATAAGCGAAGATTGCGGTAAATGGTAAAGCATGGTAAAGCAGAACAGAGAGAGTGAGCGAGGCAAAAGAGTAGCATAAAAGAGAATATTTTATGTGAATAAAAATTCATAGAGCATCACTCATTCGACAGCTGCTTGTCCGTTTTGTTCTATTTTTACTATATTTTGGTTCTTTTCCATTTTGCATTTCGCACACTCGTTGCAGGCAGCACGTAATTTGCATTGTTGCTGCCTTTAATTGCTTAGTGTTAATTGCTGTAATTGCGGTAAACTGAACTGTGAGGAGCAAGAAATACAAAAAATGTTAAAAAAAAGTGAAATAAATAAAAAACGTTGTAGCTACTAAAACCTACGTAGCTTGTAAATTGGCCTTAACAAAATTTAATTAGACGCTGTCCTTGCCGCGGCCCGAGGTCAATCAGCTGTTCGGCTGTACCCAGCGGCGTCCACCGGTCTTGCACAGTGGTACAAGAGCGCTGGCAGCAGCAGCAACAACAATAGCGGCTGGTTAGGTGTTCGGTGTACAATTTGTCATACGATCGCCCCCCTCCAATTTGGCTGTCTTTAATTTGGCGCTGTCATTCAATATGTTTGAGGCCGGTGCCGCTGCTGTCGCTGCTGCTCATTAACTTTGTGCTGGGGAATTGGGAGCGGATGCTCGTTAAGCCCATTAAAGGCAATGCCACACAATGTTAAGGCAGCGAGACTTTAAAATGTCATCACACGCTCCGGAGGGCGTGCGGTCACGCCCATATCGCATGCTTAACTACCCCAAAAGCTGACGAAGGATGTGGGCTCAAATGTCACAAGGCCTGGTCATAAATTTGGCTCACACACAAACATACACACAGAAAAAAAAATAAACATATATATATATATATGTATATATGTATACAAAAAATAATCCTAAGCCAAGGCCAATTTTTGGCTCACGCTTTCAGCTTCAGGTGTCATTTTTGTGGGTAGTTCGGCTCACCTGGTTGGCTAATTTATTGGCAAGCATTTTGCGGCATGTATTAATTAATTAGAGAACGAGATTACACACACCTCCACACACTCACACACATACCCACACACAGCACACAGCACACACATATTAATTATCAGTTGTCCCAGTTCTTGGTTTACAGAGCGAAAGTTTTGCGGGCCCATTGTTGTTGTTCATTACGCCACATGAACTACAACTGTGCAGCATTTAGAGGCATTCAAATGGAATCTCAAGTCAGATCGAAAGTCACAGCAGCAGGTCCTGTACAGGAACCCATCTCCGACTCTGACTCCGACTGATTGGAATACTCTGGTCAAATGCGGTCTGCTGACGTTGATTGCGGCATTTGCCTGGCTGCCTGGCTGCCAGGGTTGCCGGGCAACCGAACTGTTCCCCTGTCCGATCCGCTTGTCACCGGTTTGTCAATGGCTCCTGGCTGTGTTCCCAGCTGAAGTCAACTTTTGTTCACTTGAGCTGCATGCCTGCCACATGATTTAACCAACAAATTGCGCTTGCAGCGCGTCGGGAAATAGTCAATGTGAGCATTGATTCCTGGCATTACGTAAGTGTAAATGCATTCACAATAGGGTAATTATATTGAATCTTATCCATATGAGCTTGAAGCAGGCCTGCAAATAGCGGTAGTTAAAATGACGTTCTTCTATAAACCATAAAACAGAAAACGGTCCATTCATTAATGTGGGATTTTATTTAACGTTAATAATTAAACAAAATAATTTTAAGATATAAATTTACAAGTGATTTCGTCGTTAGATCTCGTTTCAGCAACAGTTCTCACAACCTATCTCGTCAAAGGCCGAACTGAAACTCCCTTTTTTCGCCGTCGTCAGTATGCTTCTTCTTTTCGTCTTTGGGTTATCGTCGTCTTCTACTTTGGCGGATTCGCAGGCTTTCTAATTCGCTTTCGCCGCATTTGTGTGGTTAACTTCAGCTGCTGTTGTTGTTGATATTTTGTCAGAGATGGGAGTTTGCATGCTTACAGAAATACGAACATTAATAAATTAAAATCAATCAATATTTTTACTTATAATTTATTTAACGAAATCATACAAAAATGTATGCCTAAAAACATATATTTGTGAAAAATTCAATTTATTTCTTGTATTAATTTTTTATACATTCTTTTAACTATTATTATAATTATAAAAAAATGACGAATAGCCACAGCTGTTTGGTTAACGAGCCACAAACAATCCGCTCGTAACCAACAAAAAGTAAAAGTTAATGATCAACTACAGTGGGACATCAATAAAGAGAGCCCCGCCAGTGCAATTGTTTGTAGACATGTTCGAGTGGCAATTGGGAACAGGAATCCTAAAATGGCACATTCGAGCCTCGTTTCTAGCCTGGTCCTGGTCCCTCGGTCCCTGGTTGAGCATAAAATTTATTACTGCGCTGCGTCGCGGAAGCCTATCAAAAAGTAAATGATTTTTTCACAGGCAATTTGGTAAGCAGCTGGCTGCCCAGGGGCTCTGGTGGGGGCAGGGGGTGGCATCCACTTGCATTAGGCGACGGCGACTTGATGATTATGCATTAAGTTGTCATTAAAAAATTAGCTTTATTAGTTGCTTGCGACGTCAGACAGCAACGCGACAAAGTGCGACGCGGTATTCTAATGAATTGATTAATTGAATTGGAGTCTGTCTCTCAAGCAATCAATAAGCAGGCAGTCGTTCAGTCAGTCAGTCGGCGACTGCCTTTGACATTAATGGCCGCAGCCTTCTCTTAAAAACTTGCACTCGCTTTGTCAGCAGCGCGGCTAATAAAATTACAAATTACAAATTAAATTTAGTTTCGGTGCTGGCAGCCATAATGCATGATTGATGATTGATATCAATGTTTTGTGTTCAACATTAATGTTAATTACTTTTTTCGAAGTTCCAAATGTGAGGTAATCTTAAATGTTCAAAGTCTTAATAATTATTTTAAATATATATTTGCTTTATTTCAGCTTTTGAGATAATTGACTATTTAAATAAAATAAAACAGGAAAATATTTATTTTAATTTTTTCTTTTTGCACAGAGTATTCAATAGTTGAGCTGGCTTTATTTAGGGTAACATATTATGACTTCCTTAAGTTTGCATAGAATTCCTTTCGTCATTAATCAAAATGCTTAAATGACTTTTTGAGCAAACAGTTCAAAGTTGACAACAAAGTGTTCGCAGGCCGTAAAAATAACTTTTAGCTGACCAAATACAGGGTATAATAAAATGAGCGCCGACACAAAGCCGCTAAACGATTGTCGGTCTGGTCTGATCGCTGGCGTCAGTTTTTCCCCTCCCATCACCCACTCTCATTCGTCGACGCTTGGCTTTATAGCATTTTTCCATGTGAATTGTGACGTTGACTGCAGTTGATTCGATTGATTTAATTTGCCTGTGCGTCGTTTGGTGGTTATAAAAATTCATTGCGAACGGTTTTTATACATCTGTCCCCCGCCTGCTTCGTCCGTTTGTTCGCTGTGCTCGGATTTCTGCATTTCAGATTTCGGATTTCGGATTTGTTGCCAAATCATTCGTGTGCTGATGCCAATAAAACGTGTGCAGCTCGCAACTTCCATTTGATTTCATTTTTGGAATAATATGCGACGCCAAGCGACGCCATCAGCTTAACACACAGTTGCTGCTCTGCTGCATTTTTCATTCTCGTCATCGTCATCGTCATCGCTATTCTCATTCTCATTCTCGGTCTCTTTCTGGTGACACTCAATGCGCCACTCAACGCAACTCAACACTTTTGGCAACAATGCATCAATAAACAGACAGCAAAAACAACAATAACATTAACAACAACCGATTGGCATTTACATGCATTTACGCTTATTTGAGCACAATAATTTCTGTTTATTGGCCACAAAAACTGTGCTCCGTTTTACCCATGCATCAAAAAAAAAAAAATCAAAAATCAACAAAACAAAAATAAAAAGGTTGCTTCTTGCCTCTTAAATATTTAAACACTGATTTACAACATTTTTTGTAGTTGTCGTTGCATTCGCAATGCACTGTTTAATTGCCGCAAATATGAATTTTTCATATTGCGCACTTATGCAGTAAATATTTTGAATATTTATTACTTTATTGGGCGATGAATATGAAACTCCGAAAAAAGAGTCCATTTTAAATGGCAGCTCAGTCAAAGCAAATTGAATTTTAAGCATTTTTTTGCTGGCAAATGAAGAAAAAAAGAAGCAGAGGTTACTTTGACTCATTTAGATGCATATTTCACATTAATTTAGTTCAATTAAAGTTTCATTAATTCAAATAGTTCTTTGTCCTTTTTTATGGTTTAAATAATATTTTTTTTAAATATATATTTTCAATTATTAATTTGTATTTAATCTAGTGAGAAATACAATACAAATTTTCAATGTAACTTCAATTTTTGACTATATTCAGCCCTGATTTGGGCATTCACCCCTGGCTAAGTGCCTGATTAAACCAAAATTTGCATTCGTGTAAAAAAAGAGAAGCAATTTGAAGAATAGAGCGCCTGTTCGCCCACTTAAATGTAATTTACTTAAGTGTTTCAAACGCACGCACATAAATTTTGCTTTCACAATGCGTTTCTCCCCCTCCTCCTCTTTGTCTGGCGGAGAAAAAATATTAAAAATATGCAAATTTGTCTCCTCAAGAGCC
The DNA here is from genome assembly GCA_035043915.1 of Drosophila paramelanica. Taxonomy (NCBI): domain Eukaryota; kingdom Metazoa; phylum Arthropoda; class Insecta; order Diptera; family Drosophilidae; genus Drosophila; species Drosophila paramelanica. The sequence continues at coordinate 777,100 of JAWNMO010000112.1, read as the reverse complement.
GAGTTGCCTTTTATGAGCACGCATAACCCTTTTTATTTTGGCCAGATACAACTAGCAACAAAACAGAGCTGAGCATATTATCCCAAATAGTTTGGTCTATATAAATTTATATATATGTACATGTATATATATATATATATATAAGACTGCTTGTATACACACTCCATTTGGCAAATATAATAAATGTTTTGCTTTATGAAAATTGTCCGCTTTTTGTGTGGGCGGCTGGCAAATTACTTGCTGCAAATTTTGCCTTTTTGGCATTTTGTTTTCTGGTCAACAGAGCGCCCCAAAAATTAATGTGCAAAATATTTTAATGTAGCGCTCAACTGTCGTATTATTCCGAGACCAATTGGGCGTAATAAGTGGTCCCAGCTTTGAGTTTTTCGAAACTATTTACAAATTTTCAAATGAATCAACTTTTTGCTGAAATATCATTCCATTCTGCATTCACTTTGTTGATTGTCAAATACGACTGAGTGTCACATTTTGGAGATGACTCAATTTCAGATTCATGTTCTCGTCTGCATTCAAATAGAGCTGTGTCAACACTGGCATTTCTATTTGTACAACCAATAATCATCACATTTCCGCAAATACTCAACGAAAAAAGAAAAAAAATAAAGAACGGAAGGTCCCAGCGAGAAGTCGCATGAAAATTTCATGGCCGCTTGTCATGTCCATTGGCATCACTGCAACAAATTCAAATACTCATAAACGACGAAAAATGACAGATTAACACAAATATTGATACAGCGACCGGCAAGTCGACTCACACACGCCGCAGCGTAATAGCGACCCAAGGGCCCGACTAGCACTTGAGCCCAGTGCGAAAGAAGCGTTGACTTTTGGCTGTCACGCGCTGTGGCCGCAGGATATCCACTTTCCCTCTCTCTCTCTCTCTGTTTGCTCCACAGGACGATGTTGTTGTGGATGCTGCTCGCGTTCAGCGTGGCCCGCATTGTTTTGAATAATTTGCACTAAGCATGAAATATTAATGAGCATTTTTTTTTTGTTGTCAGTGTGCGCCTTGCGGCCACTCTGCGTATACGCAATAACATTGAATATGCAGCAAATGATGCACAGTGCTCGACGCGAGTGGGTCAGACGGACCACAGATAATCACTTGAAAGCATCCAGCTGAGATTTCTATTGATTATAGGCAGCTGGGGTATTAATACACTGTACACACAGCGATAAAGTGTAGATAAGCTTTTCCCACAAGAAAAATTACAATATCGAAATAGAAGCTAAAGTAACTAATTTTTATTTATTAAACCTACGATCATTTGATTAAAAACCAATAAATATAACTTCGTTTCGATTCGTACACTTAAATATTTTTCTTGGAATATTATTAAAAATTTTGCAATGAAAATTTGCTGCGTGTGCGAAAAGCAAAAGGAAAAATTGTTCACTTGAATTACTGTCAGGGGGCGGGACGCATTGGGTTATACATAAATTTAACTTTTAATGCGCTGCGTACGCGAATGTGTAAAAGATTATCTTTATTGGCCATTAATTCATATTTAAGCTGGTGCGGCAAAAGAAAAAGGCGCCATTTGCCGAGTACAATTTTGTTTGTTTTACATTTTTTCTTTTTTTTTTTACTGTTTTTATTTTGTTTTCTGTTCGTTTTTGTGTTTTTGGAAAACGTTTGTAAAACAGTGGATTTACGAAAGGATAAAATTATGCTTTGTAAAACAATTAAGTGGCATTATTTATGGCCGCTGACCCACACGCCAACTGCCGACCCACCCACTTGGCCACAGCCCCAGCCAAATGGTGCGTAAGTACACATAATTGCTGCCAGGGGTTGCGCCTCAAGAGTTTATTTATGAACCCCACTAATGGCCCGGCACTGGCTGAGTTTTGATCTATGTAGCTCCCAACTCGGTAGTCGATGTGCTGGGACCCTAAAATGACTGAAGTGATTATATGTACAGATTATTGGTTAATTAAGTTGTGAAAGATATTGGCTATTAGATTCATTTTATAGTAAAAAAATAAACCAAAATTAGAAACCTTTTGAAAATATAAGTATTATGTTGCCAAAAACGAATCTATGGAATTTATAATGGTAAAAATATAAATTTTTTAAAGACAATGAAGGCAAAAAATATAGGCAGTTTCGATTTTAATTAATCAACACTGCTAAACTTATGGATACTTTTAATGCTCGAATATATAAATAATAGAATTTGTTTCAGAAAGGTATCAATTTGTGCGTGTTTTGCCAGCAGTCTGTTAAGCTCTGTGCAAACTCTTGAGAGCATGTATCAATTTTACAATATACTCCTCTTGCTCTGCCCCTCTGGCAAGAAGTGAACTCGTTACTTGCTTTCTGTTGGTACAGTTTATGTGCCGGAGGGATAACCCTTTGGAAAATTTACAAATTTCCGCAATAAACCAAATAACTTAAATAAACACAAAACATTCGCAGGCAAATGGCAAACGCCAAAAACAACTTCAAATCCCAATGCCAAAAAAAGCAGAGTATATAGAAGAGGCGAAGGAAACTGCTGACATATGCGGTATTCTGTGTGGGGCTTGCTGGAATTGGCAATAGCATTCGCAGTAGCTGCTCCAAATGGGTCGATGACTGCCCTCGAGTTCACAAGTTTGAAGTGCGACACACACGCGAGTTTTCCGCCGTTGCCGTTGCCAATTTGGAGGCGCCTCAAGTGAGCAGCAGCTGGAAAAGTTTAAACACCTGACAATGGTGTGGGTGGTAAGGGGGGCGCTGCTTAAAGCATACCTGGCAAAATAACATACAGCATGCGTACACGCCCCTTACATGCCCACTAATAGTAGCTGGCAGCTATGTTGCCGGATACGGGCAACCAGCTCAGCGCAGCTTTTTGCCGGGGCAAATGCAAAAATTGCTCGCTGTGGTAATGAAATTTATTAGATCATTATACAGACTGCCTCCGTTCTTCGTTCACCATTCGTCCTCGCCCTCCCTTCGCCCGTTTCTACGCAAATTTGTTGACGTTGATTATCATTTTCAAGTTCTGACTTTTCATTTTCAATTTGTGCGCCGGGCACAACAACAACGCGAACCAAAAAAAAAAATGTGCTTGTTCTTTGCTTTTGTCTACGACGCTCCTGCGCGACGGATCTGCTCCTGTTTCAGTGCCAGGATACAACGTTAGCTGGGCGTTGCTCTCAAGGCTCAGCGCAATTTGTGGTATTCTTTATGTGCGCTGTTGTTGTTGTCGTTGTCGTTGTCGTTGTCGTTGACTGTGGCATAATTTAACTTAATTTTTGGCACAAAATTGTAATTTGCATTAAGTTTATTGGGCTGGGTCCCCCCGACCAGCCGCGAAGCTCAGCTCCAATATCTTTGGCTTTAATAAACTGTACAAAATTCACTCGATATGAAAACTGGGACTTCATCAAGCGCAAAACATAAATCTATGCATAACCCAAGCAGATGCGACAATCCTCCGAAATGATGGGCGAATAATATGCTCGAAAGTGAAATAAAAAGCGTCGAACAAAAGTTGCATATGCGACAACTTTAAAATGAAATTGACAACACTGTCAAGTAGCTGTCGGCCCACCCGCCCGTCTGTCTGTCTCTCTGTCTGTCAGCCTGTTCGCCCAGCTAAAAATTAGATGCGGGCGCCCGGAACTTGTAAGCCAACAACAAAAAGTTCGGCCGCGTGGGTGTTGAAAATTCCCGCGGGAATTTTTCATGCCATGTTGCCTGAGAAATTCGCTTAATAACTTTCGCTGGTGCGTGCTCCAGCACAGCACAAGGAAGCGGATTTGGTGCCAGCGCCACCCGAGTCCCCAGTACCACCCCCGCACTTGCCCCCCCGTGGCGCTCTATTACTTTTGTGTACAGAAGCTCTGTGCACAGGACACGCATTGTGGCATTTGGACCCCAAAAACGGCAACCAGACAGTAATTTGTTTTAACAGCGCCTTTTAAAGATATTTACAGCCAGGTAGCTGCCGAGTCAGAGTCTCCCGCATCGGAACTGACTGCTCCCGCTCCCGCCTGCTCACCGCTGCGGCCGAGGACGCTATTTCATAAATTATCCGACACGCGGCGCTAATATGGCGCAACATCCTTGGCAAGAAGCAAGAAGCCTTCGTCTCATTCTCCGTGTACGTTTTTCTCTCCGTCTTTATTTCCATCTCCGGCTGTGTCTGCTGTCCGGCTGTGAGCGTTTGTTCACACGTTCAACGTGGAGTCAGTCGCTGTTTTTTGGGCATTCCGAAGCTGTTGTTCCTGTTCCTCTTGGCCCGAATTCTCTTTTCAACTGCTGTTTACGCTGTTGCGCCTGTTACACGTGTCCGCGGGGCAGAGAGCGGAGAGCGGGTGGCGGAAACGTGTTTAGTGGCTACAAGTTGTGCTTGTTGCGCCTGTTTCTTTTTAACCCGAGGGCAGCCATTGCTGACGACACTTGACAGCCTTAAACGGCTAAAAAGAGAAGTTATAAACGCAAATCTGTGGCTGATCATGCGTTTAAAAATTAAAGATTGGTATTCCTGACATTTAATATAGCTTGCTGAATTAAAGCTCTATATTTCTTAAGTTTACATTACTTTTTTAGTTATATTTAAATTGATCAATTTGATAAAAATGTGTGTTGTAGCTTTTTATGATTCTTATTAAATTTGTTTTTATTTGAGTTTAATTAAAGAATTTTCATTTACAACCTAATCTTACTTGGGAATGTTTAAACTAAATAAATAATATTGAAAACAATTCAAGGAACTAAATTTATCTGCACAACCAAAGAGAGAAAACTTTTCCAATATATACAATTATTTATACTAAAACATTTCGGTTCAGGTGGTTAACTAAATTTATTTCAATTGAACTCCGCTTGAATGTTGACAGCATTCCGCACCCGCAAAATACGCAGTTTATCGCGTTTATTTCAACGCTTATTAGCTTTAAATTTATTTTCAATTTTGTCTGTCATTAAATAATAATTTACGAGCCACAACACAAAAACAACTACAACAATTCCCACAGCGGCTGCACTCGCAACATTTTTGCCGAGACTTTCAATTTGAAGCGATTTGCTTTGTCGACCTGAACCCGAACCTGAACCCGAACCTGAACCTGAACCCGAACCCGAACCTGAGAGCTGTCAGCTTACAGACTGCAACAGGAGGTTATTGTTTGTGTGTGACAGTACTTAGGGCTCTTCACAATTGAATTGAATTTTCGCGGCAAGCCTCTTGCGAATAGAAAACTTTGGCATTGATTATCTTAAAGCTAGAAAATTATCGCTTAAGTTTATTTTTTGCTCGCTGCTTTTTTTTTGGTGTTTTTTGCTGTTGTCAAATTATAAACGAATTTATTTTAGATTAATTGCGCGTAAAGTTGCAAACAACAACAGCAGCAACAGCAACAAACAGCCGCAGTAAATGGAACCAAGACTTAAACCGCACAACTTTGGGGGAGGGTAGTTTAAGGGTTGGGGGGCGGCCGTGCTTTGATTACTTGGGGGGTTCTGTGCTACAAGCGTGCAAATGCGCTCATTTTAAATGCGTTGTCTTCGCTTTGAGCATCAAATGGTATTATTTATTATTTTTCCAAGCATTTTCCATTCCCGTTCTTCCCCTCTTGCTCTTGGAAGGCAAAGGTTCGTCTTCATTGCGGTCTGCGTGCTGTTTGTTGTCTTTTGTTTTATGTTGCGGAAAATAATCGGAAATTTTTCTTCTTACTTACATAATGTTAATAGTTATCTCACTCTTTCTCTAGCTCCACTGTTGTGTCTCTGTGTGTGTGTGTGTGTGTATCATTTGGCTGCCTCGTTGGAAATTGTCATTATGCCGCAAAATGTTGCGCGACTTCTTGTGGATTTTGCGCTTCAATCGTCGCTGCCTCGGCTAGTCCTGGTCCCGTTGCTAGTCAGTGTCCTGTGTGCTCGTCCTGCCTTGGTTATTTGTAATTTATGTAACTATTTCAGTTAATCGAGCGTAATTGATTTTATTTTGAGCTTTATTGTGGCGTTTGGCGGTCGACATTTTTCTCGCTTTTATTTGTTTGTCCGCAACTTTGGTTCAAGCTTCGCTCGAATCGAAAAGAAACACTTGACTTTGGCATTGTGTTTGTCCCCGCGTGCTTTCGGCTGACGATTTATGATTTGTATCGACATTTTCAATAACCTAACAATCCTTGGCTGTTAATTGTCACATAAATGGATTTATAAGAATTAGGCAGCTCAAATATGTTTTTGTAAATGTCAAAAGTTACATTATAAAAAAAAATTTGTTCGAAATTAAGTACATGTTTGTTTAGCCGTTTGAAAACTATATGGTTTAGTAGTCAACATTTTAATACATTTTTGCATGATTTTTGATCAAAAATTGGACCTACTCAAAATCATTTTTAATACTGCTTTTTATATTGATTATGACAAGCAAAATTGATTAAAAATATAAATTCGCAATTCTAAATTTTGAAAAATGTTTTGTTTTACAAAAAAAATCAAAAAAATTAATTTTTCATTAAATTTATTTAATTTAATTTTTAAAAGTTTATATATTTTGAATGTAGAATCAACATATAAGATAGAAATACCACTAAATAATTAAATCGGTTAAGCTTTTAAAAAGTTATGGGAGTGTGAAAAATAAAGTGGACAAACATAACATGGACAAAATAATAGGTGTGAATTTTTTTTCTGTTCAACAGCTTATTTTACGTATATTTTTCCATCAATAAAAAAAGACAATACGTATATCATAATTAAATCGGAAATTTACCAAATTCACACTAAAACAATGTAACCATATTTAAAAAATATTATGTTTATGTAGGAAACGTTTAGTACAAATTTTATATCAATTCATTCAAAATTACAATGTTCACACCTATTATTTTGTCCTTGAGTTTATGTATGATAAAATTTGTATCAAATCCAGAAACACACTACACTCTTTTCACTTCGTGAACGAGTGTAAAAAGCTGTTTATATTTTAAATTCAACCAATTTTTGAGCTTGTGCTACCTGAAAAATTTTTATTCAGAATCTTTTTATACAGCTTGACAGCTAATTATTTTGCAAGCCCTAATTGATCATAATTTGGGTAATTACCAAGTTAAATCATTCGTTCATTATAATTTTACATTTCATTGACCTTTAATTGAGCTGCGTTAAGGACTTGGTTAATATTGAAATTCTCCGTTTGTCAACGACTTCCGCTTGTTTGACAGCACCCAAAAAAAAAAAAAACGTTGTTTTTTGGGGTGCCGCTTAATATGCTTGACCCTTCATACACACACGCACACACACTCGCACACACACGTGCGCTGTTGGTGTCCTGCTGTGCGTGTGCTTTTGTGCGAGCTGGGTCCTGCTGCTGTCACAGTGCGATAACGGTATTATGCACACTGACAACAGACCACACACACACATACACACCAACACGCACGCACAAAGGGTGCTAAAGCGCCTGCCAAAATGGCGGCCAATTTCGTTCAGCAAATATGCAACAACAACAACAACACACGCAGGCAGATCCTTTTGCGTGCCTCCTCCTTAATTGTTTTATTTGTAAATTTACATTTTTACAGACTCTCGCAGACAATTGACTGCTAATTTGTTGCATTAGTGAACGCATTTAAGTTTGCTCTTCGGCAGCATGTTTTCATTTATGAATGCAATTAAGGCAGTGCGAATGCAATTCCAATTCAATTGAAAGGCTTTTCGCATATAATTGGCAACTTGGCAATTTAAAGATTTATCACTTGCACACACGCAACAACAACAAAGAGAGAAATGTTATTGATCCCACTGGAAATTCGATTTTGATGCAGCAGCAACAACAAAAGAAACCCGCATCCATTTTTAGCCGGTTCTTTTAATTTCAAACTCAAAATGTTGGATTTAGTTTGCGAACAATGGCAATGCAGCCAATTTCCACACCACTACACACCCACCACCCCCCAACTCCAAACTCCCATCCACCATAAACCAAACCAACCTTTGCACGAATAACATAACTCAAAATTTCCATTTGCATGCGCTTTGAATATGCAATTTCCATACGCATATTGATTTTCAAAGCCAACACACACACAAACACAAAGCAAGACATGGAACGCCTGAGCGAGGTGTGGGTGTGCGCGTGGGCGTGGCAGCGCTAACCTTCCATAAAGCTATTGTTTTTTGCGCCAGCTACTTTTATTAAAGTTAATTTACAAAGAAAACAAGCAGAAAAAAGCAGAGACCAGCTTAAAAATACATAGCAAAAAAGTACAGTCAGTCTTCTGAAACAGTCGTAAAAAATGGCCAGTAAAACAACAATAAAAAATACACACACATACATACATATATACATAAATGTGCATATGAATATAAGGCACCTGTTTTGGCGAACGCACACAAAATGCTTCCAGCTGCATTTACAATTTGCGCGTTGGGGCAGCTGTGAAAATATGGGCGTGGTCACATCAAATGAACTTAAACTAGTGGCAGCCTCTGCTGCAGCATTTAAGAAACTTTTTAATAGTAGCAATTATTTACGATATTCATTTTTAAATAGTTTCAACATTTATTTTGTGATTCATTATTTTGAAATAATTTCAAACTGATTACATTCTATATAAATGGTACTTACAATTAATATTTGTTCCTTTTTAAGATATTCATTTTTAAATAGTTTCAACATTTATTTTCTGATTCATTATTTTGAAATAATTTTAAACAATAAACAATTAAACAATTTTTTTATATATAATTTTTACAATTAATATTTGTTCCTTTTTACGATATTCAATTTTAAATAGTTTCAAAATTTATTTTGTGATTCATAATTTTCAAATAATCGTAAACTGATCACATTCTATATAAATAGTACTTACAATTAATATTTGTTCGTTTTTACGATATTCAATTTTAAATAGTTTCAACATATATTTTGTGATTCATAATTATTAAATAATCGTAAACTGATCACATTCTATATAAATGGTACTTACAATTAATATTTGTTCCTTTTAAAGATATTCATTTTTAAATAGTTTTAACATTTATTTTGTGATTCATAATTTTTAAATAATTTCAAACTGATCACATTCTATATAAATAGTACTTACAATTAATATTTGTTTCTTTTTACGATATTCAATTTTAAATAGTTTCAACATTTATTTTGTGATTCATTATTTTGAAATAATTTCAAACTGATTACATTCTATATAAATAGTACGTACAATTAATATTTGTTCCTTTTTATGATATTCATTTTTAAATAGTTTTAACATTAATTTTGTGATTCATAATTATTAAATAATTTTAAACTGATCACATTCTATATAAATAGTACTTACAATATTTGTTCCTTTTTACGATATTCAATTTTAAATAGTTTCAAAATTTATTTTGTGATTCAAAATTATTAAATAATCGTAAACTGATCACATTCTATATAAATGGTACTTACAATTAATATTTGTTCCGTTTTATCGCAGTCTCTGGCCAAGATAATGCGCCCGATTTACCCATTAGTCGGCCAATAAATACAATTCGAACATGTAATGCCTGAAGGAAATCCCAGCCAGTATAAAATGAGCACAAATTAGCCAAATCCTGAAATAAAAAGACTGTACAAAACGGCGCCTAACAAGCGGTCCATAACCCATAAGCACTTACAACGTTTGGGGGCCAGCAACAATTTGGCCGGCATCCTGGGCCTAAGCCATTGCGTGCCGTTGTCCTTCAAAATCAGCAAAGGCAGCAATCATTTATGGGGCGACTTAGCCACAAAGTCAGCCAATCAGTAAACTCGACTCTGATGCAGACGCTCGCTGGCTCTTGTTATGCTCAGAAGGCCAATCACCAAATCGTGTCTTAACATAATTTTCCTCATGCCCCGGCGTTCGCCCTTTGCTTTTCGGCCTGGCCAGCGCATGGACACAATGCCAGCGAGAAGTGCACAAAAAATTACATTTACGTGCTTCCAATGTGTAATTAAGGATTATTTTGTGCTCAAGTGGCTGCCGCGACTCCGACTCGTTCGCCTCCCTTTGTTGTCTAGGCCCCGGCAAATCAGTTCAAAAAGCTCAGCTGCGTGACTTCTTGGGCGGCCGAAAAGCCGAAAGAAGGGTTTTCACGCTTCACTCTTCACTCCTCGCCCGCTGCTTGTTGTTGTCTCCATGAAAATTGACTAATGACTTTGCAGCTCAGAGATGCTTAAAGAGTTTGCCAACTTAATGCTGAATCTTTAAGCGGTGTTTCGAAAAAGATAATGCGACAAAATACCTTTGTCTTATTTAAATTATAATGTTGGAGAGAAGGAACTTATGAAATGAATAATGATGGATATACTCCGTTAAAAGTAGCATAACATATTTTAGTCAATAGAATTAAACTGTTTTTATCAATAAATAAAATATTTGTGTGGTTTATAACATTCCATTCTAAGAATTGACCATAAATATTTAGCATATTTCAATAATATTAATTCATATTATTTCAACAATCGATAAATAAAAATAATTTTAAATAATTTATAAATTTTCATTATCGATGGAGTTTTGTTTGTGCTTTGATGTTATATCAGATTAATTTCTGCTTTCCCTTACGGCATTCCGTGTCGACTTAGCGCCCTGCTGCTGCTGCTGAGCTGGCGCTGAGCTGGTGGCTTGTGTAAGGACACGTTCAGTTGGCCAGCAGCAGGACACATAAGCTGCGTGCTGGTGGCAAGCTCGGCAAATCCCACAGCAGCTCGATACCTGACGGTTGGATGGACATGAACGGATATAGATGGATGTGTGTGTGAACAATTTGCATTATTCACATGTTTAACATGCAAAACGCCGTTGGGACGAAGACTTTGGCAAACTTGTCAGTGCATGCGAGTATGTATGAAGTGCACACACACACACATTTGTGTGTGTGTGTGTGTGTGCAAGAACTAAACGCCTGTAAATTGTGCGGCTCCTTTGAAACTTGCTGGCAACTTGAATGGCCGTTTACAAACAGACCGCACTTGCGGAAGGGGCAGCATTACGCAAATTCATTTCAATCTAATCAAGTTGGTCAAACAAGTTTAAATTGATTTCGCAGCGCCACAAGGAGCTGCAGAAAAGGGACATTTTTAACTGACAATTAAAATTTACGCCGCAACGACAATGATAATGAGATTTTTAATAACCTCGTAAACTGCAGAACCTCCCCACCTCCACCCCCCTTTCTCACTACCGCACCGCGTTCCCTGCAGCTGTCAAGCCAAACGAAGCCAAACCCGGCAACCGGTTAAGCAACGCACAATGGCCAAGGACTTGGGAGCGCGGCAAAGTTGGAGCAAAAAAAAAAGAGGCGGAACGACATGCGCCGGCCAAAAGAAGTATCCAAATAACCGCAAGCAACTGAACAATGTGCAATGTGAGGTGGATGCTTGATTTTTTTACATTATGTGGCTTTCTGTTTTCCTTTAGCTTCGGCTGAGCCCCGGCAAGAAACGGAAGCGCAAAAGCAACAGCAGAAACAATTAAAAGTTTCCGTTGCCACTTGCACTTCCTGACCATTTTGGCCACGCGCGCGTTGCGGCCGCCCCATGACGGCACAATCAGCTAACTGTATGCATATGTATGTGTGTATGTGTGTGAACGCATGTGTGTAAGTTGCCTAATGGAATGCTGAATGTTTAATTTATGCACAAACATGAGCTTAATAAAGCAGCTAATTTCAGACACAAAAAAAGTGACATGAGCCAAATATATTATTGTTAGCCAAAGTAAAAGAAAGTCAAGCAACTTTTGAATAAGATAATGATCATGTTTTTATTTAATGCTTTCTCATCTTTTCTATTCTAATTTTTCCGCTCTTAACAGAAAGTGTGTGCGAAATTCATTCTGCAACCATTTCGTTTCAACTTTATTCATTCTTTTAATTTCACCATTTTCATTCACTTTGTTTGATTGTCAGCTCTCAGCTGTCATTTAAGCGTGAAATGAGCTGCTTAGAACCGCAAATTTATACTTGTCTTAATTCACAAACGGGCAGAGATAAAGGAAAAATTGTCAACGGCTTAGCGGCTATTTGCTTTGGCTCCGATCCTTTGTGCAGCCAAACTTGAATATGCCAAAAGTTAATCAATATAGAAAAAAAGAGTGCAAATAACAATTGGCATTTGGCATGGGAATTGATCAGCCGAAAAGTATGATTTATGCATTTAATATTTACAGAGCTAGATAGCCAGATATATGGCCGGCACGTGTTTGGGCAATCAAAGTTTGTACAGCAACAGTGCAATGGGAAATGCGAAAATTCGAAATATGAAACCAAGTGGAGCGCATCCTTTTTAATTACCCACTCGAGCAAAGGGCAACAAAGTAAGACGGCAAAGTAAAAGCAAAAGAAACCAAAGAGTAATGTTAAGTTTCATTTGCGGGGGTGGGGGCTGCTTACCCGTGTCAGTCAGGCGGGTAGAAGGACAGACGGACAGACGGACAGGCGGACTGACGGGCAGTGACAGTTCAACCGTTCGGCACTTCATCAAGTCCTGACGTTGGCCCAGTGATGTCCTGGACGCTGCTGACAACGGTCCTGGGACAGGTCGACTCCGAGCACAGCGAAGTGCTTAAATTAAGTTAAAACGAGAAGTGACTGAGAGAAGAGAAGGCCACGTAAATAAACAGCAAAGTTTAATGAAGTAGGCCGTGACGAGGGTTGATTATGGAGATGCTAAAATCCAATCGAAGTGCGTCTAAGCAAAATTGTGGAGTTGCTTTCTGATTCGATCTGATTGAAAATACTAAAATTATACTTATAACACTCAGGTCTGGATTATTCTGTTCCACACGGCGTATGCTTAATATTTGCAAAGCGTAATATTAGACAATAAGAGAAATAACTGGACGAACTCAACCAGCATCCACCAACATTTTGCTCATTTATCAGCAAAACAGAAGCAACCTAAAATGCAGGCGTTGTCACATAACTCATTGCTTTGCTAGTTGGCCCGTCCCGCGTGCCACGCCCTTGAGCCAACTGTCTGTACTTCTTTTTCTGCACATATCTTTTAGCTGGTAGCATCTCGGAGTCAGCGCCCCAAGTGTTAAATGTGACCACTTAACAGAATGACAATAGTTTTTAACTTGGCTAGAAGTTTTGGCGTCACCACAAAGTGGTTTTAGTGCAAATCTCTCTCTCACACACACACACAGAGAAACGCAGATGTGAAACTTTTCATATAGCTAGCCAGCTTGGCAAGTTCTCAAGCGAACTGTGGTGTGGGTCAGCCCAGCGCTGCAATTGCATATGTCGACGCCAGCTGCTGGAAGTGACCCAAAAGCAAAATATGCTGCTAATACCAACAACGTGCAATGGCCAAAACTGCCGGCAGCGCATTAAATATGCATGCGAGCCACAGCAAAAGCCGCAGCCAAGGCAGCCAAGTAAGCCACAGTGCAAAGTGCGTGCCATAAAAACGCTTCGAGTCAGAATTTCATCATTGGAGGCGACGCCGCATTGGTCCAGTTATAAATTTTGCGATAGCGTTTGAAACAAACACAACCGGACACGGAACACGGCAGGCGGAAGCGGCATTTGGTCATCGGCTTCCTTCCGGCTCGCTGCATGCGGCTAACGTTTTGTGGTCGCCCCTCGAAAGCTACATTCGAAATTCCCAGTTGGCACGCTGATATTTCAATTTGAGCGCATCTTTGACAGGCAGGCAGACGGACTGACAGACAGACAGACAGGCCAGGCCGCATTACTTTCGACCGAGTGCTAACCATTGTCACGGACCCGTCAGCGAAATGTTGTCGTCGGTTGTTGCGCAACGAATTCATTACGCAACCGGATACAGTTACTGCTCCGAACAACAATATGGATTTCAAATGGATTTCAAATCAATTTCGCATATCATCTTTCTCGAGTGTCTTCTACAATTATTTTGTACACAATTTTTCACGACAAACTCGAAGAAATTTTCGTTATACAATTGCAAAAAAATTTATTCACAGAATTTAATTTCATAAATTTTCCGGCTCTCTGCGCAGCATATGCGAGAACTTTGACACACACACAGATGGCATATTGCGTATACGCAATGTAAGCCATATCAATTAATTATTTCTGTAAAATAAAAAGCCGCAATGGATTACCAGCGCAGACAACCAAAATAATACACTTACATGCGTACTGAGAATAATATCATAATATTTAAAAAATAAGCAAAAAGTACGATGAATTATGTAAGAAGCAGAGAAAATAAGTACAAGTTAATGAAAATATATTGACGATATAATTGGCATTTTAAAACGAATCTTTTTACCTTTCCACTATCTTTTTATCTTGTTAATAAGTTTAATAATGTCATAAGCCATTTTATTTCAGACGTAAACATTTGGTTATCAGTTACCTTAAAGTATATATACTGCAGGTTTCAAATCTGGCTGCCAAGCTGCTTATCCTTGTCAATTTTTTTTCGCATATCAGCCATCATATCAACACGACAGCTACATGCGCACACCTACAGTATGCTTGTAAAGCCCTCAGAAATGTCACTTGCTGTCAGCGAACGGCAAACACGACAGCCAATTCCAATCTCAATGCGAATCCGCAGAGAAATGTTAACTGATCTCAACTGATTGCGTGTCAGCATTTATCCCGCATCCTTGCACGAGTCCACTCTCAGACTATAACAGAGTTTGAAAACAAAAACACAGCCGAAACCTCACACATGTCAATATTTATCAGAGACCTTTGCCACAGCCCGCCCGACCGAACGCCTCTTCAACTGCAACTTATTATAATACATAATGCCAAAAAATCAAAACAACAGACAACTGATATTTTCTTTATCAAAGGACTCAGACTCAGAATCTGACTCGTTTCGCATTTCGTATGTGTGTGTGTGTGTGTGTGTGTGTTCTTTTTTTTACATTTAATATAAACACATTTAATTTATACGACATGACAACGACAAGATTTTGGGGCTTAGATTGACGACCCCGCGCAGATACGAATGTGCGTCTTAGTTGCGCCCCGCAAGCCGTGGCATAAACTTTGCCGCATATATGTATACCTTAAGGAACTTGCAAATTGTCGGCGTGTATGTGGAAAAGTGCGGAGGGTTGCCTTTTTTTTATGTTTTTAAGTTTGTTTGACATAGCTGTGTGTGTCCGCGGATTTGCCTTTGTGTGTGTGTATCAAATTGGAAATACTCTGGGATTATATGCTGATTTAACGCATGGAAACAAAAGCATCACGTATACGCATTTTATATCTGTTTTCTGCTTAGGGGACAACTTCGATTGCGTGTGTGTGTGTGAAATTGTGCAACTGATACGAGCAAAGTTTTGCCGCATATCTAGGCGAATATGTCTTGACTTTCATTTAAATATTTAGTCAAGCGTTAGTGGAGTTGGCCAACCCGCCCCGCCCCGCTCCGCCACCTTTGTGCATTAAACAAATTAATGCCATAAAAATCAACAAAACAACCAGCAAAACATACACAAAAACTTTGTCATTTCTATCGTTTATTTCGTAAACTGTCATATATAACCAGTTGTTTTTGTTATTGTTGTTGTTGTCACACATTTTATGTTAGTTGTGCAGAGTTTTTATGTGCTCGGCTTTTATTTGCTTATTGAAAATAAACAAAATTTATTAACAATAAAAAACTTGGCTAAGCTCCACTGAAGCGCTTAAAAGTTCGCAATAAACCAGGCACAAAAGTCAATTGGCTGCCTTAAGAGATTAAACTGGCCCAAAGCGTTGAGCTTTCGGTTCGACATATTACGCATACGCCGCATGCTCCGATTCCAGTTGGCGCTTGCAACAGCAAATAAAAACAACAACAAACAAATAATAAGCCGCACGCAACAATAGCAACAATAACAATAGCAAATGCAATTGTGGCATATGGAAATTGTTACTGTTTCTGAAACCGAATGAAATTAAATCTCTCTCGTATTCTCGCCACACGCTCAGGCTCCACGTGTCCACGTGTACTTTGTATTTTTGCGTTGTTTGCATAGAAAAACCTGCAGCTACCACGCCCCCCCAATGTGGGGGCAACCCAATGCAAAACAATTAAAAAACATTTTGTATATTGCGGCATTTGGGGAACTCATTCGAGTTGGGTTGCACAGCCAGAGCCACAGCCATAGAATATTGTGGCAGTCGCATTGTTTACTGCTGCCTGCACCACAGAAGCCGCCACTATTTGTAATTGAGTTGATTTTTGCATGGCGCTCAACTCCGAGCATTATTAGTTGCCGCGCGGTGCACAATTTGGATGCGGTTGCGGCATATTTGCGCTGTTATTTACCCCTCGCAAATTAAATCAATTTCAGTTGCATAAATTCAACCTATTCAATTAAGATAAACCGCTTGTAGAAGACAAAAAGACGCGTAATAGTTGTTTACATTTAGTTATTGATTAAATAAATAGTAATTTACTGGGCAATTGAGAAGTGGAACAGAGAGAGAGAGAAAGAAACAGGTGGAGACTATAAGCAAAGTAAGAGAGAGAGAGAGAGAGAGAGAGAATGTTAGAGAGTACGAGGAAAAAAGAGCGAAAGAAAACTTTTAAATAACACTCGAGACTGCAGACTTAAATTCCTGAGAATCGCATAGAGGGGTCTAAACTGCCTTTGCTAGACAAATAACATAAAAACACAATTTTACAGATAACATTTTTTTAAATAACTTATTGTATTATTATAAATTATACATTTAAAATTATAAAAAAATTCAAATTAAAATTTTGAGATTGAAGCAAAACAATTTTTACAAATGTTCTGTGGCTTAGTTCTCCTACAAAATTAAACTTGTTTCGTTTTGCTCATAACTTAGACGCAGACGCACATGGAAATCAATCTTAGTTTTCAATCAATATCCATTATAGCCCACAGGTTTGATGGCCAGGCCAATGCAAACCAATATCAGCCGATTTATTGCACTTTGCGCGACAATTTCCGCAGCAGGATCCACAGTCGCAATTCTCACAGTGCTCGGCTCTCAGTCGCTTGAACTTTGTGCAGATTGCCGTCATTGTCAACATGCATTCGATTGCAAGGTAACCCCTCTACGCGTGTGTGTCTGCGTGTGTGCGTGTGTGCGTGTGTGTGTGTGGTGTGCCATGGCAACTGCATGAAAGGCTTTCACACTATTTCATACGCTGCAGACTTGGACAAGTTTTTATTGCTTTGGCGTGCTTAAAGTGCCAACCAGAAAGCAAGTGCGCTCCAAATTGTTTTTCCATAGCTGCTGCGACTGTTGCCCAACACCAACTTCAACACCAGCTTTATTCGCAACAGCAACAAATTGTACTGAATTCTGTGCTGAACAAAAAAATGAAATGCCCGCAAATAACCCAAGTGCTCCTGGTTGTAGGGCAGAGCAGTGAATCCATAGTAAACTGGCAACTGTAAACTGCGCTGCGTAACGGATGCGGAAACGGAAATCCGATATTATTGCGTTTGTATTGTATTAGAAGTGCGTCGATGTCGATGTCGATGTCGCTGTCGCCGTCGTTGTTGTTGTCGACTGCGCTGTGCAGGTGTCTCTGCGGTTGTGTTCCCATTGTTGATGAAAATTGAAATGTCATATTGCCGGCTTTCCATTTGATTCAGGCTTAGCCAGACCACCGGGAAGCACACATTTGCGGCTAAAGCCACAAAAAGACGGGGGAAAAAAGGCGTGCAAACAAGAGATATGGCACACAATACAACATTTTTGAAAAATGTAATAACTCTCCATTGGAATTCTGATCGTTTGGAATATTTTTAAAATAATTTTGATGTGACTTGGCTAATTCATTCTTTAAATTTCCAAAAGACAGATATTAAACAACTTTTTCTGATATAGAAAATTGCTTTTAGTTGTAGTAAGTTCATCTATTACTGTTATTGTTTTTCAAAAAAAGAGAAAAAAATGGCTGCCGCTCTCTGTTTTATGGATATTGCTTGAAAAGAACAAATACAGCAAACGAAATTTAAGATACAAATTACACATAAATTCCACGTAACATCATAAAATGCGGAGTTTGTGTGCGTTTTATTTATTTTCGGACATGGGAGAAAAGTCAACGAAACATGAATGTTGGGGGCAATGGTACAGAACATGCCGCACAGCATGTTATTTATGGCGCTTCAGGTTGTCGGGGTGCTAATAATGTGCAAGTGCCCCAGTCAAAGAAGAGGACCAACTGCCCACTTTCGGCCGTCGACCGACAACTGGCAACGTTATGAGCGCCCGGGGCGCCAAAGCGTCCTACGAACGGCCAGCTTTGTTGACTAACTTTGCGAACAACACGTGTCTAGTCTACGCACAGGTGCTGTCAGTGCCCAGTGCCCAGTGCCCAATGCCTGGCCCTGTGCTGAGCCCCCTCGCCTGGCACCAGCCTGAGCTTTCATCTCAAGTTACACATTTTCATTTTCTAACGGTATATATTAAGTTGATTTTCGGCAGCCGGGCAGTGCCTGCTGCAGGACCTTTGACCCCACGCTGTACAAGTTGACATTTTTATTTGCTAACATTCTCTCGGGCATAAAGTGAAATATTAAAAATGATAATTGCAGCAAACCAACAGAAATTAGTACCGCATAATGAACATACATATTTCAAATTTAATTTATCAACTCTGCGTGTTGAGGGTACATACCGAAAAAAAAGAAGAAAAAAATTAAAATTGTTGTCCACTTTTGGGTAATTACATTTTAATTTTTGCTTTTACTGTGCGGAGCTTTTAATGTCTATAAAGCTTATCATTAATTTCTGCTTTTAAAGTGTGCTCTTAATGGATGCTCTGCAAAGTATGACAAATAGAAGTAAGTTGCATAACATTACGACAATTTTACAAAGCCTTGAAGAATAATTGAATTAAAAAGCAAGAAAACAAAAACCTTTAATTAAAAATCCGATTCAGACTAAAGTAGCACATCCCTAATTGGATAGAAAAGTAAATACATTTAGATATACATCGAGACAGATTGATTCAAAAATAATAACAGACAACATTCCCCTTTACGAAGAGCGTATATAAATGTGGGTTGGTCTTTCTGTAAGCATGCAAACTCCCATCTCTGACAAAATATCAACAACAACGAGATCCCTAGACAACAACCGCTGAAGTTAACAACAACAAATGCGGCGAAAGCGAATTAGCAAGCCTGCGAATCCGCTAAAGTAGAAGACGACGATAACCCAACGACGAAAAGAAGAAGCATACTGACGAGGGCGAAAGAAGGGAGTTTCAGTTCGGCCTTTGACGAAATAGGTTGTGAGAGCTGTTGCTGAAACGAGATCCAACGACGAAATCACTTGTAACTTTAAATCTTACAATTATCTTTGTTCAATTATTAACTTTAAATAAAATCCCACATAAATTAAATGCTATTGACATTGTAAATTTCTTCACAGCCAAATTAGTTTCTCCGAACTGGCCCCGATAATTATATACAAATGAATTAAAATTGTAAGGTTTGTGCAAGCTGTCACTCTTTTAATTGGCATATTGTGCAAAGTAAATCTATTTAAACAAGCAGCAGAAACAAGTGGCAGACTTTATGCTTTTGAATTCCATTTATAATAGGCAACAACTGTTGCCGGCTTATCATGAGCAGGAATTGTGATTGTGTGGCTGGCAGGTTGGCCGACTGGCAAACTAATTTGATCAAAATATGTGAAGCCACAAATAAACATAAATACTTAATTTATAGTCAGCTGCAAAGCACTGATTTCATATATTTATGGCAAGCACAAATTACCATACACACACACACGCCCACGCACAGTTGTATAAATACAAAGTAATCTACAACTTAAATGAGATTTTACTGGGTCTGTAACCAAGACATCATTATAAATAAATATCATTTAAAATAAACTCTTAACTAACCTGTCTGCACTTTGTGAGCCAGCTAGTTGAAGCGTAGACGACACTCGAGTGGAGTCAAGTCGGGTGCAATTTCAACGATATAGTTGCATTCACACACACACACACACACCCACACACACACACACACTTGAGTGCATTAAACGGCTGCTGTGCTGTGTAATTACCCATTAAACACACGAGTTCTGGCCAAAGACTGAGATTGCAACTGAGGCGGAGGCAGGGGCAGCAACTGAGGCGGCGACTGGTGGCACAACTGCCTACTTTTCGCTCTAAGTAGTTTCGGTTAGATCGGGGCGTGTATGTGGGCCGGGCAGTGTACAAGTATGTATGCATGTTAAGTGCATGCAAAATGCTTGCCTGGCACTAAGACCGAATCGGAGGCGGACACGGAATTGGAGCTGAAGCTGCAGCTGGAGCTGCAGCTGGAGCGGGGGCTGGATTCGCATTATGCAGTTAAATGTAGTAAATAAAATGCTAACGCCATTGCCATTAAATCTGAGCGCAGCCGACGTCAGCACGTCGGAGCATAATTAGTTTTAAATGGGCTTGTTGATGGCTCAAGTTGTGACGCTGTTGTTGTTGTTGTTATTGTTGTTGTTGCCGGTTTGGTTATGTTTGTTGTTGGTTTCAGCAGCTGCACCATTGCTGGATTAATTTCAGTTTTTGTTAATGAAAGCTTTTTGCAAAAGTTAAAAGTTATATTTGCAAAAAGTATTTAATTATTTGTATTTTAGTCAAAGATGACTTTTATACTGTTTCTAGCTGAAAATAGCTTCGAGTTTTTCATTTGTAGGCGTAGAAAAAAAATCAACCACAGGACAAATTTAAAACAATTCGATAAATAAATAAGTTTTCAAATGACTTTTCTTATATTATATAATGATTTTATTAAATTAAAGTTGATCAATATGTATATTGATTTCGATCTGCAGCGCAATGACTCAAAATCAATTCAATACAACATTTTAAAGATAGTTTGTAAATTTTTAGTAAATTGCATTAAATTTTTTAAAAAACTATTAAAGAAATACGATTCCAGTTCTAAAAGATAATTAAATTAATAAATATATACTTGAATTATAGAAAATTTTGAACCAATTTACCGTAGGCCTTTGCAGTGCACCCGTAAAAAAGAAATTGAAAATGTTATTCGGAATGAAAAAGAAAGCGATCCTTTGCCACCGCTTTATTAAGCCATCGGAGGTCCTTTCAATGATGCTGCAGGCAAGTGCTGCATCTGCTGCTTGTTTATTTAACGGCTGCCACAGCTGCCAGCGGATGGCGAGTGTCAAGGTGGCAACTGTCAGTTGGTGGCCACACGCACTCTGACAGGCCGGCAGATCCTGAAAGGACCCTGACTGCTGCTGTCGCTGCGGCACATTTAATCAAGTTTTCAGCCCGGCTATGTTTATGTCAAGTGTCTATTTGCCTATAACAAACAGACAGCACGACAGACAGCTGGCTAGAGAGGGACAGAAAGGGGAAAAGGGGGGCAACTACGACAGATGAGCAGACACTTTGCAGTTTACAAGGCAACATTAATTAAACAAATAAAGTGCACACGCCCAGGGTCCTAAAGGCTGCAACCGCAATGTCATGCGGTGCCACACAAGACTGAAAAATGCGAGACCCTCTGAATGTTTAAATAGGACACTCAAACACACACACACACAAGCTGTATAGTATTGCCAGCTATGTTAAACGCAACGCATTTGGGCGAGTCGGAGGAATTACGCATAACTGTCATTGTTCACATTGGGGGCTGCACGTTTGCCTTTCTCTTTATGTAGCACACTTACCTGCGAGTTTATTTAATTTCCTGCGCCCCCAACCCAGCGTTCAGGTGCCTTTTGACTGCCTGCCATCCAGCCCGCCTGTCACAATCTGGGTGCCATAATTGAATTTTTTACGCACGCTCATTTGTGTTTGTGTTTTTATTAACAAACAGACAGACAGACGGACTGCTCCGACTGCGACTTTGACTACGATTCCGACTTGGTAAGTTTATAAAAAAATAAAAGCCTGTCAACTTTTAGGCGCCGCACACGTTTTGCAACTGTCTATCAATTATAACGTGACTGCAGAGCATTTGTGTTCGTGTTTGTATTTCGCATACCAGACGTGTGCTTGCATGTGTTTGTGTGTGTGTGTGTGACGAAAGCATGAACTTTATTTGAATTCCTTAACTGCCGCTTGCTGTGGTTGCCACTTTTGGCCACTTGCTTAAGGTGCCCCCCTAAAAATATGTCCAGCCCAAATTCTTGATACGGCCTTTAAGTTGTTTGCTTGTTTGCTTGTTTGTCGGGCAGGAAATTAAAATTTACTCCCAAGTAGCAAATGTAATGAGTTCTAATGTGTGCGAAATGAGCTCGCAGCCACGCGACGTATGCGTAATGTGCATGTGTGTGTGTGTGTGTGTGTGTCTGAGGTATATTTATATTACACATACGCCACCGACATTCAGAGCCAGCCGAATTGCCGCACTGCAGCGAGCCGGAAAGCAAAGTCTATGCAAATTTATAACAACAAACATTTGCCCCGCCAAAGTCAACACCTTTCAGCCACTTCACATTGAACTGCGTTGCCTCCATGGAATATAATAAATTTGCCATTTAGCTGCAACTTGCCTGATTCTGATTCGCGTTATTTCCCACATTTCATTTAATTGTTAATTCTGTTGCTGTTGCTGTTACTCTTGCTATTGTCAGCCTATTAATTTTCACGGTTTCACCTCACTCGACACTGTGCCACAGAAATTGGCTTTTGATTTTCAAAATCATTTGTAGTTTAATTTGGAGTATTCAATTTCAATGGCCGAAAATATTTATAACATAAAATTTACAAGAATCTTTATAAAGATGTCAACAGTTAGTATTTTTATTAGCTGGAATTTAAAGATAAAGATAAAGAGATAAAGAGGGTTGCTTACCGACTTAAAAATCTGTACTTCCATTAATTTTAGAGCAAAAACAATCATTAAATCCGTTTTCTACATTTATTAATTATTAAGCAAATCAGTGTAATTGTTAATATAAAATTCCTTTCCAAATTCCAGCCTAAATTTTATAATGGATAGTAATATTTTGTTGCACAGTGTTACCTTCGTGTATGCACTAACGCAGTTGGCAGCCGACGCCTGTGCGTATGCAATGTTTTTTTCCACGCCGCAATAATTTGCTCTTGGATTGCACTAATTGAACTTTGGGTTGGTTGTACATTGAAATGTGCACCTGTGCAAATCACACCTCGTACAACTGCCACAGTTGTTGCAATTTCCGCAGTTAAGAAGCCTATCCGCAGATATCATTAATTTCTAGCTGCAGAGTAGGGTGCATATAGAGTTTCAATTTGGTTGGATAAGTGTATACGCATATATGTAGCCAAGACCCAGTTCCGGTTGCCATAATTAAATATTAATTTGTGTAAAAGGAGAAAAAGTACCAGACCAGCTGAGAGAGTCCAGCTCGTGCTGCCACTCAAATGCTGCAGGAATTTGTTTCAATTTTTGTATAATTTATTAGCTAAATACTTTTAGTTTGAGGGATTTGAGCTAAAGTTACGGCTTCAATCACTGCACATGACCATGGGCCAAAACGGCTCTCGTTCTAAGCTGTGAGCAAAACATGCAAGCCGCTTAAGTCCTTAAGTTTATCTGGCCAGACCGATGCCATGGCAATGATGCCAAGCAGGCAAACAGCCAATGGGGCAATGGAGCAATGGAGCATTGGAGCATTGAGTGAATGGCGTGTTTGAAGTGCCTACGTTGGTTTCATTTCATCTCTTGGTCAATCTGCCATCGACTGCTGGCATGACAATCATATTTACGTGACCTGCATGTATAATTAATTCAAGGACCGTTCCCGGCCCTCACTCCGCATTAAAGTGACTTAGGCAAAAACTTTGCCAAATTGTACACAAAACAGCAACAGCTACGGCTACGGCAACAGCTACATCTGGAGCATGGACAAGGTCTGAGGCATGGCACAAAGTCAAATCTGCGGCAAGTTCAACATAAACTGCTCCCGTTCGCCTGTTTGACTTTTTGTTTCGTAAGCAGTTTCTGTTTGGCTTGCATAAAGGACGCCGTCAACTCCTGATCTCTGCCTACTTAACTTTTGTGCTCTGATTTGGCCCAAAAAAGAAACTAGAAAACTAACGAAAACTAAGCCCGATACGTTTTTGTTCTGCCACCAGCTGCAATCCAAGCCCACTCGAATGCGATAATTAACTTGGCCATTTGTTCGGATCTGCGTTTCCATATTAACATGTAAATATGTTATTATAACAGATACAACTGCTTACAAGGCGGCTTGACCTTTGGCCCCTGTCAAGAGTAGCAGCTTTTATGCGCACATAAATGTACTATAATTAGCTTCGACTATGATTATATAATGCGAACTTACACCTGGCAGCGGCTAATTACTGTGACAATCCAATACCTAATAGAATGGGACTTTGCGTATTTAGCTGAGCTAAGCTCAGGCACGAGTATTATTTAAGCTATTACATATTATTATTATTGCCACTAGTGAACCAGTAGTGAAACATGGCCAAAAACGTACAGGTGAAAAGTAATCTGCAGCAGATCTAACTAAACAAAATGCGATTATCTGATATCCTATGCTTATTGTCACTGAAATACATTTCAGACAATTAGATAATTTTTCGTATATTTTTGTTAACAACTTCTTATAAATAGAATTCAATTTAAAATAATTGAATTTAATTATAATTGAAATTTGAGTACGATTCAAAACTAAATACCAATATCAATACCATTTTCGTATTAGTATTATCGAATATAATAGAATTTAAGATTAAGTCATCAAATCAATCGTGGATTTTCACAGTACGAAATTTCAATCTTAAATACTTGTATACAAGTTTTCCCTTCATTTAGCAGAGATATAGCCATTTAAAGTATTGTAAAGACAAATGAGGCCAAAGCTTCGAAAACTATATATTTTATTTTATTCGCTCGGAGGCCAACTCTTTAAAGGATATATATCTTTAGACTCATACTGATCAAAAGATATGATTGCCATTCAAAAATCTCAATTCCAAATTTGTACCAAATTCGATAGAAACCACACGTCTAAATCTTCATTTAGCCGAGATGTAGCCGTTTCAAGTATTTATCAAATTAAATTCAATTAAGAATTAAATGACGAACCAAATCTTTCTTATAAGCCCAGTTTATGTTTGGTTTAAGCTTACATTAAACTCTCATACTCAAATTTAATTGTTTTTATCGGTTTCTCGTTGGCTTGATTAAAGTTGGAACTACTTAATTTTACTTCTTACCTATGCCATATTTTGTTATTAGCACATTTTAAAAACTTTTACAACTGGAACGATTCAAATCGCATAGCAAATCAGTTTGATCAGTTTGCGGTGTTGAATTCGCAGCAACACAAGTTTTACACTCGTAACCCACTTGTATCCAGTAGTTGGGAGCATCAATGTCCTGCAATAACCTTTCGGAAACAAAACGAACAACTGTTATTAACTTTCAGTTGATACGAGCCGCATTGCTGTTGTAATAATTGTAAGAGTTGCGAAACTAACAAACAATACAGCAACAAAAACAACAACAACAACTTTCAGCGCGTATCAATTTTAGAGGGGACCCTTCGGGATGTGCGCAACCCTCGCAAGTTGGGGCTGATAAATGCAGTTTTTAGCACCATTTGTTGACTGTTTACTTTTATTACATAAGCCACACGCAGCACGGTACACGTTTCATACGTAGTTATAGTTATTTTAACCCATTTCCGCCACCGACTGCTCATTATGACTTTGTGTTTAATGGGCAATATAAGCACTGAACCGGCAACCGGCAGACATGTCCCTTAGCACAGCACAGCCAATTGCCCAGGGTATTCAAGTGCAGAGCTCAAACATAATAAACGTGTAGCAGCCAAGCATTCGCATTCGCAGCCGGAGCCCCGTCCCCAACTTTGTGCGAGGCCATCGTTAACGCAACGTTGCCATGGCAGACATTAAAATAAATATTTGCGCTAATCTGTCATTTGTCGCAGCTCCTATCGGGCCCCGTCCTTAGTCCTATCGCTGACCCCAGCCATCATTCAAATTATGGTTAGCAAGCTTGCGGCTGAATACTTATGTCGCCCACGTTTATCACTTAAATTTAATACTTATTTTTTTGTATTTTTAAAATTATATTCTTATTAAATACATTTTTTATCGCATGATATTTTTGCCAATGGATAACAAATTTTATAGCAAAATTATGCAGGCAGACGGACTAAATACAACCCTGGGATAGGCAAGACGATGTTAGACTATCGATAGGAGTTCAATGCGATAGCTCGATAGTAGAAACAAGGGAGAAGAAGAATTCGACTCAAAGAGGAAAGACGTGCGTGTGAATGTTCAAAATAAAAGCGAATATATAAAATATATATTAGTTTTAAATTACTCTAAGAAAATCATTCATTAAATAAACGTATGAAGAACTAGGGAACTCACTAAGGATACCTACATACATACATAAATTTATGGAATTTTTTGAAAACCATACGCTGATCTAGTTTGTCTACAGTGTGTCAACGGTTGATAATTTTGTTTTCACTTGAAATACATTTAACTCCCAGTCAGCAATGAGATATTTGAATATCCCTATTTATATTATTAAGGTACAATTTTTATTTTTTACTTTTTTTTTGCACGCTCGCTAATTTGAGTGGTTTTGTAAAATTTGCAATTTGCCTTTGCAGGTGCTGGCAGCCACAAGTTTTAATTGACTTTGGCAACTTGTCGTAATTAGTCATAGCTGCTAACACGCGCTCAGAGCCGCGACGGATAACATTTAGTTGATTTATGTAAAACGGTCTCATGGCTCTAACTAAACAGATCCCCGGTCAGTGCAGGCGCCTATCATAAATATCGTTTTATTGCCGCTGCCCGAAGACGACAATGACAAAAGTGCCCGAAATTGTTTGTTTGCTGTTGCCTTCGATATTAATAATATACGTATTTTTACTTGGCTCAGCATTAAGCTGGCAGCGAATAGTTGCGAGATACCCCAAACAGAATAAGGGGAATCGAGTGTGCTGTGCCAAAGTTTTTATTGCCCTGACACCCGCATCGTTGTAGGTGACACCCTTTGACTTGGCGCTCCCATTCCGCTTCGTTTTCATAATCGCATGTTTGACGCTATAAAATCAATTCTTTATCTCACATACAGAGAGCGCGCTCTGGAGAACTGTGGATACAGCCACAGGACAACAGACCCAACGCCGGGTGCGTGTCATAAAAACGATTTGGCCCCCCCACCCCGGGCATAAAAACGATATTACGACAAGTGTTGTTATTAAGGCCAACTGTAGTAGTCAGCAGGCAGCAGCCAGCAGCTAAAACGCGTCTTGCCGTTGATGAAAGCGTCCAGCCAAAAGGACAACTCGTTGGCTTTGATAACCGTTACTATGGCAAAATATATAAAGTTTAGCTCCAAATGGCAATGGCAGCGCAAGCAAAACTTGCTATTTTTTTATATCTCTACATATGTGACTGGGGGGAGTGGGGGATGAGCGAGTGTGAGAAAACAAAACAAATTGAAAAGCTCACATAAGCAGTTGATGGTGTAAGAGGGCAACATGGCGTATGATTATTGCGCTTGGGACAACAGCATTAACTTTATACACTACAAAGATCCAGCAAAAAATAAATAAAACAAAGCAGAAATTTTGTATTAATTATAAAATAAATAGAAATTTATTACTATGTATCAATATAAAAATATCAGTTAAAATCTTGTTTTTAACTTAAAATACTTTTTTAATAGCAGCAAGACACAGTGCAGAAATTTAAACCCTTGCGAATGTTCTTTAGTTTATGTTTATTTTTAATGAAGTTTAACTGTTGACACCCCTCATATTCGAGCATGAAAAGCTACTTTAAATTAGTGCGTCGAAGCGAAAATAGTTGGAAAAAACGAGCAACGTCCACATTCATATATTTAATCAAAAAAGTTTTTTGTGGCAAAAACACAAACGGTCAACAATGAAACAGCGTACAACTGTAAAAAAAAAAAACAAAAACAACAACCAAATATGCGAATTTATGGCATAAAAAAAGTACTCTCACCGAAAATGCAAATTTGTTTATTATGTTTTGATAAAAATATTTTACAAACATGAATTTTTATGCGAGCAAGGAACAACAGAGGACACACCCCGCTCAGATTCCGCGCACCAACTAATAACGCTGTCAACGCAGCTCTTTGCCGGCGGCCCATGCAAATCTGTGTTGACAATGTTTAGCAATTAAAACAAAGCAACATTCACCACAACACACAGGACACAAACCCACTGGAGGATACGAGTGCGAGTTAGATTACGAGTGCGAGTGCGAGTGCGAGTCTCTGCCACGGATTTGATGACATGTTGCGCTGATATTTTAATCAGTTTTTGGTTGCCAGTTGGCCAAAAGCTTAATTCGCTTGCTTTTGGCCCAATTAAATGCTAAAAATATATTCCAAATCTGAAACGGAGGATACGAGTTTTTACGTTCACAAATCAATAGTTTAGGCAAGTAGTTGGACTCTGGGTGTGGCCGACTAACAGTTACACTTCTCTTAAATAAATAAATGGATTTTTTCATTTCATTTAATTTGCCGTGAATGATTCTCCATATCGATCTTTGGTATCCTTTTACGTGCTCCAATCAGTTACGGGAACATTACAAATGGCCTGTGTTTGCCACGTGGAACCGCTTTTGCCCTCGTATTAACTTGTTTATTGAGTTGAAGCTTGTTGTTACTGATATGCTGCATCTGCACTTTTTTACCGCTCCGATATATCAAGTGGGCGCCAGGTAGAAAAAGTTCGGAATGAATAAATGCGGTCTTTAAGTTACATGCAAAAATTGTTTTTGATTGCATTCGTGCAGAAAATTGCATAAAGCATTGAGAAGAAAAATATGATATAAAAAGTCGCTTCACGTTTGAATGTGGTTTTCGGTTTTGCACGATCCTTAAATTATGACTGTAGTTTTGTATGATTTATACGACTCCTGGCACGCACGCACATACAAAGTTGCACCCAAGGCAACGGGCAATGGGAATGGAATTAATGAGAGCCACATGCTGCGTCTGCCTGATGACTTTGAAAGCCAAAGGGTGGGGGGGGCGGTCGGCAGATGCTAACTGCTCCGCCAACTGCTGTTATGCTACCCTGTCAAGCGAAAGAAAAATTAAGTATATTGAACTTTGCTTGATAAGCTTACTAAAACAAAAAAGTGAAATACAAACAAAAAACAAACAAAAATGAAACAAATAATAATTAAATACAATATTCAAATAAAATAAATTTTTAATTCAAGCTGCACCGAAGAACACTCTATGGTATCTGATGCTCGAGCATTTGGGTGGTTCTCATTTAGCAACGGTTGATGCATCGTCGCAGCCAATCATGCTGCAACTTTTGAACCCTGCTGCAGTTCTGCGACTTTAGCATATCATTTGTTATTGCGGCCGCTGGCTGGCAGCTCGCTGCGCACTTATTTTGTCATTGCAAATTGCTTTCGCCCGGCTGACATGATGATATAAATAACTGACACAGGCAGTTGCCCTGCAACGTGTTTAAGGCGCGGCGTTGGGTGCAGCGCCCGACTCGAAATTTAATTAACTTTTGGCGTGTGCAAAAGTTGTTCACACAATGTGTGTAATTTAGCTTTTAGCGCCACCAAACTTATCGACTTGATTTTAATAAGCAACTAACACAGCATCAACGAATGCAATTAACACTTTGGCAGCCGCACCACCCGCACCGCAAGAGTGCATTGCAGTCGCTGTCTGCGCACAACTAAACTAATCAAGTGCGCTAGTTAATTGTTGTAATTTAGTGCAGACAAAACCAATTAAAACAATTTAAACAATTAGTTCATTGAGCATTTTCTGACACGCCAAAGGAGTCGCAAAAGTAACTTGCCACTGGCTGTTGATAAATATGCAATCACTTGCTTATAAACATGAAACACATTAAATAGCACTAGACTACAAATAATTTTTTTAGTGACATTTAAATTTATTTTCTTTTATGATATTACAGATCTTTATGGTTAAAATAAACAACTTTATTGTACAATAAATACCTTTAAAATTTAGCTTATAGCTAACAACTTTATACAATATTAAAAACGGCTGGCAAATGTTAATTTTGTATTTTAGTGCTTGGCACCGGGCAGCAGTTGTTTGTACCACGCTGCGTATGCGTATTGCGCATTGATTCTGATTGCTTCATTTGTGTGCGACTGCAACACGCAAACCAACCACCGTCTGCTCCACTTTGCAGCCAACAAAATGCAATTCGCCAGCCAATTTTGTATAATTTTGTAGTTGCGGTTTGAGTTTTTACAGTGTTGTCCTTTGACCAAAGCCAATGCTCAGTCACCGTTGCCCGGTTACCCTTTTGACCCGCATCGAGTGTCCCACATTGATTGCGCAAAATCTAATTGGGCAACGTTTCGCTAAGTCGACAGCTGATTCATTTAACAGGTGCGAATAAACTTATTTGGTCGGTACAGCTCGCAGCATCTGGGTTAGATCAATGTGGAAAATTCTGATTGCAGATCTGCATTATAAAATAGATACAGATACTGCATTATAAAATAGCGAAAGCTTTTTAGAGGCCAACAAAAAGAGATGAACATATATTTGTTATTAGCACTAATTTACAATTCCTAAAAGTGCTGAATGTTTATAACAATTATTAATTATTTATGACGATGTATTAATAATAAAAACACAGTCCCTGCTCGGGCGCCGCAAATTTCTTCCTTTTTTGCTTCTCAAATTTATGCGAATTTCAGAGAACTTATTTAAATATCAAAAACAACAAATTGTAATTAACTTGCTACCTGTTTAGTCTTGCAACTAGAACAGTAATAGTTGTACAGGACATTAGCACGTTTTACCCAGGCATTTTCATATTGGCCGTTATCTTCGTTAATAAATCAGCGGCACATTCGCTCGATACACAAACTCAATAACCGAACGCGCGCCCCCTCAGAAGCCAAGCAGCTCACTTTACACATCCGACACTGGTGATAATGTCGCGCAACTCAATTTCGGTGCGGCCTTTTTTTCGCCTGCACTCTGCGCCCTATAAACATTATGCGCGTATTTCCCATTTGCGTTGCAGACCGAAAAACCACTACAAACCGCCTGCGCCTCTCTCGCTCTATCTTGATGTTGCCAGCCTGTCCATAACCAGTGCGCTGCGGTCTTTGACATAGCTCATTGTTGTCTGCGTACATTTGGTGTGCCTAGCCCCCCCTTCGCCGGATCCCCACCCGTGATTCCACCCGTGCAGCATTCATTGTCCATTGCTCCAAATAATGGCATTTTCATTGAATTTCACGCGCCAAAGTCAAAAAGTTGTTTGCGCGAACTTTTGCAGTAATTGCATTGGGCGTATCTGCTTGCCACACACTCGCACACACACACACACACATACGCCGCCCACTGATGTGCCTAATGAAGTTGAAGCTGGGGCACAGGCCACAAAATCGTTGCCACACCAAATGGCAAATGACATTTGAAAAGTGCTTGCAATGCGTACAGCTAATGACCAGTTTTCAAGTGAAGTTCAAAGTCTGACTGCGGGCGCAAGTGAATTATGAAAATTGGCCCCCCTCTCCCACCTCCTCCAAACATATAGCAAATTAGGCGCACAGAATCTCTCGCATTGCAAGCACGTTGTTCAGCTCCAGCTCCAACTCCAGCTCCAGCTTCAGAAACACCTTTGGACCTGCACACATGTGTGGAAACTTTTTTGCGACCGCCTTTTTCTGTAAGGGGTGGAGGGGGCGAACTTCACCAAATCACTTACAATATTTGGGACCCACTGTACGTGCAGGGCTTAGGAATTGCTCCGGTTCCTGTTCCTGTTCCAGTTCCCACTGTCATACGCATCGAAGTATCTACTCCCGCCCCACCGCGCACCCACCCCGCCCCGCCCCGCCGGCTGTTGTTGGTTTTCGGAGTTGCCGCTGCTACTTTGCCAAAGTTAATTTTCTTAGCGTCAAGCGTGAAATCGATATGGCCGCGGGCTGTTTCATAAGTTGAATTGAAACTCTGGAAATTGTTCAGTTGCATTTTTTTTTTCTTTATTTTATTTTATTTAACTTTTTTTTTGCTTTGCGCTGTTCTTTTTTTTTTTTTGTGGGTTTGGAGCGCGTTGCGTGAGTTGATAAATAAAATACTCAGAATTCCTGACTTGGCCGTAGGGATTGATTTTCTTATAAGTATTTCTGTACGCTGGCAAAAGTTTGGGGCGCCGGTCGCCGCAAAAGGCAACGGCAGTGGCTAATAAAATTTTTTTACTTGTGCTCTTGAGCAAACAAGTTTCGTGCGCTTTTTATAACTGCTATTTTATGTTATGTCTTTCTTTTTTTTTTTTTTTTTTTCTACGCCTTTTGCTGTAGTGCAAGTTAAACTTTACCGCTTTGTGGCGCACCAGCAAATGAAGTTAATAATAAAACAGTTGCTGGGGTTACTTTAGGGTTGTCGCTGCCGAAACCGTTGTCCAAATATTTAGCAGTGGCCCAAAGTTTCTGTTTAATTTTGTGACCGCGACAGCATCAGGATCGCAGCTTTAAAAACTTTTGCCCAACCGTTTTGAATTTGAGATTATTATTATAAACTTTGATTTATAGTCGCACTGACGCCGCCAAGTCGCCCCGAGAGCGATGCTAAGCGAGTAAAAGATACCGAATTGAATACAAAACGACGGCAACACACGAGCGTACAACAAAACAACAAACTGTGCGCCGAGTATTAACATAATGTTTTACTTAAAAAATGTGCGTACTTTATTTTGTTCCATGCGCTGCGACAGTCGATAACAAAAGTTTGGCAACAGCAAGCTAAGCTAAAGGAAAGCCAGCTGGCGACAAGTTTTTTTCACAGATTGTCGGAAAGCAAAACCGGATATCGACTTGTGCATGCATTTTGGCAAGGACAAGAAATCCTTTTTCACAAATTGTTTATCTTATTGATGGGATATTATTTAATAATTATTGTGCATAAACTTATTTACTACAATCTTAAAAATTGGTAGCTGCTATTACCCGTCCAAAGGATTTTCTTTGAATTCCGTTTCTTACTTTTTCTTTTTTTTCTTTATTTATATTCATTCATTAACAAAAAACGCGTAAATAGTATACAAATAATTTTTTCGTCGTGCTAGGTTGATGAATGCCGCGCCTTACCAGCAATACGCAAAATATAAAAATATGATCCAGGTTGGCAACCCTTTCTTTGACCGTGTCCCCATTTACCGAGTCTGAATACAAATAAAACGATACCATTGAATTTTTTAACAAAGCTGCACAATTTGGTATTTGGCTGCGGTTGTCAACGATTCGATTTGATATATGAGACGGCAGCTGAGAGTTTCTTTGGCGTTGCGCTTGGAAACTGGAAAAAGTCGGAAAAAGCAGCAGCAGCCGTTTAGGCACAATTTTTATGGCTCATTAGCGCAGACGTGGCGAATACATAGGTGAGCTTAATTTTGTCAAAGTTCTTTGATCTGCGGCACTGGTTGTTCCCGTTCTTCGGTTGCCATTGCCACTGCTAATGATGATGATGATGATGATGAGGGTAAGGCAGACAACCAGGAAACCAGGCAACCAAAAGCCAGAAGTCAACCGCTGGCAAAGCAGATTCCTACATGTCACGCATACCAAATGAGCCCGAGACACAGTTAAGTTCAGATGGCAGTTTAGTTTCCAGCCCCATCGGAATGTAATAAAAGCAGCTACAAATTGGTTAATAATTTGCCAAAGTTGTTGGTAAAAAAATAAGGAAAATAAATAAATAAACTGTCCAAAATTGTTGCAAATTTTCAATAGCAAAATAAACAGAAATCGAAATGCATATAAGTGATATGGAAATTTGCATTGATTTGGTCGAGATTTGGCCACAGACAACAGCAGAAAAATTAATGCAAAACTTGCAGCGAATTCAATAGAATTTATAAAACAACATTTGAATTTCCAATTGTTTTGGCCAAGTGTTGAGCAAATAGACTGGCAAATCCAATGATTTGTAAAACAAAAAGCCAAATAATCAAATGTGTGCGAAAAAAATAAATAAAAATGAAATAATATATTCACATGTAAATAATTGAAAACTATATTCTTAGAACAAATACACATATTACGCATACGCACAGTTGAATGGGAACACAAATGGCTTAAGCTGTTGCAGCAGAAGGCTTAGCCATTTTAATATGACAGTTTTACAGTTGATAAAGGTGCACAGACCGTTGGCATTTAGTTGGCTAAACTTAATTAACAAGCGAGGAGGTCCTGAACGAAGTATGTCAACTTTATGACTCGCACTATGACCGGTGCCAGCTGCCGGATGTCGGCCAGATTGATGGGAAAGTTCGCATTTTTGACAGCGCTGAGCTGGGTAGCCCACTGGCCTTTTGCTGCGATTTAATTAGACGCTTAGCTTGTTTACATTTAATTTGGTTTTATTTGGTAGCTACTTAAAGCCATTTACACGCGTGCATAAATCTTCTGGACGGTCACTAATTATCAGCCAGCCAGCATCAGTTGTGTCCCACATTAAAATCAGTGTGGGGATAATCCCCTAGTGCTTATAAAACACACACACACAAACACACACAGAGACACATTGAGACACCAGGCTCAAAGCATATGTCCCCAGTGGTGAGGTGATAAATTACCATTGGCAAAGGTGTCATATTAAAACACACACAAAACCCCAAACATGCGGCACTGGCATTTTAAATAAACCTTAAGCCCAGCGCTCGCTTCCCCTTTTGGGACGCCAGGACTCGTGTTCCCCGACCTGGCGCATAACTAACGAGTTAAAAGGCAAACAGGAGGGGTGCATCAACTGAGCCCAGCGACAACCGCAAATCCTAAACCAAATCAAAAGGGTCGCTCCTGCTTATCACGGCCATAAAGTCAGTCGGACCCAACCGGCCCAGTGCTGGCTCTCATTTAAACTATTTAATATTGGCACCTGCCCGACGCTTTACCCGGCGACATAACTTGGCTGTGGCCTGAGTCTGGGCCACTTAAATAATTTAAAGCTTACCATAGCTATGGAAACGTGACACGACACACATACAAAAACTGTTTCCCAATCAGTTTTTTTTCGCATCGAAATATGTAACTATGAAACGGGCATTAAAAGATTTTCTGTTAAATGAATAAAGAAATAAATTACTAAATTATTGTAAACTGATTTAAATCTATTAAATTACCTAATTTGAAAACGAAAACTTTGTTGATTAATTAATGAATACTTTTGAACAGTCTTATTTTTAAATCGTATAATATATATAATTCATAAAAATATATTATTTAAAAAAATATAGTAATGACTTCAACTTATTCGTGAGTCACGCTTTTTTCTGCAGACTCATCTCTTTTGCTGGCCACTCGCCAGTGGTTGGCCAAGTTGGCACACATTTATTTGCGTTACCTTTTCTTGCAATCGTAAATTTCAATTCCAGCCACTTAACATGGTGCAAAAAGATTATGCGACAGCTCCTTGGCAAAATGAAAGCAAATGGCAGACGGAGCCAAAAGAAATGCTGCAAGATGAGGCACGAGATACACGAAGCTGGTTAAATTGTATAAATTGGCTTGAGGCCTCCAGCTTTTTAACTAATTAAATTGTTGACGCAGAAGCAAATCAAAACAAAAACCAAAAAAAAAGAAAAGGGAAACAGAAAAACATCAAAATAAACAAATACGAATAACAGGGAAACGGAGCATTTTTAATATCTTGCTCCCATGTGAGAGTCAATTCCAAGAAAGGAATAATAAATAAAATTACACAAAGAGCACACAGAGCATGTTTTTGTGTATGTACGTGTGTGTGTGTGTTTGCATCTGTGTGAGTTTGAGTGTGTGTTTACGCCTTTTAACCCTTTCAAATCAGACTCGACCGCAGCGCTCGTTGCCTGTGTAAACACATTAATCATCCAAATGCCACAGACAGAGATCGAAAGTGCCACAGCAGCGGCTCCCTCCTGCTCCTGCTCCTGTGCAGCTGCTATCTGAACAGCGCTGCGGGTAGTTTGGTAATCATAAACAGAGCACCGTGTAGGAAATTAAAAGCAAAACAAGCTCATGCAAATAAACCGAACAAAGATGGCAAAAAAGAATGGACTGAAACAGGACCAAATAAAAGCGAAACAAAATATGCGGAAATAAAGAAACAACGGTCAGGACACGACCCTGGCACGTGTGATTATCTGTGGGTTGACGTCACAACATTCATACAATATGCAAATACTTTTGTTACTCAGTATAGCTATGCAAATTCGCTCTGCTCTCTGAGCCCCGACCACATTTTGTACGTTTTGCGGTTAACCTCGCTTCGTATTTGCTGGCTGCTTAACAACAGTTATTATTACATTTAAACTAATTGAGTTGATTAGAGGAACGGAAATTGAGTTAATTCAGATTCAATGGAGCAACAACGGAAAGGATAACAATTTGTTATCTGTCGATAAATTATCGCACATTAAGGCACATTTAAATTTATCAACAGCTATTAAAAAAGACCAAACACATTTCTTATCAGGCATTCATTTCATTCCTGACCTACCCCAACAGACCTCAATCCGTTTCCAAGCTTTTTAACCTAATCAGAATCTTATCAACAACATTGCTGGGTAAAGCTCAGAGCTATTCATTAATCTGGATTTTGATGTATTAAATATATATTCTCTCACTCTCTATGCGTATTTTGACCCGCTAGTCCAATAGTTGAATAAAACCTTATCGGCGGCGTATCGATATTTTTAGACATTTTAACATATATAATCGAAACGATTTTCTCGCTTTATCATGATGATAAAGCCGAAGAAATATCAACTCATGCATTGTCAGCAGAAATATAAAAAAAAGAGTTAAAAAATAACCGATTGGCTATAGTATACACAAAACCATGTTCATTTCATAGTTAGTCAATATTATGCCTAAACAACTGTGTTTGACTGATCGATTAAAAAACCTGCGCATTCATTCAAAAAAAATGGGTACGAAATATGCACTGATCAAAATCATAGATGATCAATGCACTCATGAAAACAGATGTACTCAATGAAAACTTGCGTGTCTTTTTATGATCAACTATGTAATTTTGTGCTAGTAACAAATAATTTAGAATTTTATGACTTTTTAAATTGACTTAATGTAATCTTTTTATATTTATATAGATAAGAGTCAGAGTATTTTCCGATCGGGTATAGTTCTTCTAATCTCTTTCAATCGTAGTATCTTAATGATGTTTGACTTTAATCGATAGATTAAATAACAGTCTATCTAACCAATAAAGAACAGCAAATGAGTGTGGAGCGTGCTCGACTTGGGTATACCCTGTATCTAATTCACAATTAACTATAATGCATATTATAGCATATATAGTTCAATGTTTAATCTAATTTATAATATTATAAATATATATTATACTCTAATTCAAAACAATTTAGAATGATTTTATTCAATAACACTCATGACTAAGGGGTATTTCCTCGGCAGGCGCACGTGCCAACAACAACAATCACAATGACAGTTGGTTATATTTCATAAGAACGGCAGTCAGATTAGAATGCGCATTCAAAATTGGCTACCTCAGTTGCATTAATCGACGCAGACTATTACCGGCGAGCTTAATACTTGCCGATAAGCAGCTCAGGCGTCTTATCTAATCGCCTTTGGTCGAGCACTTGGCTCATCCAAGTACAAAACAGCTCGAGCGCGCGATGCGGCGCAACAGTCAAACATTAGCTAGAGAGGCAAACAGATGGTTTTATTTTTGAATTCATAATTTTAAGATAGTGTTATTGTTGTTGTCACCAAAACTGCGTCATGTTGTTCGAAATTGTGGCGCTGCTGCTGACCGCCCTCTTTCTGTGGGACCATCTGCGGATGCGGCGGCAAAACAAGATGATTGCCGCGGCGGGAATAAAGGGACCGCCGCAGGTTCCGCTGCTGGGCAATGCACCCATTTTCATGATGGGCGAGTCCGCCGAAAGTACGTGCTCCAAAAATTGTATTCAATACAGATAAGAAAGATTATTTAAAGTTTGTTATTGTTGTTGTAGCCATGCTGGATTTGGAGCGACGCTTGATTGAGAAATATGGAAAAACGGTGCATATAACCATGTTCCAAGAGTTTGGCCTTATCACCGCCGACGCCAGATTGATTGAGGCGATTTTAAGCAGCCAGCAGACAATAACCAAAAATAGCCTCTACAATCTGCTGCAACGCTGGCTGGGCACCGGCTTGCTGCTGAGCACCGGCAAAAAGTGGTTTCGACGCCGGAAGATCATCACACCCACATTTCACTTTAAGATACTCGAACAGTTTGTGGAGGTGTTCGATCAGCAGAGCGCCGTTATGGTGGAGAATCTGTACGATCGTGCCGATGGCAAGACCGTTATCAATATGTTTCCCGTCGCCTGCCTGGCCGCCCTCGATATTATAACCGAGACGTCGATGGGCGTCAAAATCAATGCACAACGCGAGCCCAACTTTCCCTATGTCCAAGCCGTGAAAATGTAAGTTGCGGCATTAGCTTGAACTCCTTTCCATTAAAAGAGTGTGTGTCCTTTTAGTGTGTCCAACATGATGGCTGAGCGCTTTATGAGTCCTCTGCAGCGTTTCGACAGCACCATGCGCATCTTCTTCCCGCGGCTGTATCGCAAGCTCAACCAGCACATCAAGACCATGCACGACTTTACGGAAAAGGTCATCTCGGAGCGGCGCGATACACTTCAAAAGTCCCTCAAGGAATCCGCACACAGCTCTTCAAATCCGGAGGAGGACGACGTGGGCAGCAAACGGCGCATGGCGCTGCTGGATGTGCTGCTGCAGTCCTCGGTGGATGGGCAGCCGCTGAGCAACGAGGATATCCGCGAGGAGGTGGACACGTTCATGTTCGAGGGTCACGACACGACCACCAGTGCCATTTCCTACACGCTCTACCTGCTCGCCAGACATCCGGAGGTGCAGACGCGCGCCTTCCAGGAGATCCTCGAGGTCCTTGGCGCGGACAAGTCCAAGCCGATCAACATGCGCGACCTGGGTGAACTGAAGTATTTGGAGTGCGTGATCAAGGAATCTCTGCGCTTGTATCCACCTGTGCCCATGATCGGCCGCCACTTAACAGAGGACATTACGCTGGGTAGGTGACAATCCAGTAATAATCCTTAAATTCTACTCATGCTTATCCTCCTAATTATAGCTGGCAAGCTGTTACCTGCCAAGTTGAACGTTATTATGCTCACCTATCACGCCCAACGGGATCCGGAGTTCTTCCCAGAGCCGGAGAGATTCAATCCGGATCGCTTTAGCCCGGAGAACAACAGCAACATCGATGTGTTTGCCTATGCCCCCTTTTCAGCGGGTCCCCGCAACTGCATTGGCCAAAAGTTCGCCATGCTCGAAATGAAGAGCACCGTCAGCAAAATGCTCAGACACTTCGAGCTACTGCCCCTGGGCGAACCCGTTCAGCCGATAATGAACATTATTCTGCGCTCCTCCACGGGCATTAACCTGGGACTGAAGCCACGTACTTACTAAGTTTTATAGAACTGTTTTGAAACTTAAGCTAAGTAGGGTATACAAAGGGTTGCAAGAGTACAACTGAAACGGATATTAAATCACATTTTATTTGATTTGTTTGGTTATATTTTTAAATTTTTATACGCTCTTTTTGTGCAACTTCTGTCTTGGAAAATCCCATATAGTTCTTGGGTACATAAAATTAAAATGATTTTATTTTTCATTGATTCTTAACACAAAAATTACGCATAATTAATAATTAATTAACGTTGTATCCTTGCTATTTTACTTAGAGTATTATTTAAAGTGTATTATTTTTTTGTCTCTCACACTCTGTGACTTGTCCGTAAATAAACGAGCCACAAAGCACCTTCCATAGGTGATAACTCACTTGGCTAATTCAGTTGTTGTTGCGGAGAACACTCATGCAAAGCTGTCAATATAAATCACTGGCACGCACTTACTATTCAGAATCAGAGAGAGGGCCAGACTTTTAAGCTAATTAAATTATATATACGCACCTAAGTAACCGAGCAGAAGATTTGGCTGGCAAATAAAAGTGGCCAACTGTAGCTGGACAAGAGCCACGCCCAGTCACGCCCCGTTCCCCATAATAAGCCACTTACCCGAGCAACTGCCGCAGCATAAAACTTTTGCACTACTTTGGACAGTTTTTTGTCTCTGCTTTATGGCGAGC
The DNA here is from genome assembly GCA_035043915.1 of Drosophila paramelanica. NCBI lineage: Eukaryota > Metazoa > Arthropoda > Insecta > Diptera > Drosophilidae > Drosophila > Drosophila paramelanica. The sequence continues at coordinate 736,983 of JAWNMO010000112.1, read as the reverse complement.
CAACAATAAGTTGACAATTTGCAAGTTATGAAAGTAAATAAGTGAAATAGTTTTAGCCGATGGCCCGCAATCTCCTCGGCATGCCGCTCCCCAACGAAAACTTCAGCAAATAAACACGACTTGCAACAAATTGAAATGATGTATTAGGCCGCAGGGGATTAGCGCCCAACTAATAAATCTCTTTGCACAATGTCTAGAGGGTGGCCAACAGTGCGGTATCCTGCTAGCGAACAACCAGTGTGTATATAAAGCAGTTCATCAGTTTGAGTGCTTACTGTATGCATTCATATATATATTAATAAGACACAAATAAAATCTTATCAGCCGACTCGGTCGACTCGGCCATATGCTCCCAACTTATTTCACGCTTTTCATGCAATTTGCTGTGCTCCGCTGCTGGCATCGGGGTCAATAAACCCACCAATTTTTTGCGCCAACTGGAGCCGAGGATGCCGAGGACATTCAGTTGACATATAGATTTGTGCGATGCGTGGCGAAGTGCGTAGCTAATGCGAGTAATTTGAGCTCCCTGCAAGGCACATAAATTTCCCTTTGTCTGTCGATGTCATTGAGGTGGCTTTAATGACTGAGAAGCCTCAAAGTTTTTTGCCCAAATTAAAATGCTTTTACGCATTTCGAAATGAACACGATCTTATACCCTTGAGATACAGATACATACATTAAAGTATTGATGAAATATTGCTTAAAGATTTTTTAAATTCTTCTTTGAAACCAAATCCAATTATGGCTAATCTCTTGAAAAACTAATAGCGATATTAATACAATATCAACAATGGAATGAAAATGAATATAAACAAAACATGTTGATTCTTGATGACTTGGGTATAAATTTTGAATATATTTTTGCTTTATTTGTTCATATGCATATTTTTCTCATAAGCTCCATACAAGTATCTTAACAAAAATAAAAAACATAATCAAACTCATTAAAATTAAAATAAATAAATTTCGGCAAATGGGTGTGTTTGACAAATAACCAGCACAAAATAATTATCTCTATTAAACAAACATATCCTTAATGTGAATATTTTCATGAAACGTTTAGATTCTGCAACTATATTTATAATATATGTAATTATTAATACAGGGTATCTCCGGGTAGCAAATTATCAACTACTTCGATAAGAAGATTTGTTGGCAATCATTAAAAATCAAAGCACTGCATAAGTTGAAGGTAAGCTCTACTTCGCAATGCCGCGAGGCAATGGAAAAAAATGTGACACATTTATTGCTTTCGTCGTTTGTGGGAGTCCGGAGTCCGGAGAACTTCAAAGTAAATGTTGAAATAGTCATCATTTTTGTTACGCTGAAATTTAACTTAATTGCATTACATGGCGCTGACGTCAGCCGCACATTGGCCGTGTACAATTAAGGTTGTTGTTGTTCCAGTTTTTGTTGTTGTTGTTGCCGCTGGCATTGAGTGGCCAATGCTTTAGTGGACTCCTGAAACCTGGATATGGAGGGATTTTTGGGAGTCTGTCAGCACACTGGCCACGTTCATTTGCCAAGCGCATTGTGTGTACTGATGTGAAGTGTTTGGCACTGGCCAACAAAAGCTGTCAATTCAGGACGAATAAAAAAAAAATAAATAAACGAAAGAAAAACGAAAACGAAAACGAAAAAAAAAGAAATGTAGGAAATTGTTAAACTGTCGTCTACGCGGCGTTACAATAACAATAAAGTCAACAATAATAGCAACAATACAACAAACAACAAGCACCACAATGAGCGCGGTATAATAGCAAAAGCTTTTCATATGAGTTGAGTTCAAGTTGGTATTCAAGGGGCCGCGCAAGTGCCAGCCTTGCCCTGGCATTTTGTCAGTGTATTTGGTGCGTTTGATGAGGCGTGACACAAAAATTGGAAATTTATCTTTGATCTTTTTGTGTATTGCTCGATGAAAAATACAATCCGAAATGAGACAATGTGCCTGCCTTGTGCTACCCTTGTCATCGACACGTTGCCTCAGAGACTGAGGCGCTTAGATATCGGCGACGGCAAAAAATAACAATACAAAAATTAAAATTCGAGTTCAGTTAAGAAAACAAATTGATGTTACGACTTGTCAGAGTGAGATGACTTTAACATGGTAGCCATAATAAAAAATATAAATAAATAAAGAACGAGCCATCAGATTTTTATAATCTTATTCAGCTGCTCAAAGTGAGAATTGCGTAGAGAGGCTCACTCGTGACACACTTTAAGATGCCAACTGCTTGTCTTGGCCATTTGTTTGTTATCTCTTAGCTAATTAGTTTCATAATTATGTGTTGCGCGATATAATTTGCATTGATATATGCCTGCCACAAACAGAACAAACACAGCCGCTCAACGCAGCGCAGCTTTAAGTCATGGGCAGGATGACAGCCGCCCCTCGCCCCCGAAAACAATTGCATGGGACAGGCAGCAATTTGTTGTGGCTGTTTCTGTCGCTATTGATTGCCTGGCACTTGAAGTGCCATTTGGTGTTGTTTATCGTGTTGTTGTACTTGTTGTTTGTCCGCCACTTGGGCGACAGCATTGTCCTCGGCCAAGGACCATGCAACAAATACGTTTCTGCCCACTGAAGCGCACAAATTTAATGTAATTTTTTAAAATGCCATTTTTTTAGCTAGCCAAACTTCGATAAAACGTACTTGTATGTATATGTACGTACGTATATGTGTATATATTTTATCTGCCCCGGACCAGAGTTGAATTTTGACTCGAATTTATGACAGTTGCCGCATACTTGACATGTGCGCTGGCTTCAAGCAACGGGTGCCATCTTTGAATGGGACTTATACCTACACCAACTACACAAACTACGACCATCCTATCCGCAATAGTGTCGCCAGTGTGACGCTGCAAAATTAGCTGAAAAACAAAAACAAAAAAAAATAAGGAAAAGAAACTTAAAGCTACTTACGTTCGGGCATATCGCTCTACAATTTTGCCAGTTGCTTTTTTGTCACTTTGTAGCTGATAAGAGTTTTGCTAGCTAGTTTTTTAACTTACTTACTTCTTGGTGGCAAGCATATTGTTTTTCCCCGTTTCCCACAGCTTTTTTATGACACGCTTTCACACAAACATCGACATAAAATCTCTGTCACTCGGTCTCCGCTTTATCGGCCAGGGATCGCAGCGGTCGCCGTTTCACGCAGTCAGGAATAACACAGCTATAGACAACTTTAACTAAAGCAACTGGAAAAACTGCCTTAAAGCTTTCATATATATCTGAATTTAAAAAAACATTTATTTTTTTACAATTGAAACAAGTTAATCATAAAAATTGCAATAGGCGTCATTATTGGATTGTTTTCGGGATAATTTAAAATATTTTAAATTAAGCACCAATTTATTTAAAAATAGTATGTTTAATTGAAAAATAAATATAGAGTTCAAGCCAACAAGGACATATTTCGAAAAAAAAAATCAAAAGAATTTATTTTTAAAAAGAAAGAAAATTAATAATAAAAAGTTTGAATAAACTTATGGAAGTCTACCTAGTATGAATTGGAATTTTAACACGATTTTTGAAGTTAAAATATCACCTTTCAATTTTCGTTTTATTCAAATTTTGATACCCACAATCAATTAAAAATAAAATCTTGCGATTCTAATTTTAAAAAAATAACAAAAAAGTATTTTCCACAATTTAGGAAACAAAAACACCAAACATCATGAAAATCACTACAGTTTTTTAGATCTATAGGACTTTGAAGTCTACTCAGGATGGATTCGGGTACTTCTCATGTATAAATTTTGGTATTAACTTTAACACGATTTTTAACGATATATCGACCTTCTCAAAATAATTTTCGTTTTATTTTAATTTTAATACCCACTATCAATTAAAAATACAATTTCGCGATTCTAAATTTAAAATAAAAGTATTTTCAGTAATTAAGGAAATTTAAATATAGAATCGATGCCTTGATTCTTAATCCTAATCATGAAGAAAACACCCAAGCCCATGAACACCACTACAGCTTTTTTTTAGATTTATACGACTTTAAAGTTTACCTAGTATGAATTCGGTCATTATTTTTGTCAATTTTAGCATGATTTTTGGCAGGGAAACCTCCTCAATATCACTTTATAAGTTACAGAAATCTTAAAATTATTATTTAATTACTTCATTTAAGTTCGCACTGTTTAATAAACTTCACTCTTTGGTCACAATCTGCCGTTTATTCATTACTCAAAGCGAATCACTCAGTTTGTAACCTTTTGCACTATGAATGGCCAGAGTGTGTCACTTGGAAGGCAATTTAGCTATCTACATCTTCGGCCAGGTTTCAGGGGCCTTCACAGGCGGCACACTTTCTGGCCTATTTGCAATAATTGAATCTCACATTGTTGGTAGCCGACAGCTGGGCACAAAAGGTAGCAAAAGTGTGCCTCAGACCCAACACAAAAGGCTGCAGTGTGTTTTGCTGGGGCTGGGGGCGTGTCCTTTGATGTAGCAAATTTCTCGGACACTGAGCGCCTAATTACTTTATTGGTGACCTTTTTGTGCTAGGTTGTCCTCTGTCCACAATATTTGCCTGCAACTGCCAAGGCTCATCATTTGGTAACCTTTCAACTCTTTTGCTAGGCAAAGTTTCAATTAAGAGGGCCAGTTTCGAATACTATTAGCAAGTTAATTAAATTATAAGCAATGGTGCCAACTTGAGGGTTTCTAATTTTTACATTTGAGCGGCAAAGAAAACAACAAAAAATGTAATTTAGCTTGGCATAATAGAAAATTATAATTAGTATTGGGGCTAGAAATTACGAGTAGGGATTGGTTATTTTTGTGCTAGGGGAGCCAATTCAGCAATCCTCACACTCCCGAGCGAGCCAAATAAACATGATATTGCATAATTTGAGGCATTCGCAATAAATATACTTACAATACACATATCGCATTAATCTGTCTGAGTGAATTCAGAGTTTTACCAAAATAACACAAATATGACCAAAGAAAAACAATACAATAGGCAAGGGAACACAGACGCAAGCCCACACAGATATCCATATAAATCCATATAAGCTACTTGGTTTTGAGGGGCAGCGGGCACAGGACACGTATGGCCAGGTTTATCAATTTTCATTTATGATTCGCCTCGAATTGTTGTTGTGATTGTCCAAAAATGTAGCATAAAATGTTTTCTTTCTGCTGCCGTTGAACTTGTGCCTGTCATTCTGCTTGATTGGCTACTAAATACATTTTGAGTTATGAGCTATATTTTGCCACCAACTGCAATGGTTGGGGCAAGTTTTTGTGTGGGAAGTGGATTCTCGAATGGTTGGTTGGATGGTAAGTGCGCATTGTGCGTGCGTGCGTGAGATTTTGAGAAACGATAAATATTGAATTATTTGCAGACAAGCATCCAAGTGTTCCACAAAACATCAGGTGTGGGTGTGCGTGTATATAGGTGTGTACAAAGGCATATACAATAACGAAGACAATTGATGGATAATCATGCGAGTGCAAAGTAATTAATTAAGAACTAGTCTATACTATGAATAAACAGAATGGTAGCCACTATTCAAATAATAGATTCAACAGAGCACAAGGAACATTCATTCATTCATTCAATCCAATAATCAAACTAGTATTTATTTTAGAACTTTTCTGTTGAAGTCAGCTACCACTATAATTATTAAAAAAATATATAACTTTTCGATTTTGTTTTATAAAATTTAATAAGTTTAATTTCTTTATTTATATTTTAATAATATTTTCATATATTCCTGGATTTGTATCCTGAATTGAACAAAGCACAGCGCCCAAAAAAGATTAAGAGAACAGTATCAAACAAAAGAGCAATTTAGCTTACTGCTAACAGAAAGCTTTCTGTGCAGTAACATCCGGCTGTTGTTTAACAGTGCGCTTAACAGCGGCAGCCAAGCATTCACATAATCAGCCGTTGCTACGACTTCAATTCATGTGCGGACGCTGCGCCCAAATGTAGGCAACACTTTAGTTGCCAGCCTGCGTATGAAAAAAAACTGAATGTTATAAATGAAATTGATTGTATGCACACAATACGAAATTATTGTACTGTAGGTGCTGCAATGAAGTCCACTTGAAGCCAGCCACTTGAACACCCAATCAAGTGAAACAAGTTCATAAATGGGCGCCATGGCAAACACTATAGCAGTCATGCGATTATGCGGCACACACACGCACACGCACACACACATGCACACAGAAAATTTAAATAATTTTCGTAGCATACGAAAAAGCATGTACAGATGAGTGTGAATGTGTGCGAGCAAATAAAATCACATACACATAATTGCAATTTAATGTAAAAGCAACAGCACTCGAGCATATCAAGTGCGGAATGGACTTCGGGCTGCCAAGCCAGCAAGTATTTGTAGTCAATATTTGATATTTGCACAGATGTTCAACTGGCAAATTGAATATGGATTTTGCATAAAATACCCACACACATACACACACACACTGAGAGACACAACCAGGCTGATCTTGATGATGAACAAAAAAGCCAAATATGTGTATGTGCTGTAAGTAGATAAATATTAAAGTGGACTGACCGGAAACCAAATTGAAAGCAGCAGCTAGAGACAGAGAAAGCCACAACCTTTTACTGACCTCAATACAAGCAGGCTGGTGGTGGGTCGGGGCGAGAGGGGGGTGGCCACCAAGAAACAATTGTGTTTGGTTGCGATACAAGCCATGTTGACCCGCAGCCTGGTCACATGTGCCCAAAGTCGCCTCAAACATGAATCAATAAATGCATGTTACATTATTTTCCAATCAATTAATTTTCGGGTCAGTAGATTTGCTTACAACAAGAGACTGGACTGCACTTGGGACGGATCAGCGCCTCTGAGTTGACCAATGAACTGGCGAGTAAATCATATGGAATGATTTCATGCATACACACAAAACACACACACACACGCACACAAAACACTCACACATCAGCATCAAGCAGAAAACAACAACAGGCAGCCATCGAGCATAAATGTTTAATCAAATGAAGCATGCACAAATTGGGGTTCACTTTTGGGTCCAGAGTGTCCTGCCTGTCCAGTCCAGTCCTGGGCAGTCTGGTTGCTGATTTAATAAACATAAAATGTGTCAGCATTGTAAAATTATTTTGTCGCCCTCAGGCGCAAACAAAGAACAGCAACAACAAAAACAACAACAGCAACAATGCCAGCAGCAGTCAACAACAATCGGCTACAAAGTATAGCCTTAATGTGTTTGTTTTTGTGTATGACAAATTTTTTGCAATTTTCCAATACATTGAACGCCGTCCCGACATCAGCTGCAGCATCGCGTGCATATCACTGCGTATACGTAATATTATTCTTTGTGTCAAGCGAGTCAATTCCCAGTCACTGCCAACAGCAACAACAACAACAACAACAACAATAACAACAACCAATTGATCGGAACTCAACAGACGGACATCTGCTGCGTCTGCTGCCCCGCGCAAATTTGTTTTATGTAATGAACAATAAATAGTAAATAATTAAATTCAATATGTTATTGTGGCTGCAAAATATGCAATTCGACAGGCAATTGTAACGAGCGCGAACGATTATTGTAAAGCAGGCATATTGATTTATATATTGTATGTTTGCGTACCATCACCTTTTTGTCAGTTATTGCATTATATATATATTTTTTTTTCTTTTTGTTTCTCTTTAATAGCATTACATATTTCAATAACTTAAAAAAAAAAAAAATTATAATTTTATGCAAGTGCATGTTTTTATGAGTTTTGATTTTATATATTGGAATATATATTTACGGTGTGGCAAATCGTGAACATTTATATGACAGGCCTTGCCTTATCAAAAGGTAAAAGTAAAGGTTAAAATAATTAAGTATTTGTATTCGAATAGTTTCAATTGTTTCTTATATATTTTATTCTTACTATTATATTATTATTAAGCTTTTCAAACCTTCCAACATTGGTTACATTCTCTGAAAACTTTGGACTTGAAATTTGTAATGTATAATCTTAAATACAGTATAGCTAACATTCTTAAAGATCGCGCCAGCAAAGGCACAACAAGTTTAAATAATTTAGGAATAGTTCACATATATAAAACTCATAATCAGATTTATTCTTTACCTAGAATATGTATTTAATTAAACAATAGATGAGTTAACAGCAAACTATGTTAGGCGGTTAACTATAAGCCGTGCAGTCTCTGAGTTTAGTTAAGTGCATGTATACCGAACATAATGGATAGCTCAAAGGATAACCGCGATAAGCCACAAGCTCATCACTCATATATTGTTGGTGTAAAAGCGTCTGAGTGCTTTCTAATATGTTATTATCTGATGACTACATATGTAAATACGCATAAAGCAGCACAAAGTTTCAGACTCGGAGCGGCGAGAGCCAACTCTACTAGTTGTAATTAAAGTTTAACACGGGCAACTTTTCAGCACGCACAGAACAGAAGGGGGGTTTGACAAAAGGGGCGGCCTCGAGTCGGGGTCTATGCTGAAGCCACGCTTTAGATGGCCCCTTGATAGCAATGCAAACTTTTTTGGGAACATTTCTATAATAATGCGCCGCTGGCGAATGCGAGGAAGACAGAGTGTGTATATGTGTGTGTGTGTGTGTGTTACCAATTCAAATTCATAGCCAAAAACGCAGCACAACGCACACGCACACGCACAGGATGTAAAGTTTTCGCTTATCGTTCCAGCAAAATGTTAATATTTGTTGAAATGAAAAGCGAAAAGAGAAAAACGCATAGAAGCTCAGCGCAGAGTAAATATAATATACCATAAAATGGTAATTATAAAACTAAACTACAACAAATACACAAGCAGCTAACTGTTATCTGTAATAGATTTTGTTGTTGTTTTTACATTTTGGGTGTGGTAAAGTGTCAGCTGAATCTTCTCTCTCTCTCTGCCGCTTTGTGCAACTGTGCGTATGATTATTATTGTAATAATTGTACAGCCACGAGTAATTCTAGTGTCTTGCTCTGGTTTTAATGACTTTTCTTTGGCAAATGACGAAAACTGTTTTGTGGCTTTGGCTTATTGTGGTTCGTTAACATTTGCTCGCCAAGTTTTATTTGTTTTTGATAAAGTTGAGCTGAGCTATGCAGCCAGCACATAAGCACTTGACTCCTGCCGTTTGTTGGCTTTTATGTACAATAATTTTATGTATGTATGCATGCATGTTTGAGTAGCATAAAAAGCAAGTTCATTTTACATTTCAAAAGCACCTCTTGTTATGCTACACATAGCACACACCGTCCATATAAGCCGCCCAAACCGCCCAGGCCAGAGTCCAGCAAACATTTGTTTTCATGCATTTTCTTTATGCTCTTTAGCATTTCCATTTATTGTTGTTTTTAATATTCTTTTGTTTCGGATTAAGTATTTATTATCATACGCACCAAGTGTTTCCGACAAAAACAAATAAATGTTTTATATGCACACACACACACACACACACACACACAACAACACAAAATGTGTGTGTTGGCAATAGTTTTTCCTGCACTTTAGCTTGGCAGCCATAAGTAGTTCGCCTTGCATACATACGTAAGTGTTGTGTGTCTGCCTGCGTCTGCGTCTGCGTCTGTGTGTGTGTGTGTTGCCGCTCTGAAGTGCTCGTATTCCCCTCAACCCCCTTCACAGCTGTTGCCTTGCCAACAGTCGTTCGTAAGCGTTTTTTGCTGCCTGCTCTAAAATATGTTTTATTATCGTGTAACTCGCTTGTTGTAGGTAAGTTTATATTGTTATTGAAATACACATTTACATATATACACACATCTATATACAATGTCAGATGGTATATACAAGTATTCACTTTATGGTTTTATTGCCTTGAGCCAGGGTCTAGCAACTTGACTGTGTATGTGTGTGTGTGTGTCTTTCTGTTTTTGCTAAGCTGCTTTGGCTTTTCAAGTTTATTTCTGTATTTGAGCATCCAATGTTCTGATTAGCAAAATATCCGAGCTATAGCAAAAACCTTTTTAAGCAAAAGTTGAGCAAAGGAAACAACGTAACAATGTCTAGAAGAAAGCAAAGTTTATTATTTTTACAGTTATAGTTATTCCATTTTCTTAGTTAAAATTTTTAGATCATTAAAAGCGAACTGGATAAAGAGGCGTAAATATATTCTTCTTATTGCTGTTTAATATAAAATTACACATTTTTTAAAAAATCTTAAAGTTGGCAAGAAAACATACGAAAAACGAAAATGTTTTTCATATTTCTTTAATCAAACTGGGAAACTTGCATTGTTTCGAATTTATATGTTTATATTATTTTCATCAATATTTATCATTCGTCGAGTATAAATTTTGAAATTTTAACGTTTCACTTCACTGCGGGAACGAGCATAAAAAGTTGACTGAATTATATGACAACGGAAGATAAATAAATCAAATTGCAGTATTTATTTTCTCTATAAAGATCTCGGCTACGCTTAATAGTTGCGCAGTGCCCCGCCAAATAACCAGAGTCCATAAATCACTTATTGTTAGCCAGTCTGTTATGTTTCAGCTGGTAACTCAGTCTTTGCCTAATTAATTCAACAAAACTTACGGACTAACTTTTTGGCATCTTATAAATTTTAAAATGCTTAACTGTAGCTTGAATGAGATCCGAGCGCAACTACCACCCCGGACCCGCCCAGTCGTTTTAATGGCATGTTGCTAATCGAATTTCATGGCATCTCCACTTTTCTTATTTGAATTTTTTATTTATATATACATATATATTTTTTTTTTGTCGCTTTCACGACAGTTTAGTTGGAAGTAGTTGACTCCTTTTTTTGTGTGAATTGAAGTCGCGCTCAAGTTGAAAATCCATTTAGCGTAACTCAACACTTAAGCATATTTCTCAGAACTGCTTCTGCTTGTGAGCGCTGCTCCTGAATTTTTTTTTTCTTTATCAGTTCTAATATAAACTTACAGTCAGCTGACAGCTTTTTTAATTTATTTCATTAAAAATTTGCGCGCAAAACTTTTTCAATTCGCATGCAAAGCGACAGAATCCGTTATCCCCGCTGCCGAAAAGTTATATGGGACGGGGTGGGGGGGCTTCAAAGCACTGCAGTTGATAAGTAGTGCGTTTTGGGTTGATTAAGTCGCATTAACACGCATTAACCTTAACCCCAAAAGCCCGACACGTCTCAGCCCCGGCCCGGTAAAAGGTTAACAACTTCAAAAGGCGCAACAACTCAGCAGGCTCATTGGAAACTGAGCGTGTGACAGACAAACAGGCAACAGACAAACAAAAAAGCAAACAAACCAACTCACAAAACTGACGCAAAGAGCAGTTGCACACTTGACTTTTCCCACAAACGCCCGCAGGCGCAGCTCGGCAAGCGCCACCCACCGACCGCCCCGCCCACGCCAATGTCAACTCAATTAAACCTTATCAAACTGGGGGACTGGGACACGCATGCGACTCCAGCCAAGCACCCAACACAAATATCAAACAAACTAATGTCAGTTGTCATAATAAAGCGCAAATACTTTTGATGCCACTTGCTGTACACTTGGCCACCCACATGCTTTCTTTTAATACTCCTTCGCAAAGTGAACAGAGCATATTGGCTTTAGATTTTTTATACGATTTTTAAGCTACGCTATTGAAATTCTTTAAGGGGCAAAAGACATTTTCAGATAGATTACTGATGTACAAATCGAATTAATTTATATATATCTTCTAAAGATCTATCATAAAATTGCTTAAAAAAAAAAATAAAACCTCTATACCATATTTACCAAATTTATAATAATTTAAAACTTCCGAGTATTGTGCAGTCGGTTACTCCCGCCAGTATAGTGGGGGAGGGGCTGGGGGTTGGGACAACATGTACATACGTACATGTATAAAGTGAAATGCAAACAGCTGCGCAATTTAACGTCGGGAAAGTAGAGCCAAGGGCATACAAGGCGAAAAAAGGAAGGCAAACAAACAAACCGACAACGAGACAGACAAGCAAATGTACAACAAATAGTACAGAGTATAAACGCATACATGTGTGTGTGTGTGTGTGTGTGTGTGCATGTCAGACATGACTGTTGCTATTGCGACTGCCTCAGCTGGCTCTTTTCATACATATTTATAATAACTTTAATTAAGATTTTACAAGTAGATTAGTTCTTAATAACAAGAGCAGCAACACAACAGCGCAGCGTGCCGGGGGCGTAAAACAACTATACCACGTTTGTCCGCACAAGCATCACGATAAGCAACTACAACAACTTTGGACATTATCTGGCACGCATACATACATATGTGTATCTATGTACATATGTCTGTACATCAGGTGAGGCTGCTTTTTACGTATACGAAGTACACGATTTTCCAGTTGTTGTTGTTGTTGTTGTAGTTCTTGTCAGAGCCACAATTGAGGTGATAGCAAACGATAAAAGTATTTTTTAATTTGATTTCTTAATTTGAATTGAATTTAATTTAATTAAAATGCTTTCATTAAACATGTTTTAGCTAAGGTCTATATATAAATCGCTGTGTACAAATAACCAGTTCCAATTTCACCCTCTTCTTCCGAACTTTTAAGTGAATCAAATTTTATTTGAAATAATTTCACAAATCTAATTTTTCCAAATCATTGACTGAAAATAAAACACTAATAAAGAAATCTGTATATAAATAACCAGCTCCAATTGATAAGCAATTTTTGCCCTTTTCTTTTTATATTAATTGATTACTGAATTCCTCCGAACCATAAAGTAAATCAATTTAGTAAAATTCAGATTTTAATTCTAATAATTTCACTAATGTAGTTTTTCTAAACCATTGACTGAAAACTAATCATTGAAAACTTTAACTACTTTAAGTCCAAGTATGAGTGGTATAAAAGCGTTTTTTATATTAAACATTTCCAATGGTTTTCATTCCGGAATATGCTATGTAAAATACATAAAAATTATGATCACAAAAGTTGCACATATAAAAAAATGCTTAAATTAAATTCTCTTTATAGAAGTATAACTATTTAAAATAATTCGAAAACTATAATGTTAAAATTACGAAATTTCTTATATTTAATATGGTTTTTTTAACATGCTGAACTTTATTGACATAAACATAAAAACAAATTCAGATATATTTTGAATAATAGAGATTCAGAGACTAAAGTCAAGTTTCGTCTTCGATGATAAGGCCGTAATGTTATATATATTTGTATAAGTTTTTCATATTAGCAACTGCAGGAAATTTATTCATTGCATTTCCAGATTTCCACTATGGAAATTCATTGTACTAAGGGAAATGCTTTAAATTCAACCTGTTTAAATTGCAGCAAATTAATTTCTTTACATATGATTATATGTTCAATATTAGTGTTTTATTAGCTGCTGCATCGATTAGTTCTTAACAATGCCATAAGTTCAGCAGTTTAATTAGTCAATTAAGGCAAGTGCGTAATGCATAGTTCCACTTGTGTGTAGTTTTAGCACAATGCAAACATTAACTAAGCGATGTTTGTACAATTTGTGCTGGCTGCCAACAACAATGCATAAATATAGAGATTATTTACATATAGGGAAACTAATAAATAGCAGTAAGTAATTTGAGCATTTCGTGTTAATAAATTTCCATTAAAGCTCGCACACATTATGCAGCAGACCATAATGCGAACAGGCACAAAAACACCCACACACACACACACACACACACACACACACACACACACACACACACACACACACACACACACACACACACACACACACACACACACACACACACACACACACACACACACACACACACACACACACACACACACACACACACACACACACACACACACACACACACACACACACACACACACACACACACACACACACACACACACACACACACACACACACACACACACACACTCATACACAGGCTATGCAAATCTTGAGCTTAGTAGGCGGCTGGTTGGGGGGGTGGCTAACCCACTCAACTAACCGTTCAGTGCACAGCCGCAGGGCAACAGCAACAAGAGCGTCTAATTTCATTATGGCCAGCAAATCACATGTACATAATTTTTTAGCATTTAGCCACAGCTGACTGCCGCAGAACCTTGGAACTTCGAGAGTGTTTCTCAAACAAAACACACACACACACAATACACAAGCACACACACACCAATTTAATGTTAGCTGTTTGCCTGTGCTTGTTCTCCAGGCAGTTAGCAGTGGCACTTAAAAATTAATTAGAGAACTTATAAACAAGTGCGGCATGTGCAAACTAACTCGAGCGGCAAATCAAACGCACTTAACGGCGTCGGAATGTGGCGCTGCACAGATGCACAGATGCACAGGTTGCATGCAACAAGGGGTGCGCTGTTGCAAGAATGCACCACCTGAAACTGAAGCTGAGGCTGAAATCGAGGCTGTAACCCGAGCTGCAACCTGAGCTGCCGACAAACATTTGGCGTCGTTGCACGTTTATTTAATGAAAATTGTGTGTGTAATTATGCATTAAGCGAGGCTGCCTCCCATTTGCCTATACCAACACTCACACTCACACACACATTATACAGAGAGTGCTGAAAAATGTACTTTGCGACGCTACCTTGGCATAAAATTTTAATTAGTTTGACTCGACACGCCAGTCAATTAAAACCGAAAACTGTTCGAGACAATTGTGCAACGAAACCTTTTGAAAATTTGTGGTCAATTAAGAAAACAATCGAATGCATTTGCCACTTGTCTTCTACATCTAAATAAGCATTTGCTACAAATTTATAATTAGTTGTCACAGGTTCGGAAAACGCATTCGCCTTAAATTCGCCCATTGATAAGGTCAATATTCTGGTAAGTTTCAAATAGTTAGGCATACACACCTCCGCTTTACTTCGTCTCCATACTCATTCTTTATTCTTCTATCCATGTTAAGCTTCTGTTAATTGTACACTTTGCATTCATTTGACTATTATCGATATTATAACCAGATATCGATAGTAGTCAAACGCGATCTTACGTTTACGATGTTAATTTATTTTATATTCTTATTACTATGTTGCTATATTGTACTACAATATCTGAGAATAATATAATAAAATATATAAAAAAAGAAATCAATTGAGCCTTTTCTAGGCGATGTGATTATTTAGAATGTATTCTGTGCACACATATTTAAGAGTAACATGTCGTTATATACTAGTTCAAAAAGTTCGTATGATTGAAGCTAGAAATTTAAGTGTTCTGATTTTTTGGCTGCGATCAATAAAAAATTTAAATAAAATCTATTTTTCTCCCTCAAATTTAAAGCTATGCAGATTTTACTGAACATATTACAAAAATTTATGTTTTTCTATTTCATGTTGTTATTATAGTATGAACTATTTTATGTTGTCATTATACTATGAACGTTCATACTTGTTTCTTTTAAGAGATCTATTATCAATTAAACAATATGTAAAACTCATTTGAAATACAAGAGAATGCATCATTGGAAACACGCCAGAGCAAAGATCTTCGAATGCGACTCTGATGTCAAGCTACACATACACACATAGCTTTAATGCATCTCTTTAGAATGTTGTTAGTGAAACAAAATGTCGGACAATTAATTTGCGATAACATGTAATCGTGGTAACTTAAGTAGTTTTGTTTGTAATGCCTCTCGATGACAACAACCTCGTCGATGACAATGACAATGGCTCAGACAGGGACTACGACTTTGCCACGGACATGAGAATGGACATAAGACTTCAGCCCTAATGAAATTGTTGTCGGTTTATGTCCGAGCCGCTTTGAGGTCTGGCCATAAGATGTACATACTCGGAATTTGCTTTATTTGTTGTTGCTGTTGCTGCTGTTTTTGTTGTTGCCTCGTACCACGCCTGAAACTATGTGTAGGTAGTATGTCTACTGCATTGTCATGCCAATTATTTAATTTGCCCTATCCAAACACAACAAAAAAATGTTATCAGAAATGTGATTAGTTGCCACTGGCATGTGCATACAAACAGTTGTCTACGACAGCACACAAAAATATTTGGCAAGTTTTTACGAAAGGACATCAAAGTGAATGTTAAGTAATACTAATTAGGCATTTCATTCGTGTGACATTTTTAGACAACAAAACTTTGATAAAACTTTGAACTTTGAACATTAAATATGCATATCTGAAACTAGAATCAAATGGAAATTTATGAAGAAATACTACCAAGAAAGAAAGAAATACTAAAAAATAGTCGCGAATGTCTGTGTTGTATAATTATTAAAACTTAATATTATTTATTTTTATTTTCTATTTCCTATTTTTTACAATGTGAAAACTTTCAATGCCATCTATCTTACTAACTGTAAATAATCAAGTGGCATTTTTTTCGAAAGTTTTTCAACACTACTTAGTGGAAATTTAAGTAATACCAATTAGGCATTTCATTCGTGTGACATTTTTAGACAACAAAACTTTGATAAAAGTTTGAACTTTAAACATTAGATATGCATATCTTAAACGAAAATCAAATTTAAATTTATGAAGAAATACCAAAAAAATTGTCAGAAATGTCTGTGTTATGTTATTATTAAAAATTCATATTATTTATTTTTATTTTCTATTTTCAACAATGTGAAAACTTTCAATGCCATCTAACTTACTAACTCTAAATAATCAAGTGGCATTTTTTTCGATAGTTTTTCAACACTGCTTTGTGGCAATTTATGTATTTGTAAGGCAGCCGTGCGGCACGTGGCTTAATCCTCGGTACCCTCAATACAGGCAAAACAACAATTTATATATTAATAATTCAACAAACTGCATAACTAATAAACCTGCCAAAACAAATCCCCCGCAAGAACTGTGAGAGAGGCAAGCGCAAAAAACACAATCCAAAAAATCATAAATAACTAAAACCTTGTAAACATGTGCATAATCCGACAAGTCCCGAGCAAAACAATGAAAACAGTGAAGGGGGCGCAGCCGTTAAGCTTTGGGCCAACAACGAAATAAAAATCACATACATAACCGAGTTACTTTTAATCCTCGACACACAATCGACACATTAATTTATCACTCGGAGCCGAGGCAAAAGCCTTTCAATTAATTCCAGAGCACATCACTCGGCGGGCGGCCCAAACCGAGACGCCATTCTAGAAGGGAACTATAAATACTTTATCGTCGACTGGCGACTGTCGGACATTTCGGCATTTGGCATATTGACTTATGAGCGCTGATTTGTAAGCAGATTTTCTATACACACACACACACACACACACACACATGAGCTTGTAATTAATTCATGTCCAGCTTTTTGCCAGTTTGCTGATGCTGCTGCCAGAGCATTTTTCTTCGGAACCGAGGTGGGGATTGCCTGCAACCAGTTACTCATCTGAGAGAGTGCATTTTTGGCAGACAGTCAGCGAATGCATTTTCTGTCAACCGCACAAACTGCAAATGTTTTTCAACGGCCAAATGGCCAAGCTACTTAAAGCAGGCGCCAAAAGCAGCTGCTAATGTAATTACCCAAAGGCGGCAACTTGCTGAAGGTGAACGAACGGGATATTCGCTGTCAGTTTTAGCAGGTTGTGCGAGCTGGCAAAATAAACTGATGGATGCGCTTGCCTTATTGTACATATGCAAATGCCGGCGGCTGTAAAGGATGTGGTAAGTAAATACTAAATTTAGTTGGCTTTGCCACACAGCCGCAGCGACATTTCCTCTTGGCAAGGCGTCGACATCCTTCTTGTCTGCCTCAACTTCAATTGTATGCAATGCACTCCCTGGCAGTGGCAGTGGCAGTGGCACATGAATGCTTCTGCTTAAGGATTGCTGTCTCCTTTTTGCTCCGCCTTGGCGCTGCCATGAGAAAATTATGCAAAATAGTAGCAAAGTTTCAATTTCCTCGCAGCAAAACGAACAAAAAAAAACATATATATATATATGTATATACAAATAAAAATAAAAAAGTGGAAAAAAGGATGATGTGCACGCAAAGGAGCGAAAGCGTTGAGCAGAGTGCAGAAATGTTGGAAATAAAGAAAATGCAAAGTACAAAATTGTGGTCTCGTATAAATAAGCGTAACTTATGAAAAGTTATGAAAAACTTTTGCTTTACAAGGCAATACGTAATTTGGAATGTGCACGAGTATGTGTGCGCTGATGTATACCCCCGGGCATTTTGGAAGTCAGCGATCTGTAGACTAAATTTGGCATACAATTTTACATTTCGGTCTCTTTGCTTACATATGTAGTAGAAGTATCTTTTGCTTTCGCTTGAAAACTATGACGAACATAATATTGAAAACGACACTGGCAATATATTTTCGCCAAACATTTGTACAAGAATATTAGTAAAATGAAGTTGCAGCAGCAAAATTTCAATACGATTTCGAAATTTCATACTTTTAAAATTCTAGAAATTGCCAATAGCATATATTTTTCAAGTTTTAACTTAAAATTTCCTTATTTTAAAAGTTTTGAAATTTTTGAAAATCAAACCCAAAGCAACAAATTTAATAGAAATTTTATGAAAATACATTTACTTATTTCAGAATTTTATATTTTTACAGTCAAGAATAAATATTGAAAGTATTTCAAAAACCTAGAAATGGCCGATAGCATATTTTTTTCAAATTTTACGTTAAAATTTTATTAATTTAAATGTTTTGGCATTTTTTAAAATCATATCGAAAGCAATAAATTTTATGAAAATACATTTTTTAATTTAATAATTAATTCAAAAATTTTACTTCTAATCGAAATAAGTACAATAATATGAATACTATTTTTTTATTTATTATTTGTATATAAAAATAAAATTGGTCTGTGAACAGTTTGAAATAATGATTTCACAACTTCCACTAAAAGACTTCTTAAAGCCAAAGCACTCGAGTACATAAAATAAATACTTTGTGTGCGTACTGCATAGTCTCTATATATATATATATAGATATATATATATAGGATATTCTAATAAATACTCACTTTTACGTACATATTGTGCACATTGTGTGCAGCTCCATTATGAAGACAATAACCCAAAGACATTGCCCACAGGACTTCAAAAAGAGATAGTTTATAGTTTTAATTTTAAGCAATTTTGCTGGCTGGCAGCACAGAGCATCAAACGGCAACACACACACACACACAGCAATACATATAGAGCCATAAAGATGGAAAGAGCCACATAAAAAATTAGCATACCACATAAGACAATTGCCTGTCAAGCGGCGTTACAAGACGGTTTTCGGTATTTTGGGGTCGAGCAGTCGCCAAAGGGTTTCTGGTTTTTGGGGGCGCTGCTATTTGATTAGGCCAAAAGCTTGTTAAGGAAATTTGACTGGCATGTTGAGTGGCTGCTTCTTGGCTGACTGGCTGCCTGGCTGGCAGCATCATTTGCATATAGTTTTGGCCATATTTCTGCAACGATTCGTCGACGTTTTTCCCATTGCCAAACGTTTTCTTCCTCCAAGTTGCGTAAATTTTGTTAAAATTTAAGTTTAAGTTGTACTTTTCGGCACAGCCATACGGTTCGTTGGCTGCAACGGCAACTGCATAAGAAGAAAGAAAATTGAAAACTATTTTTGAGTGCTAACGAAGGTAAATATTGTTTCATTATACAGCATTCGCCATTTACAAAAAAAAATCGTTGCATAATAAGTAAAATTACAACAAAACTGCATGCAGTACACGTGTGTGTGTCTGTCGAATTGTCTAAATAAAATTGCACAAATTGTAATGCATAAGATAGATGTGTACAAAAGTTCACTTTTTGTATTCCTCTTAATTGCCGGCCACTGTTCAGAGCGAATGCAAAAGGTTTTTTGGTTGGCTTTTTGCATAACTTTCTCAGTATTATGCAAAAGCCATGGCCATCCCTCTGTGTGTGTGTGTGTGTGTGAAATTTTTGAGTGTATTTTTGTTTGATTTAAATTCAATTAAAAGTTTCAATTAAAATTAACATCATAAACCGACCGCATTTAACAAAGTAAATATTACGGCATTACACATAATTGAAGGGCCAAAGTCACGTGCGTAAAATTATTATGTATACCTATATACCTATATATTAATATAAATATTTATACATATACGCAAATTGAAATCAATTGTTTATTAACATTATATGAAAACATTCGGCTATATAAATAATGCGTTTGATTGAAAACTATTGACTTAATTAAAAACAAAAAGTAAAAGTTAAAAGTAAGTTCTCTTGTATACTCTTTTTTAAATTTATTACTTTTTTTAATTTAAGAAATATTAAATATTGTTATTACAAATGAAGTATTCAAAGGTACCCAATTCCTAATTTTCAATCCCCCTTTTTTTTCAAGTTTTCAAAATTTTAGCCTGCAATCGCAAAATATACACAGTTTGCGTGGCACCTATTTGGATGTACGGCATCCAAATCTGGGGACTGGCAGCTCCTTCGCACAGAAGAAGAGTTCAAAGTTTCCAAATCCGGTCGCTGCGGAGTATAACTGGAGCTCCTTTTTATGTGCGCAATACCGTTCTGCAAATGGGTTGGGTCGAGGGCCAAATCAAGAAGTTTAGTAGGCTAGCAAGAGAGTTTCAAGACGCCTGCTAAAAAAAGGTCTTTCGGCCAATTAATCAGCTGATTTTATAAACTTAAATCTGTCAATTAACATAGTTTTTAGTTGTGCAACAAAGCTTGCTAAGCAACTCAAAACCCGGCGCTAGACTTAAGTTAACGACACGTATTGTTCATAAGGCATCATAATTTTCAAAAAACTCTTCAAAACTGTCAGCCTAAAATATTTTTCACTTTCGGTATTTTTACACTTTAACTTGTTACTCGTTTATATTTTAGACTTTAAAACATTTAACTTTAAGATTTGAATACAATCGTTACTTGATAAATTTATGCTTCGCGTTCCCCTCGCCCACTCTCTTTAGTGACTTGAAATAAGTTTCAAATTTCGCAGACTAGTTCAGCCCGTAGCCATGCCCCCAAAAAGCGACAACCAAAACCGAAAGCAAACATTTTAAATGGCAATTTATAAGTGACAATTGGGCCACACTCCATGGCTCTGTCTATGTCCCTCCTCTGTCCCGCCACCGCTCTCTCGGACCCATCCCCGCGTGCGTAGCTCGAAGCATGTGCTAACAGTTTTTGTGTGGTAATATAATATGCACAGCATGGCTTATAATAATAAAAACGCCAGCAGCGCCTGCAGCAGCCGAGGCAGAGGCAGCAGTCATGGCAGCAATGCTATCACCAATGATATCCATCGCCGACCATTGACAGCCCGCGGCTGTCATACGCGTGATTGTCCCTTTGAAATATGAGCAGCTCTTTTCAATAACATTCAGCTGCCTGTTTTCGACACTATGCAACACACGCACATTCCCTCTTTCTCTGTGTGTGTGTGTGCGTGCGCCTCTGTCTGTGTGGGTAAGGTCAAATATGATAAAGACCCAGACTGGGGGGCAGTATCCAGAATCAGAGCTAGCATTTATTATGCCGCAGTCGTCGTTCTGGTTGCTGTCCGGGACCAATTCCAATGTTTCGTTTGTAAATTAACTTTACCGCTCGCGGCAGCGAATATTTTTAACTCATATACCCATATATATTGGAACCCATACCCTATAGCGAAATGCCAATAAAAAGGATATGCTCAATGAGATGTCTGCGAAAATTATATGGGTTCGACATGCCGTACTAAAAGTTGTTCAATCTCAACTCATCATTAAATCTTGAAAAAAAAGGTTAGGTCTTAAAACAGGTTAGTTACCTTAGAATTTTAAATTCACAATAACGAGTATGAACAAATATGGCTTTGACTTAGAGATCATTCATCAGAATGAATCCAGGGCGTTTGCCAATTAAATACTCCTGAAACTGTTCCTCTTTATATACTCATTGGAAATGGGTAAAAAGGGTATAATGATTTTGTTAAAATTAATTAACAAGTAGAAGGGGGCATCTCCGACTCCATAAAGAATATATATTCTTCGTCAGGACGACGAGCTTGATTTAGTCTGATTAAGTGTTGTCCGTCTATCTGCCTATCTGTCCGTCTATCTATCTGTATCAAAGCAGCGATCTCGGAAACTATAAATACTAGAAAGCTGATCTCATTCACTTCGTAAATATCATACGCAGAACAATTTTATCATTTTTTTCGATAACTTGCTCCGTTTCATTAATATCGAAAAATCGATAACAACCTTTTGTTTCTTTACCATATCTCGGAGACTATAAGAGCTAGAGGCAACAAATTATTGAAATCAGAATTTTGGAAACCTCCCCCAATCGTATGTGATGAGCATTTGTATATGTATGTATGATTTAAACGCGTGGAAATGTTCATTCAGACAGATAGCAGGATTTAGGGTATCGCTTAGTCGGGCGTCCCCAACTAGAGCCCTCTCACTTGTTTTTCTTGTTTTGTTTTTTTTTGTTATTGGGCTGCGACTTCGACTAGAATTTGGACGTATCAAATGCAACGCATGCTTCGAACTCTCGTCGCCTCATCGACAACGTCTTCGCGTCTTCTTGGCCCAAACAGAACAACAAAATTTTTTTAAATTAAAAAAGTTTTCAGTTGCCATTCGGCACGTACCAATACGCAGCGACAACGCCGCAGATATATGTACTTATATATAAACCCCTATATAAAAGTGCTATATACACTGTCAAAAACTCCCTGTCGCCCGCATATTGACAGGCCGCGAAGAGGAGGATGTGGGGGTGTGGCAACTGGTAATAAATGCGACAGCACTCGGCATGCATAGCATGTCCATTTTCACAGTACAGCCGCCCCCATGGTCCGCACTTCCGCATGCCAGCGATTTTTCAAAATTTCCTTTAGAGTTTTGCTCGCTTGCTGCGTTTGGTTTATTTATGTCAATTTCTGTGCAGCCGAAGCCCCATTGAAGGGAATGATGAGGGACTAAAGAAGGCGGTGGGCGGAAATCAGGGAAAATTCTCGCTGGCACGAGGCAAAACTTTGTGGCTAATATTTCCGCGTTTGGGTTAAGACGTTAGGTGAATTCGTTTTTTGGTTTATACCCTGCACCCATAAATATGAATTAAATGGGTATCATCATGTGCATTGCGAAAGCTTGAATAAAAGAGTGAGATAACAAGGAACGAATAAGTATTTTATATATAAATATTTCATAATATATTAAGGGATAATATATATTAATACTTTGGCACAGGGTGTTTCTCGAACTGTTACTCATGAGTTTTATAATTCTCCAATTTTTTTAATAGAAAAACGAGCCAAATTGTCATTGAAAATCGCCACTGGAATATATGATGGGAAATAAAAGGCTTGGCTTTGATTGCCTTTTCGCTGATTTGTGAGCAATTTTGGCAGTTAGTTAAAGTAAATTGTGGATAGAAGTTAGTCATTGAAAAAGATACAAATTTCTAAAATAATGTATTGATAGTATTGTGATTATGATCGAGTTGTTTCACTGTTCCTATTTATTGACAGGATATTCGATTATTTCTTAGAAATGTGAAAATTGCAGCTTGTTTTCATCGAAGCGTAACATTTATGAAATCGTATTTTATTCAGTGCACATTCAGCACATAGAAATCATTAATATTTTTGTTGTTATTTATCAAAGCTTTTGTTGACACACCAGCGGCATAAATATCAAAAAATAAAATAAAATAAATAAATAAATAGCTGTACGCGTTTGCGGGTCGACACATTTCATTGCTATATAATTCATTCAGTCATTCCATCAGTCACTCAGTCGGGCCAGTCAACGCCTAAAGTTTTATTACTTTTGCTGCTGTCAACAATGTTTGCTGTTGGTTTGTTGGCTGCTTGTCTGCTTGTCTGCCGCCGCTCTCTGTGCGGTTTGGCCTTAGGCAAATCGCTGTGAATATTACGCCACATAGTTGCCAGGACCGAACTGAAGAGAAGGGCGCGTTGCTTATTTTTTAATATTTGAGCTGGGGCTACATGTCGTATGCGCAATGCTAGCCAACTGCCTACTCCTTTCCGTCCTTTGGCTGCTGCTGGATGGATGTTGGCTGTTAGCTGTTGGTTGTTGGCTGTTGTGCTGAGACACAGTTGGGCAAATATTTAAGCTTTGTACGCCATTTGCTGGCAATGATAATGTGCTCCATGTTTGCACTCTGGCAAAGGCATGGCAAACTGTTTACCGGCACTGGGCGTGGCCTGGGCGGTGGTGAGAGCCAGCTAATATGCCATGACTGTTTGCCCATTGGCATTATTGTTAGCAATGGCTTAGATACACTACAAGCTGCCCGACAAACGCAGCCATTCCACCCACAGAGCGCACTTCATTATCAACTCATCAGACGCACTGAATGCTGGCAAATAGATATTTTCGCTCGCTTCTCATTTACATATGCAAAAATCTAAACTATAGTCGAGCATTGACTACTTAAGGAAATTGTTTGCCGTTGCCAAAAGAAACCAGCCACAAAGTAAAATGAAAATATGCATTGGTTGTGTGTGTGTGTGTGTGTGTGTTGTCCTTGTCGGTGTCTGTGTGTAATAATATTCAAATTGGCAAAATCCATTATGATCGCAAATATTATTTCAACTGCCAGCTAGTCAACCCAAAAAGTCGGATGTACCCAAAATCCGGAGAGTCTCTGAGAACACTCAGCTCTTGCGTCTGCATCCACTTCAAACGAGAGCGCTATGTAAAACTGAGAGAGAGAAAAAAAACACCATTCAGTTGAGTGTACAGTGAAAACAGATTTGAAGTAAAATGTTTGGCTAAATGTCGAAAAATAAATAAACTAGATAAAAGGAGTGAAATTGTGAAATATCATAAATTGGTGTTTATAAGCTAACCTTTACTGTGTTTCTGTCTATTCGATATACAGATTAAGAGCATTAGAGCAGGGTTTTACTGTACTTCAGCAGCATATGCATTTCAAACGAAACCAAACTTATAACCGACAAAAATGGGTTAAAAGTGTTGACAGTTAGACAAAGCGCAAATTACACACTCAGTGAGTTTGATTTGCCATGGCCAGGAAACGGAGGCGGGTGGGGGCGTGACAGGCACTGGCGTTGATTTGCTTGGCCGGAAAAGTTACAAAGTTTGGCGCTTCGCTTGCAATGCTGTTGAAATATTTGCACACGATATTGGCAATCGAGTTAACAGTCGCTGGCAAATATCAAAACCAAAATTGTTGGAAGATACTGAAAGGTGGCCTGGGGGGTGTGCGGGGGATGGGGGAGTGGCATTAGCACACTGGCATTTCAAAATACGGCTAAATTAAATTAAGGCCGGGGACAGAAAAATTATGTAAATTTAATCAAAATAAGTAGCAGCAGCCGCGGATTGTCAGTGCCAGGCTAAAAGCGGCTTATAACAACAGTCAACTGCGCCAAAAATAACAACAACAACAACAACTACCAAAGACAGAACAAGCCACGATGATGCTAAGTAGCCGCAATTCCAGCCACATGCTGTCAGCCCGAGCAGCCCAGCGAATTTCTACAAAAGAAAGTGGACAACCAAAACCAACAACTACGAAAGCGACCAACTCATAAACAAAAAATTATTTAAATCGCCACACAAGTGAGATATTGAACGATAAGACACTTCTTAAATCGAATTCCAAAAAAAAAATACACATTGTAAATAAATTAATGCTATTTATATAGAAATAAATTTTAATTCTGGAATTACATAAAAACATATTTGAACATTAAAAGATATTCATTTAAATATTTATATACACCAGTTGGGCATACCCCATCTAAATATGCCAGTGAGTATAAATAGCGACAATTCCGGAATGGGCGAATTAGGTGCACTAGACATCCGCGTTGGTATGTGAGTCATAAAGTTCTTGCCGTGGTAATAATAAAAATTTTAATGCTTCTTATTGTTTTCAGCAAGTTATCTAACGTTTTTTAGAGGTAATTCAACACAAAGCGCCATAAACCTATTTACTATTTGCGTACACAAAAAAGATGCTGAAAATACGGCGCTGCCGCCAGAAAATTTAATTTGGTATTTGAAATGTGCTGCGTTTCGCCAAAACGCAAGCCGCAGAAAAACATTTGGTAAATTTATGGCGCAGACAGTAAACAGAAATTAGAAAATTGTCCAAAGCAAAAGTAAATAATCTTAAGCTGAAAAGACAGAAAACTTTAACGTTCTTATCCAGTCGGGCGTTGATAATAACAAATTTGTATCGAAGTAAATAATTTCTCAAAGATAATTTTACAGAAAATAAAAATATTTTATATATTTGTGAAACTTTTAACAGTAAATACGTCTCATTAAAATTGTAAAATTGTTAAACTGCTTAAAATCAAATTTATGTTTGACTATAAGTTTTATTCATTGTATTTTATAAAAATTTTATCTATTTAAATATATATATATATATATATATATGTATGTGTGTGTGTGTGGGTGTTGACAACTTTTGCTCAAAAACTAATGTAGAACAAAGCATTTTTATGGTTGTGCCGCAAAAATGCTCTAATAAATGCAAAGTACATTTTGGAACTCACTCATACAAACACCGGGACCGCACCACTTTTAAACTATGTACGTACACACACACACACACACGCACGCACACATTGAACCAAAAACCAAAGCCATTTTGAAGCACATTTTAATAGCATTGTAGAAATTTTTTGCACTTAATTAAGTGTAATTATATTTTCGTTCGCATGCTCGCTTATTTTTGGGCTGGTGTGTGTATGAAAATGTATGTGTGTGTGTGCGGCAAGTGCCTAAAATGTGCGCCGTGTTTTATGCAAAGCTTTTCACTTGAAGTTGCGAAAGCGCCACAGCTCGAGTGCCATTTATGTAACGAAAAGTTATCATACTGTGTGCTTATAAAGTGAGACCGGAGCTGTAAGTGAATGTGAATGATGAGTGAATGATTAAATCTATACAGCAATTTAACAAAATTTGGCCAATACGATCTTGAAATTGTTGTTCATATGCATACAGTATATTCAGCAATTCTTTCTTTTTATTGAAGCTTGAAAGCTTGAAAAAAATATAATTTAAAATTTTGCTTTTGCAGCTTACAATAATATGTTTGACTGCACTAATTATAATTAGCGGCAAGTAGATTTCTGACATTTTCGTAGGTTGCACAAGCGACCACACAAGTGCCAACAAACGGTGCACAGGCAATGGCCTATAGCTGTAACAGTAACAGTTAGAATAGCTGTAACAATGGCTGCTATGTCAATGTCGATATATGTTGACTCAAGCGCAGCGGCGTTAAGTATACGCCGTGTGCCTCTCAGTAAGTGCAGCTGCATGTGTGTGAGCCTGTGTGTGTGTGTACGTGTGACCGTGTGTTTGTGCCCCGCCGGATGTCATATTGCAAAATTGAATTTTTCGATGCACAGCACTTTTGTTCCGCCAGCTGTTTGCCTCGTCATCACTGCAATGATTTTGAATTGTTGACATCAGCAACGTCCACAGCCAAAAGGGGCGTTCTATAATGTATATATATATATATACATATATATTGTATGCTTAGTATATACTATGTCACACAGCTAGGTTACGTTATCAGCTTTATTTGATGTTTAGCAATTTCCTGATTTATCCCTCATGTTATTTCCGCTTTGCATTCGTATGCGCTGACCATCTAAACACACACGCAAACATACTCAAAAACAAAAATTGTTAAAAAGAATACAAAACCGCAAAAATGATAAGCATTGAAATTAAATTTTACGTTTTCAGTGTTCCATTGTGTGTGTGCATGTGTGTGTATGTGTGTGATTACGTGACGTTCAATAGCATTTCCTGCTTAGTCCTTTGCGCACTCGTTGAGCGACTAAAACTCGAATATCGTTGGCCATTTTTGTGGCTTTTGATTTGATTTATATTGATATTGCTATTTATGTTCTAG
This sequence comes from Drosophila paramelanica, assembly GCA_035043915.1. Lineage (NCBI taxonomy): Eukaryota > Metazoa > Arthropoda > Insecta > Diptera > Drosophilidae > Drosophila > Drosophila paramelanica. The sequence goes on along the minus strand of JAWNMO010000112.1, from coordinate 709,174 downwards.
CTCTATTGACAAATTATTTGATTAGTTTAAAGCAAATACGGTTTCTTTGTCATGTGACATGTACGATAAAAAGAACGATTGTCAATAAAGCTAGTCTTAAATAACATAAAAATTGCTTAATTTAAGCTATGCTATATTAGTATCTATTATCTATAAGCAGACAATTTGGAATCGTTTTTGCAGAAATAACCTCTGACACGTAATTAAAAATAAATTTGTTAAATGTGAGGTCAGTTGCAATCGTGCATTCAATACGTGCAGACGTCATTGTAGTGCAATTCACGAAGACAAACTAATTATCAATAAATAATTGTTACAACACTGGCCTACTGGCGAACATTCAGTGAAATTGTTATTAAAACAAACACAGCAATAAAAGACAAACTAATAGTTGCTAGCTTTGAAGAGAGACTAAAACAAAAACCAGCGTGTGCAGCTGCAAAAGTGAACAGAGCTTATCAGCGGTAAATCTCTCTTTTCTTCTTTGCCATCTGGGGCTGCTCTGCGACGCCGCGTCGCTATGCCGATAAGCAGAGTAGGCCCCGTTATATGCTTAGCTTGTCGCTGCAATTTAGAGTGAACATTAAAAAAACAGTGCTGCTAATCAGTTTCACACCACCTTTAATAAATAAACAACACCTAAATAGCCAAAATGCAGAACTCATGCCCTGGCACTGAGGAGCAAATTAATTTAATCAGGCACTCGGTTTCGGCGGCTGCACTTACACCGAAATTCCACGCAAACTCCAATATGGAGCCAATTAGTAGTGGAGACCACGCTGGTTATCTTGATAACTACCCCTCCTTGCCAACATGTTCTGCCAACCGCGCTAATCTAATTCAAAACAAGAAGCGCAAACTCCCTCCACCACCAAGATCCAACATCAAACGCATCTCCACTGCTGACGGTGTACATCCCCCTAACACCAACAACCCACTCCAAAACAATTCCTTCTACGCTCTCGTCCAACAAATGGATCTGGAAGAGACCGAGTCGGAAACCGAAACCGCCAACCGTACCGAAACTTCGGGCCAGATGGCCAACGATGACCAACCTTCCACGAGCGCGGCTGCTGCCGCACGCACGCGCTCGTCTTCTGGACACGAACAGAGATGAGTCAACTGCTCAGAAAGATGCCACGAAAGTCCCCCCAAAGCCGCCCCCTATAGTGATCCGCGACATAACTAGCCTGCAAGAGCTGTTATCTGCAATAGAAGAAGTGACCCCTTTGGATAACATTGAGATTAAATCCTCAATGGGAGGCACAACGAAAATACTTGCGAAAAACGCGGAAAGCTACAGGAAAATCGTAAGGCAACTTAATGATATTAAGCTAGATTTTCATTCCTACCAAATGCAGGAAGACAAACCTTTTAGAGTGGTTGTTCTAGGCCTGCACTACTCTACACTCAAAAAGGATATTGAGGCCCAGCTGGTCAAACTGGGACACAAGCCAACAGACGTCCATAATCCACGATCAAAGAAAACAGGAGAACAAATGAATATGTTCTTCATCAATTTACAACGCGCTGCTAACAACAAAGAAATATTGGGCGCTTCAGTTTTTTGCCGCCAAAAGGTCAAATTCGAAGTTGCCAGAAAATCTGGAGAAACAGTTCAGTAGTGTCACCGTTGTCAGGAATGGGGACACACCACCAGATACTGTCACCGCGAATTTATTTGCGTGTCCTGTAGCCAGCCCCATAAGTCCGCAGAGTGCCCACGACCCAAAAACGCCCCAGCCACATGCGTCCACTGTGGCGGAAACCACCCGGCAAACTTCAAAGGTTGCGAATTTTACAAGGAGTACACGCAACGTCTGCAACCGACTAATAACGGAATCAAAAAATCTCGGCGTACCAAGGTACCGCCCTTGCACCATGCACCGGCACCAGGCTGGCAACCTGAAGGTACCTCCTTTGCAGACATAGCCCGGGGAAGTCGTAATAAGAGCAACAAACGACCACAAACAGCGCAAACTAAGAACCCCTTGAACATCGGGCATACCGCCCAGCGAGATCAGGTCCCTGCTCCCATGACGCAGCAACAACAACAAACGCGAAGTCGACGCCTTCAGGCGCCTTTCACCGTCTCCCAGTGGCAAGGGGAGGCGGCACATGAGACGCCCTTCGAAGCACTAGCTGCCACAATAAATCGCAGCTTTGACAGATTCTTCGAGCAACAGAACAAACTAATGGAAATGCAGAGTCAAATCCTGGCTCTGTTGACAGCGGTTTGTAAGAAATGAATCTTAACATCCTCACATGGAATGCCAGAGGCTTACATAGTAAGTTGCTTGAACTGAGCAATTTCTTATGTAGCCATGATATTGACATTGCCCTTATTTGCGAAACGAAAGCAACTAGCAGACACCACATTAAGCTAAATGGCTACAATGTCTACGCCGCAAACCACCCACTAGACAAAGGAGCTGGTGGCGCAGCACTCATAATAAAAAAGAATTTGCGCCACTTCCCATTGGATCCCCTCGCCTCCAACAGGATCCAGCTGGCATGTGCTCGCGTCACTACAGACATCGGCGAAATTACTGTTGGCGCCATTTACTGTCCTCCAGCTTACACATGGATCTGCAGCGATTTCGAAGACGTGTTTACTGCGACAAATAGCGACAAATATATCATCGCAGGGGACTGGAATGCCAAACACCCATTATGGGGATCAGGCCCAACCTGCCCCAGAGAGGAAGAGAAATCGCCAGCTGTTTACAGGTTAGCAACAGTAAAATTCTCGCAACCGGCAGCCCCACTTGTTTCCCAAGCAGACCAGGCACACGCCCCTCATGCATAGACTTCGCAATATACAAAGGCATTCCATCTGTTAAACTAACGATCTCCGACAGCTGGGATCTGGAATCGGATCACTTACCGCTGGTCATAAAGCTTGACACCCAAGCGACTACATTCCCGCAGCCACCAAAGCTTATCGGCAGGCACACCAACTTAAACGTGTTTAGGAACTGCCTTAACAGCTCCATCCATTTAAACACGGAGATTAATACGCGGGAAGATCTCGACGACGTGGTTGACCTTTTTACAGAAAAAGTTCACCAAGCAGCCGAGACAGCTAACAGCGCTACTCAAGGCCCTGCCGCCCCTCCAGCCCGCCACCCTCGTCCTCCAGCCGAAATAGCTGACCTACTCGCCAGGAAGAGACAATTACGCAGACGATACCTTCGCACTCTTCACCCTAACGATAAAACGCTGTGGTATAGAGCCGCCCGCAAGAGAGCTACGCGAGGCCTTACAGATTCTTCGCGACGAACGGTTTGAACGCATGCTGGTAAACACGGACTACTCCCACGACTGCCGCCATTCTCTGTGGCAATTCACCAAAAATATCAAACGTCAGCCACAGAGAATAACACCGCTGCGTAACCCGCAAGGAGATTGGTGCAGGTCCTTGAAAGAACAAGCGTCCACATTTGCGGATCACCTGGTTGATCGCTTCACACCCCTGGACACCGCCTCCCCAGACGATGTGGCTAACACGACGAACATCCTCTCTGCCCCGCTACAGACGAGCTCACCTATCAAGCCCATACGTCTGGAAGAGGTAAGCGTGGCGATCCGCAAACTTAAAAAGAAAAAAGCGCCAGGACATGACCAAATCGACAACGCTGTGTTAAAGGCCCTCCCGAAGCGAGCTCTCCTCTTTCTCACATTAATTTTTAATGCGAGTTTAAGATTGCAGTATTTTCCTACCAAATGGAAGACTGCCAGGATCACTATGATCCTCAAGCCTGCGAAGCCGGAACACGATGTACACGATGTCACTTCCTACCGGCCAATCAGTCTTCTGCCTTCTGCATCGAAGGTTCTAGAACGACTGATCGCTTCTCGGCTTGTTGAGAGCATGGACCGCAACAGCACGATCCCCAACCATCAATTTGGGTTCCGCTCTGGTCACAGCACCATTGAGCAGGTGCATCGCGTGACGGACCACATACTCAGAGCTTTCGACAACAGGGAATACTGCAACGGAGTTTTCCTTGACATCCAACAGGCATTCGACAAAGTATGGCACCCAGGACTACTGGCGAAGTTGAAGACAGCTCTGCCCGCCAATATATACTGTCTCCTACGCTCCTTCATAGAGGATAGAAAATTCTTCACCCAAGTCCGAGACCAGCAATCTGAAATCAAAATAGCTAAAGCCGGAGTACCACAGGGAAGCGTTCTTGCACCGCTGCTCTACTCCATCTTTGCCGCAGACATTCCGGTCCCAAACAGAACAATGCTCGCAACATCAGGGAAGATGCTCCTAGCGTCTTACGCTGACGACGTCTGCATATTGTATGCTAACGAATGACGAATGCGAGCTAGAAGCAGCGTACGGAATACAGCAGTATTTAAGTAGTTTTGAGAAATGGGCCAGAAGATGGAACGTTGGCATAAACAGCAGCAAGTCCACTAACGTGTGCTTTAGCTTGCGACCCAAAAGGCCACCGGCGGTGCATATAAACAGTGAGCTAATACCGCAGACATCCTCCGCGAAATATCTCGGCATCACACTGGATAAACATCTAACTTACCGCGAGCACATAACCAAAACCGCCGCGACGTGTTACGCAAAAAGGGATAAGCTTCACTGGCTACTAAATAAGCGAAGCAGCCTCCGCCTTAGATGCAAGCGTGCGATCTACCAGCAGGTTATAGCGCCCACGTGGAGATACGGCATCCAAATCTGGGGCACCGCCGCCAAAACAAATCGCGCTAAATTCCAAACAGTGCAAAATAAGATGCTGCGCCTCATGACCGGGTGTGACTGGTTTGTCAGCAACCTAACACTACATCGTGATCTTGCTATACAAAATATTGAGGATCAGATATCTCTCTTCTCCAACAGGCATAAGGCATAACGAAAGGCTAATAAACCATCGTAACAGATGCGCCCGAATTCTTGCCAATGCTGTCCCCATTAAAAGACTTAAAAAAAGACACTTTGGCTTAACCTTACCCGGCCCACACCAAAACTAGACCGACCGATAACTCCATAGAATTTGGACTTGGCGATTTTCTCCTCAACACAGACAAAAATTATGTTAAAAGCTATTAATGCAGCTTGTACAAATTAAAATACCAATAAAGAATATATTTAAATCAAAAAAAAAAAAAAAATGTGAGGCATATGTCAAATGTGCTATTGGATCAATTTAAGGACTATCAAAATTCAAGGAAGCATAAGTAGTAAACATGTATCTAAGCCCAAATTTAATTTGCGGTTCATCTTGGGGCGTAGACGAGCTAATTATCATTTTACTCTACTCAACCCACCAATTGAAAATACAATCCTCACATTTCCATACGCACACACACACACACATATGTACACCCACTCCATTTAACAGTAAAAAGTAGCTGGAGCTCATCACATTGTGGCCAAGTCCTTTTACAGAATGAATTTTTATGCAAAACATGAACATTTAGTAGAACGCTCGACGAATTTTTAATGAGTCGCCAAAACAGCCAACAGGAACGGGAAAAGTGTGAGGCAGGCATTCAAGATCTGGCCTTGTGTGTGAGCTTTTTAGCATTTTACATGTTTTATGAGTTGCGCTTTTCTTTTTTCATGGCATGTGCAGGTAACTTAAAAAGCCGGCCCGGAATGTGCTCCGCCTCCAACTCAGTTCGCCAGTGGCAACACGTACGGCTAATCAAATCAGTTGGTGGCCCAACTGCGTGCGTCACATAAATTTGCCAACATTTAGCAGATAATGAGCACAATTAGTAACTGGACCTGGCTGGATGTTGCATGCAACAGTAACAGCAACAACAACAACAACAATGTCAAATGATGTGATAACCGACACAAGTCGCTGCCAACAGTGGGAAAAGCTAAGATAAAAAAAAACGAAACATATACATATAAATATACATATATACATATAAATATACACTGAACAAAAAAATGTTTCAAATGTGCTAAAATATATTTATCTGAATAATGTTCTTGTTTTTCAAACGTCTCTTTTGTATTGGGAGAAATATAATACAACAGAAATTATTCAATTCTAATATTCTTTTTTTTTGTCACTTTCGCACACTTTTTTAAACTTTACATTACTTACGGCTTATTTGCATTTGCCAGCTTAGGATGTCGTTCTTCCGCAGCATCTGTTGTCCAGTCAAATTAGCCAGTTTAACATTTTGTGTTTGCATAAGGCTGGTAAGAGGAAAATCTTTGTGCCTCCTTGTGTCCGCCACATTGCAGCTAAGTAAATTATCGTGTTTCATTTGCCAGCCACCCAAGAGCAGAGTGTTCTGACCAGGCCCGTTGAGGGGCGGGGGGCTGAAGCTGTGGCTGTGGGTGGGGGTTGGGTTATGCGAAGCGTGGCAACACTTAGTCACTTGGTTTCAAGAGTAAACACATCTTATAAATTATTCAAAAACGCAAAAAAGCTATTTGCAACACTTTACCGTTAGCGTTACCGTTAACGCTGCCTGTCACTGACTGCTCCTTCTATATGTACATATATATTTTTTCCATCTCGAGCCACGTCGCCAACTTCTTGGGCACCCAGCGCTGCGAGCGAGCGTTGCCCGTGTTGCCAGCTCTGCTTGTCCTGTGCAATCAGTCAAAATGCGGCGCAACATATGCGTGCGAAGGGGGGAGGGGGGTGGATCGTTGCATGGGCGTGGCGTTTGCCAGGTAACAGCGCAGCCCAGCAAAAAGGATGACAAATGAAATGTTCAAGTGGCGCTTAAAGCAACAAAAAAATACCAAAACAAAACCAAAAACGAACGACAGCAACAAAAATAAAGGTGGAAACTTTACTCTATTCTTCGGCGAGTTGCTCAGTTTCCCGTTGCCTTAACGCTGACAAAGTGCCCGAGCTTACCTCAGCTCTGGGCTGTGGGCATGTAAAACGAAGCCCGGCACCACCCAGCGAACCAGACCAAAAGGCGTTGAAAACCTGACTTTATCAGCTGGCAACCGCTGGCTGGGAAATCGGGCAGGTGGGCAAAACTCCACCTTGTGTGAGCGTGTGGCAGTCGCACAAATATTTAACTTAAGTAAGCGTTGTAATTAATTTCAACCATAATACTGACACTATGCCGCGCTTTCCAACACTTCTCCACTGCTCTCTATCGTGCGTCCTTTCTCATGTTTACGGCATAATGAACACGCATTTTAAAATAAAGTCTCGCAGATTTCATTGTGTGCGTGTTGTTGCCATGTCAAACTCGCTGTTGGCAGTTTCTCTGGGCCCAGTGGCATGGTATATTAAAAAAAACTAGGCAGAACGTTACAATCGGGTGTAACCGACTACGCAATACAGAATAATAACAGCTTAAAATAGTTGAAAACGTGAAAGAGCAACAGAAAACGATGTGAAATATATTGTATAAATAACCAAAAAATCTTAACTCTTTATCTGATAAGAGTATACACAATTAGAATGGTCTAGATTTTATATTCAACAAACCGATGGACATTGCACAAACCCAGTATACTCTATTCAGTTCGTTAACTGGCATGAAAAATGCCTGCATAATTTATGTGTCAAGAGTTTGCGGCGTTTTTTGGGGTGTAATTGATGTTACCACCCCGCAATTAACTCCCGCCTGCCAAAGATTTATGCTCCGAGGTTGGCCGACGCGTGTTTTATGACGCGTCTTTCCTAAAAGCTTTCTCAATTACACGCAATTAACTGTAACAATTATGGGCCAAGAGCCTGGCGAAATATTTACGAAAATCGCACATACGTCGTGTAGGACCGCAGCCAAATAAAAAACATAAAGTATGTCGCATTGCGTATACGCAGCGCAGGCCTCATAAATACAAATAACGATTATTACAGCTTAGTTAAGTCAATAAGAAAACGAAAAACAGGTCAGCCCTCGTTTGTACTTACGCTCGATTAATCGCTTGTTAAATTACATTTGGCAGCTAGGGATGTGGAATAAATAAAAAAATGCTAACCTTTTCAATTCAATTAAATCCATTGGGCATCAAGTAAATATTTAAACAGTTCACAAAAAAGAATGTAACATAAAGTAGCGTCAAGAATCAGAAAAGTGGGCGTACTTAAAAACCAATTCCATTGATTACTAAATTTTTGCTCTTAAAATTTCTAAACATTTTATTTTTTATATAACTATATCACAAAATATATTGGTTTGGGCAATGAAATTGTAGAAATTTAATCAGAATTTACCATAATTTTTCAATCAATGACAGAAATATGCTACACATATTCCACTTGAAAGTCGCTCAAATATACGAAATTTGACGCAACAAACAACCAATGGAAATCTTTCTAAGCATCTTAAAGATATTTACCAAAAAGGAAGCCCGCACAAAATGCGGCTGCCAGGCAACGTAAAAAGCAACAAAAAAGATAGCAAAAGTAATGGCAACTAAAAAATTCAAGTGGTATATCAACACTTCAATGGCCACTTCAAAGTTGCTTAAGCTCTTTAAGGCTTTGCCATCTTAATCTCCATCCGCTTAAAAGTGGCAACTGGGCAACAGCTAATTATTTATGCCGAGGAAGCAAATATATACATATATATATGTATATCCCGTAGACAGATAAGCCTCTCAGTTAAATAATGTAGTAGTATAATGTAGTAATATAATATGTAATTGTATAACATAACATAAGCCTCAAATGTAAATTAACATTGTAGACGTAAGATCGCATTTGACTATTATCGATATCTCTTTGGAAATATCGATAGTAGTCAAAACGAATAGATAAATGTACGCTCGATAGAAGCTTAAGAGGAAAGAGAAGAATAAAGCATTCTGAGTATGGAAAAGAAGTAAAGCGGACGTGCACGGCGTTGAATTATTTAAAAGCGAATAATAGCCTACCCTAATAAAAATAAGTCTGCCACAATAATAAGTGGCATCAAATGTCGCCAGCTCAAGCAACCAGTTTACAAAAATAGCATAATAATAGTTTCTCGATGATGTTTTAAAGTAAGCTTTCAAGAATTCTTAATTCGCTAGAAAATATATTTATTAAATTTCACTTTAAAATATTTTAAGCTTCATCTGTTCAGAAATCATAGTAAATCCAAAAAATATCGATAAAAGTTGACCCCAGGGGAAATGTGGTAGGGAAACTACGTATTTTAACCACTTGATAAGAGATCATACTTCATACTTCGTTTCGTTAATTATTTTGGATAAAGGTTCGCGAAACAAAAAAGACTTCTGCTCATTAATAGGAATGAGTTTTGTGTGTCATTCTGTATACCCTATATCCATAAAATGAATAAATACACGTAACAAGCAGTGGAAAAAATTCCATTCGTTTTGAGGGCTCGAAACGGGAAAAGGAAATGCATGTCAAATGATGTTTTTGATTTTCGGTATGATTCAATTTGAATACCTTATACCCTGCAAAACAACTTGATGGATAACAACGTTACGGTAGTAAGCTGAGATAATGCTTAAATTTTTAATATATAATATCTAACTGTTTTGGGCAAAACTTAAATTTTATTCGTTATCAAGAAAACGCGGAACACTTTTGATTGTTTAGGCTGTTTTTGTAAGTGTTCTGCAAAATCTTATTTATTAACTAAATGTAAATAATAGAAAGTAAATTTAATAAATTTAAATTGAAAATTTAAAAATTTCTAAATTTAAATAGATTTAAATTGAAAATTTTAAAATTTAAATTTATTTAACACACAAGCTTAAAAGCTTATTAACCCAGAGGTGCCATTTAGTTAAGCTTATCTGACTAATATATACATTTCTTTCAAGTAAAATATGTAGTCTAAAAGATATATACTCTTAACAGCTAATAGGTATCATTTAGTCGAGCACTCTCGACCGCAGCTTATTACTTTATTGCGTTCCGCATATTCCTCTGTTTTTACATGTCAATCCATGGCCATTTTCGCGAGGCCCCTTATGGTTGTTGTCGGCTTGGGGCCGCATTATTCGCCCGGTTCGCATGAATTTCACATATTTTACACGCTTCGCATATTTACAGCGCATATTGATCATATTTACAAGTCTATTGGTGTGGCAAGTATAAATCTCGGAAACTGGGTAAGTGAATACACACTACCAGATACCCTGTGTGCACACTTTCATATAAAATTTATACTTATAAATAAAAGAATACTGTAAACTAAAAATGAGCATTATATTATTATTTAAAAATATTTATTGCTAAAGTTTTCAGCGAATGCACATAAAATTTCTTTTAGTTTTAGAAGTCTTTCACATAGTAAATAATATGCACAATTGTGTGGAATTTACAACATCTTTTTTGCTAGGATTATATGGTATAAAAACTGGTAAAGAAATCTGATGCGTATATCCGCCAATAACTACGATAATAAAAACCAAGCGCAATGCTTTACAAACGCAATATTGGAAATCATCCTTGTTTTTGTCACATATACCACATGGTATCCATGTAAGAGTGTCTGTGTGTGTGTGCCATATTACGAAATAAAAAAAAATACCCCTTTTGATATTTGACATCGCGTCGGTTTCTTGTTGCAATAGTAATTTGCTTTGAATGTCGCTGGGTTTATTAACTTCTTTGAACTGGCATGTTTAATTAATTGCCGGTCTGCAATTAGCATACTGAGTGCAGACAGCAGGAGCAAATTGAAATTTGTGAAAATACGCATTTGCAGCTAGCAGAATGAAATATTGTCAGAGATGTTTGCCGACTGCCTGGCAAAATGAAACAATTAGCAAGATGTGTGCCTTATCGTCAGGCCAGACACTTACACAGTTTGCTTAACGGCAAAACAAATTAAAATCTGTGAAATGTATTCGTATCTGTGAGATGCAACGGACCAAGCAGCTACGTGCCGACCCTACGCCCCAGACAGTGACTTGTTGGCCTTGTGCTGTTGCTGCTGCTGCTGACCGCAAGGTATACGTCCAGATGTTAGCCATATGCAGCCACGTTTTGGCCATGTTGCCTGCCTTAAATATTTATGCAATTTATTTTTGTCTAAACTAATAAGTTGTTGTTGTAGTCCAGCTTGTTTTATCTCATAATGAAATACAACACAGTTTGCTTAAGTTTATACACACACACACATGCATACATGTGTGTGTGTTTGTGTTTGTGCTGTGCTTGCATTTTGATATTTGCGCCTGCATGTGGGCAACGATTTATTTGCCAGACTCTGTGGCAGCCAAGATGTTAACATATTCATTGAATCCGAATTAGTTTCGAGCTCGGCTCTCACATTTTGAGCTACATTTTGAATTATGAGCCACAGCCCTGACCCCTCTGTCTACCCCCCGGGGCTGACCTAATGGCCTTACCAGCTTAATTGTTAAACGTAAAACGAAGCTGCAGCATTTTTGTAATTAAAACTTAAGTGCGCAATATGCAAACAACTTGATGACGATAATGCAAATCCAGCTAAACAATTTACAACTGCGCAGATTTAAAACTAGTCGGGGAAATTAGTTTAAACCTAAGAATAAATTTAACATGTATATAGATTCTTCCACAAGTAGTAAACTTCATTTCAATCTCATATCATAAATTTATATACAATAAATTTTTATTTCATTTAATAAAATCGTAATAATTTTTATTGATGAAGAACTTGTTTGCGGTTTGCCTTGTATATATTATTTCGACGAAATGAGCGTCTGTTTATCTTTTCGTATGTATAAACAAGTTTTTCAAACTTGCTCAACTTTTTCAAAACTAAGCCGATTTTCATGTTTGATTGCATTTTTGTCATGGTTTATCTTCTAGATTGTATTTGCATTTAAAAGCCCTTATTCCCCCTTATTCCTTTTAAAACAAGTAGGATTGCTCTAGTCGGGACCACCCGACTAGGAGATACGCTGAACACTTACACAAACGCATATGTATGCGTGCACATGAACACAGAACTTGCTTGCGCTTCGGATAATCAGCTGCGTTTGGCCCCCACTTCTGAAAAGAGATTCTGGATTTGCTAGTAAACTAGCATCAAAATGTATTTACAAACCAATTTGCAAGACTGTAGTGTTTAATTTGAGGCTTTTATGGATATATCAGGGCTTTAGTGGCTCTGGCTTTTAAATTTTAGGAGTAATGTCTAAAAAAAAACGGGTCAAGAAAGCGATAAATATAGATAATAAGAAAACAGAAAGAGTTATCGATCATTTGAAATAATTTTGATCTGCGTATGGTATATACGAACCGATTGAGTCCTATATCAGCTTTCTAACTTTTGTAGTCTTTAAAATCGACGCGTTCATACAAACAGACGGACAGATAGATAGATATGGCTAAATCGAATCCGCTAGTGAAGCTGATCAAGAATATATATACTTTATGGAGTCGGAGATGCATCCTTCTGCAATAAATTGGTAAACATTTTTACATGTAAAACTCTCGGATCCATGGCTCTCATATTCGCTCAAAATATTAATTCTACATTTAAAATATGTGCATTTTGGAAAATACAAATTTTTTTTGTGAAAAATCATGTACTCACGCCCTTACTTAGTATTGAAAAAAAAGATGTGTCAATATTTGGAATTTTAAATTAATATCTTTAAATAATTGGTATAAAAAAGACCTAAAACGTGATTCCGAGGCTTCAAATTTTTTATCAAAAATCATAATATATTATATATTCTTTATTATTTATTTGTATATTAATTATTTTTATTAATATATTTACAAAATAAAAACGTTGTCCAACTTTTTCAACTTAATCTTTGCAGGCCACTCCAACCGGCGAGCAGGGTATTCCAGCCCCATGCGCCCACCTGGGCATCAATCCAATTCCTGAATGCCGCCACGCTCGTGTAAACGCCCGGAAATTCTGGGTGTGCACAGCCCAGGCCCCAGGAGACAATGCCGTACAGCTTGCCCTGAGTGTTGTCCGGCTGATAACCGACTAGCGGACCTCCGGAGTCACCTTGGCAACTGTCGCGACCCTCGCGGGCGGCGCAGAGCATGCGCTGGGTAACTGGCAGCACTTTGCGATACGCGTGGCGACACGTTCCCGGCTCCACGTGCGCCACATCCACGTAGCGCAACACTGGCGACACGCCCTCCTCTCCGCCCTCACTCTGGTAGCCCCAGCCGCTAACGTAGAGCCGCGTCTCGAGCGTCAGCACATCCTCTGCGCTGGCCAGAGGCACCGCCTGCAGCTCCTCCGTGAAGTTGAGCCGCGCATTGAGGAGCAACAGGGCCAGATCGTTGTCGTGGCTTTGGCTATTGTAACCGCCGTGCCGTATAATCTGGCGCAGACTGAGCAACTCGCCGCCAGCTGCGTGCTCCGTGGCGCCCAGCCGAACGCTGTAATCGAGCACATCCCACGGCTCCTCGAAGCAATGGGCAGCGGTTAGTATGAAGTAATCCCCGACAATGGCGCCGCCACAGATGTGCTGTCCATGGAGCTGTATCGATGCTTGGTAGGGGAATTCGCGTATATCCGTCACCTGACCGCCCACAATGCGTCCATCATACTGAGGCGTGGCATTGCTGGCACCAACCAGCACCAAAATAGTCCAAGCAAATGCCGCCAGGCTCATCTTGCTGGTATGAAATGTGTTGTAACTGTGTTGACTCCCACATCAGTTCATTGCTTTTATAGAGTGACATAGGCTTATCAGTGATCTTATCTGCGAGTCAACAAACTTTGGCCGAAATAAAAAATAAAAAAGAGTTTGCCAATATTTCAAGTTCAGCGCAGTCTTATCAAAAACTATTTGCTTTTACTCATTTCTTCGGCTCTGTTGTCTGACGTTGACCCAATAACCTTCAAGTCTATATAAGTACATACATTTCTTAAATAAACTGGGCTGCATTAACAAAATATTTAAATATATGATTTTAAGATAACAAAAGCGTACAACAATTCTATAGATTATATAATGAACATGAATGTTATATCTATATTATTTTTGTGATTATTATATTACAGGCAATAATTTAAAAATTCCCCGATTTACCAATATAATTTAAAATCACAACTAATAACCGGCTCTAATGAGTCAATAAATGTAACGAACTCGTTCGTTTGGAATGTTTGTGGTTTCTTATTAAATTGTATTGCATACTTTTCGGCTGCGGCTGTACATAATTGTAGTGGCTTCTTTGGCAGCTTGTTTATTGTTGAAATAAATCAATTGACGTGCACAAATGGCGGCCACAAAAGCCGCAACCGAGCCAGAGAGACACGAAAAGTCGCCCGGCCATTTATGTGTGTCAGTCAGCCAGTCAGGCAGTCATTTAGTCAGTTAGTCATTTAGTCAATTTTTCAGCTACCACACACACAACGGTTGCAATTGGCCAACGTTGCTGCTGCGGTTTTCACACTTTTTTTGGCAGCTCGCACACTTTTGGCCAAACATGGGGCAGACTCGTAGTTTTCTGGTGTTATTTCAATTTGTTTGGTTTTCGCGGCGATTCTTTATTTTGGCTGATCGCCCGTGACGACGCGGCAGGCCGCAGCCCGCAGGCATCTGAAATCGGTTCAGTGAACCCCCGAACGTGAGCCAGATTTCCCCGTTGCTGTCAACGGCAAATGACAGTCTCAATTATCGAGATAGTCGCGCCTAAGCCTTTCTCAGCGCGTAATAAGCCGCGAAATTGGAACGGCTTTCGATCCGTCCATAATCTCAATATTTGGCTAATCGGCACACAGCAAGCCAATAAATTGCGTTGGCTTAAAAACGCCGTAGGCGTTGGCAGCCCTTGGAGTGCCTTCAAAATAACACGCCTATAAATAAGCATAACTGTCAGAATAACAAAAACACCAAATTGCCTAGTCCTATAACAACAACAACAACAGCAACAACAACAACGAATTGGATGACAACAATTTTCACAACAACAATTTTAGCTGCTAAAAAGCTGCCTTGGCTTAGTGAAAGTCTATGCCAAGTATTAGCACATTTTTACGTAACACTGGCACTAGGGGCGTGGCACTCAGACAGACAGACAGACAGTTGACATTTTTGTTGTTCTTTATGCCGTGTGAACGCTCGCTGCAAACTTTTCCAGCGAACGAGCGCCTTAACCTTTCGCAAACATGGAAATTTTTGCAATCTGCAAACTGTCACAAACATGAAATTTGACTTTTGACACGGTTCGCAAAACTTTCGCAGCATTTTATTTAAATTTTTTGCAAATTTTCAGGCAGAGCCCAAGGCATAAATTTAAATTTTACAGTTGTAGATATGTTGTCGTTGAGTATGACAAAGCACCAATTGATAAATGTTAAAAAATAAATTAAAAAACTTAAGGAAACGATAAAAAAAGCCTTTTTAAAAACTAATACAAAAACATTATAGAAAAACAGAAAATTTATTATAATTTTATAAGCTGGAAATATAGAAGAAATTTTAAAATTAAATTTTTGAGTACGTTTAAAAACCATTTTCATTTAAACGGATAAAAAGCACATTAAAAATCAAAGTAGACAAAGTCATTTTAAAACATTATATATTGTATACCTCACTAACAATAGGATTGTTTTTTTCACAATTTCATCAGACAATTTCTCATCCCGAAATACTTTTCTTAACAATAGTAAAAGAAAAGAAACCAGAAAATATTGCTGAGAAGTGTTTCCCACAAATGTTACACGGCAATTTACAAATTGATACAAAATACAAATACAGATTAAAGCAGACAAAGAGCCCACGGCAAATGCTATGCAAATGCGGGTACAGCCCTAGCCGAGTTTCTTCTATTTTTCTGCTGCATGCAACACGCACGTGGCACGCTGCTCGTTGCGCACTAAACACGTCTCGATGTGTTTTCGAGTTTTGTAACTCATTTGCAACTAAACTGAGTTCATTAAAGTTAATTTGAACGTGCAACATTGGCATGCCACACAACGCAACACGCAACGAAGCAACAAAGTGTGGGCGGGTGGGCGAGTGGAGGGGTCGGGGTGCCGTTAGGCAAGGCGGAGACATCAGCCTGGCCACACAATGCACCTCCTGCAGGAGTGTGTCGTCCGGGCACGTGGCTTAGCGTCGATAAGTTTGACATTTGCGCAACGTAAAATGACAACTGCAAACCAAGCCGAATGCAAAATGAAAAAGTTGCCAGCGCTGCGCACATCCCTGACATTTGCATTTGTCTTCTGCAAAAAGCTTTCAAATTAGCGACAGCTCCAGGTACTGCAACCATTCCTTATACCTGCTCCTGCACCTGTTTCTGCCTTCGTTTGCTTCACAACAGCGACTCACGTCGCATGCAGCACGCAAAGAAATATGCAAATAATTAGCTAACAAATGCAGAATTGTATTAAAAGTCGCCCATATAATTATTATCTTCTCAAAGGTAAAATAATATCAACCATACCACATTAAAGAATACAATGGCCAATAGTTTTTTATACCGTTTGATTCCATTTCTATACCGAATTGGTTCGAACTTTCAATTTGATAGGTTACGTATAGCAAGGCAGACATTGCACAATATTTAAACTAATATACTATATAATAATATAAAAAAAAATTTTATTCGGGTAAGCTTCGTTTTTATACCCTGAAATGTGCAAATGTATGTAACAGGCAGAGTTGATTTAGCCATGTCCGTCTGTCTGTGTGTCAGTCTGTTTGTCAGTCTGTCTGTCTATATGTCTCTATACTACAAAAGTTAGAAAGCTGATTTTGGACTCAATCGGTTCGTATATACCATACGCAGATCAAGGTTATTTTAAAATATCGATAACTCTTTCCGTTTTCTTACTATCGATATTTATCGCTTTTCTGATTCGGGTTTTTAAGCATAACTCCCAAACTATAAGAGATAGAGCCACCAAATGTTTATGTTCGTAAAGCATACGAAGAATTTAAATATTTCCCCAATCGCCTCCAATATCAATATAACCATAAAAACATTGCAAATCAAATACTACACCGCCTCAATACTCATCAAGTGCCAAGAGGGTTCAAGGTATCTACAGGTCGGGCGGTCCAGATTAGAGCAATATTACTTGTTTTTTTTTTTTAAATTTTTAAAAATCCCTTTAAATCAACTTTCTTTTTACAACTTATTACACAAATAAAGATTACTGACATTATGTACATAAATTGGTTATAGCGATCTCTTAATCAATAACTGTACGAATAGTAAAACACTATGGTGCATTGCAACTATAGGGTATCTGCAAGTCGTGAGCATGACTTACAGCATTTTGATTTCATTTTTTTTTCCATTAATTTTTCAGTTCTCAATCAGCATCGATTCGAAATGCAATTTTCGGTATTGTTTGATGGCTCGTGTCTATTAGCTGGTTAAGTGCACAGTCTGTTGATTTCATTTAGACAACGATTTCAGTTATTTCAATGCTGATTGGCCCCAGATACTACTTACAAGCCAAAAAAAAATAACGCCACACGCAATTTGCTTTGCGCAACTGATGCTCTCAATCCACTGACAACTTTGCCAGCTCTGAGAAGCCCTCAGCTAAGCCAAAGTTATGGCATTGCATTCAACCCAACTCGAATCGACAACTATCAGTAGACACACACACACACAGACACAGAAACACGTACATGGATGCGGATACAAATACATAGATACGAAATCAGTTTGAAAATTGAATTCTAATGCAGCATACCGAACTGGTCGAAACTGAACTCAAGTGAACTGTGGAGTGACTTTGTGCCGCTCTGCCATTGACTAAAACAAATGGGTTCCACAACATCTTTTACTGTCAGCTGCAACTTGTCGCCCGGTCCGTTTGTGTGTCTGTGTGTGTGTGTCGCTTGCTATATAAATAAAATAAATATTTGTATTGAAATGCAACGCAATCGAGCGCAACCGAATTGAATTTCAGTCCTGTTCAGTCCTATCCTATCATGTCCTGTCCTGTCCTATCCTATTCTGTCGTGTCCTGCCCTCTCTCCCTTTCTCTTTCTATCTCTATCTGCTTTGACTCCCGGCCAGCGTTTGTCGTGCGTTTTATTTTCGGCCAATGAAGTTCCGGACAAGTCCGTCGATTTCTGTACCAATTCAATTTTGAACTTTGTCGCATTTAATTGCATTGCATTTGTCCAAAGTTCTGCAAAATGTGCAATTGATTTGAGGATCTGTGCAGGTAAACGGGCCAGCGCTAATCTTTGAATGTTTCGCAATTTCGCCAAAGTTCTTGGACGTGAATCGAATTGTCTTCGCACAACTACATCCAAATAGTTAAGATTTTTCTTTGCCCAGCAAAGTGGCTTTTGTTTCATCATTTGCGGCACGCAGCGCCTTTGTGACTTGGCCAGCAACCGGAAGCGGAAATATGCTTTACGCACATAATGCATGCAAAAGTGGGAAGGGGTAGACTATAGTAACAGTCTGAGCGAGAGGACAGAGCAGCCTTTGTCTCCAATGGTTTATGCATGACAGCTCCCATTGCTGTACATAAAATTACATTACTCAACAAACAGACAAGCAGCAACAAATTATCATTTAGATAATACTTTTTAGTGCTTTTCAGCAGACGCACACATTCCACATTCCACTCGCTCTAATATTTACCTTACACATGCCATTTTTGTAATACCCCGTAAAAGTAGAATTATCGTGCTGGGGTATCTTAAGTTCATCAACTGTGATGAACAGCTGCAAATTTTAAAGAATCAATCTAAAAATTTGTGTCCTTTATGTATATATTTATTATAATTTTATTTTATGTGTATACAATTTTAAATTTTTAAATTTTAAATTTAATTTTAAATCAGTTTTTGAAAAGTGGTGCTATTATTTTTTTCGCCTAATTTTATCAATTTTAATAAAGTTCCTTAAATAGCTTTAAAACGGTACAAAGCAGGGTGTTTTTTTTTTAGTCCACGGTTTGTCTGAGTTTTCCCTTTCTAAAAATGTGTTCCAAGTTTCCCTAAAGTTAAAAATGTGAGTTGGGCATCTATTTAAAAATTGCGTGTGGTGGTGGTGCTATTATTTTTTTCGCAACTGTATGTACACAAAAATAGGGTATTTTCAAGTCAAACACTCTCGTTAGAAATTTTCTGCATATGTAGATCCGATTTTATGTGCACTACTCAGCATTGGTCATATCAGCACAGCCTGAAAGCAGTCTTATAACTGCAACTGAAGCGTACTTTATAGTCGCCTAGATCCGCTCTGGAGTTGGCTGCTTCGTTGTTCTGCTTCTTCGTTTTTTTTGTTTTTTTGTGCCAACTGAGTGCTGTCTACTTTTTTTGTGCTCTTGCCAACCAAATGGCTATAAAAATACGCGGCGAAAGCGCGTAAAGTAAAATGTAAGTGGCATTCCGAGGAGTGGGAGTGCAAGAATGGTGGGCGTGGTTTGCATAATACGCATAATAACAAAGCGGAAAGTGTGTGAAAGCCGTCAAGCAGCAGCGTCGGCCACCACCCAAAACCACTCGGCACAAACAAGGAGCTTGCGCTGAGCTAAGCTGAGCTGAGCTCAGCTGAACGGAGCTGAGACCATTTGCATTGCCTCCTGTTTATGGTGGTTTATGTCTTTGTTTTTGCCTAGTTGAGTGGAATTTATACTATATGCCATGCACTATATATGAGCTGGATAGCTTGTCTAACAAAACAACTTGTTGATTGAACAAACTTGTTGTAAACAAAAACAAAAACAAAATAAAGCCTAATTATTGATCTATTTCAAAGGTGCTTTAAAGTGATTCATAAAAGTAGACGCAAAAGTTGTTTCAAAATAAAATCAAATATATAAAAAGAAATTTGTAGACTTCAAAGTACGTTAATTCAAGTCTAGCGAAATGTGGTTCAGTTTAAAGTTAGGGTTTAGACCAAAAGGCGAGTGTTATTTGAAGTAGACATATTTATGCACTCTGCCGCATTCAGCGTATAAAGCCTGGTGTAATTATTCTTTGTTTAAATAATTCACAAAGATGCACTTAAAATGTCAGCGTAAAAACTTGCGACATACACCCACACACACCCACACACACACACATTTGTCAACCTTTGGGCTGCCATATTCTGGTTCAGCGTTCTTTCCTGCTTTCCTTGCACGCGCTTTTATTATGATTTCTCACTTTCTGTCCCTCTTTCGCTTGCCATTTGAAACATTTACATTTTTATGAACATTTCGCTGCTCGTTGTTGCTGCTGCTGCTGCTGTTGCTGCTGCTGCTGTTGCTGCTGTTGCAACACCCCGCTCTCATAATACACGTCTTTTATATGCGCATACACTAATATGCATTATGTATGCTTGTTTCAGTGTGTGTGTGTGTGTGTGTGGATGACAAAGAAACAAGGGGTGCAAGCTGGCATTAAAGTATATTAAATTACTTAAGCACAACAACAGCAGCAAAAACAACAGCTGCAGCTACAACTGCAACAAGGACGCACGCTCAACTTTTAAAGCATAATTTCTCGGGCATAAATCTTTGTGGCTTTTGCTGGCAACAAACAAAAATTAGTTGCACTCGGCGAAAAAAGCATAAGCAACGGTAAATTATGCGCCACAATATGTCAGCGTGTTGCCAGAGTTGCCTTAGCGCCCGCTGCGTTTGTCACACAGCATGGCGGCCCCCACCCCTCACGGCCGAGGGGTGCACGCTGGGCGGTGCCCACGCTTAATCAGAAATTATTTGAAAATGTTGAGTCGACATGTCGCGACCGAAACTGCGACTGCGACTGCGACTGAAACTAAGAATCTGACTCCGACTTACGCACAGCAAATGCAACTCCAGTTGTTGTTGCTGTTGTTGTTGCCGCTGCTGTTTGCAATTTGCACACGCCACGACCCCGTGACCCAGATAGACTGAAATCTCGGCAAGAAAAACGGCAAACAAAGGCTGCAGTCTGTGGCAGAGCCAACTTTCATAGACTGCAGTCAACGCGGCACGCTGCGCCGGCTCCGCGGCTCATTTGTTTTGTCGACGCACAAAAGCGTGCCACACGAAACAGACAACAATACAAAATGCCAAGCACCGAACTTGCAATACCCTCTAAACCCAACTTTCGTTTTATTTACATATTCTATGGAATATCTTAAAATGTTAAACGTTAACATAACATAATAATTCGCAAATAACATTTGAAGAACATTTTAACATTAATATCAATCTATTCGAATTGTCGATAAAATATTCCTTTTTCTCAATTTTTTAAGATATAATGAAAACGTTGCTGCCCAAATGAAAAATTCCACAGAAATTTCATAGCAAAAAAAAAATGTTTAAAAAGTATTTTCTTTTTTTTTAAGAAATATAACAAACGATTTTGTTGCTGTTGTTGTGCAGCTGTTTTTTATAAAAGATCTCAGCGGGAAATCTTTAATCAGCTCATCAGGATGCAGTAAAAGTTCGCCCCGATGCGTGTGCCAAATGTAATGACACAGTTGCCGTATCTTGCAACTAGGTGGGGCGGGCAGTTTTGCCAGGCGGAGGACAAAAGGCATCGCCTGCCGCCGTTGGCCCAATGGCTTCATCTTGAACCAGTTGGCAGTTGGCAGTTGGCAAGACGTTGGCAGCTCTTCCCCAGGCTGACTGGCCGCCCACTTTGCCATAATAACTCATGTTAACCGAAAACCGTGCACTGTCTTTTTGTTCTGCTGTTGCTTCTTATTTGTCCTCTCGCTCGTTCTACACAATTCTCCACGATGCCCGTCTTATTGCAACCAAAAAAAAATCAACTAAGAACGTTTCAGTCGGCAATAACCGCTGGAGTAATACTCGTCCAGAAAAAAAGGCTTAAAATAATTTAAAATAAAAATTGTCTAAATTGGAATTGTTGTTTTGGGAAAATATTGAATATTTGGCTCGATCTTTTTCGATTTAGCTTTTCGTTTGCATTTAATCGATTTGAAAGACTTTCTTCAAATTTCTATGTCTCAAGCTGCAATATCATTGATAGAGAAAGGCGGACGGTCGGACGGACACTGCACAAACTCAATATACACTTTTTACTTTGTGAATGAATATGAAAAAAGAAACTTTTCGCGCACAATCAGCTGCATTTCAACATTGCGTCGCATTGTTGCCTTTTGCTTATAATTTACTTTTACTTGTGCGCTTTGGCTCTGGCTTTGTGTTTGTGTTTCTATTTGTGTTTGTGTTTGTGGCGTGTAAAATATTTGCACTGCCAACGACAACGGCAACAACGGCAAACGACAACGACAATGGCGCACAGCATTAACCATAATAATTTTCTTTGCGAAAAGTTGCAGCCAGGACATGTTGGGGTGTCCCTGTCACTGTTAATCAGCTGCCAGCTGCTGGTAAACAAAATGCATTGAATGGAGCCTTGAATCCCGTTGTTCCCGCTACGGTTTTGTTTTCCCACAACAAAGGTGACGTGTGCAAACAGCGCTCACTGTTCACAGTGTGTGCTAAGGACCTTTTCTCAAAAGTTTGTAAAACATAACGAAAGAACTTTATATGAACAAATCAGCTTTATGGTTTTTAAAATTGCAATATTTGAATTAAATTTTTGTTAAATAAATTATGTTGCAAATTTAAATTTACTGCTTAGCAAATTGTTCAAATATTTTTTAGATTTTTCAAATATTATTGGAGAAAATCTAATTTACTGGTTAGGAAATTCTGAACTAATTGTGAATTTGATTACATCAGATCTCGCACTCAATATCTCTCAATTTAGCCAGACAAGTTCTTAGTTATTTTCTGCTGACTCTGCTGCTGCTGCCTATCAACGCCTCTGGCTCAAAAAACTCAATTAAGTTTTGCACTCGCACTGTTCATTCATTCATTCACTCGTTTACCCGCTCGTTCACGCACTCGGTTGGGAGTCTAAAAATCGATTAGGTTGCCCATTTCCAGGAGCTGGTAGCATAAGCTGAGGCGCAGCAGCTAACGAAATTGCTAACAGGCCAAAATTGTAACCAAGTCATAAATATGTGGAAAGTTTTCTTTTTGCGCTGGCAACTGCAACGTGAGCGCTTTTTGCGGAGGCACGAAGCTAAAATAATTGATAACAGATTATGTTTTACAATCTAAGCATGAAGATGCGATGGAAGCAGATATGCTCATAATTTTAATGGCCACATGTAGCGGGCCACACGTAGACTACGAAATCCCGGACGGACCCGGCACAGATTCCCACAAAACGTTGGAAAACTTAATTATTTCGTGCTGGCTGCTGGCTGTGGCCATTTCTGGGCACACACACATGCGGACGGAAACCGAGTCCGGGCGACAGGCAGACGGACAGCTGAAAAGTTATATATTTTATGGTCAAAAGTTATACTGGCCAGGAGAAGGAAGCCAAGAGAGTTTGGTGGCCTTAAAATTTACTGGAGCATGCCACATAAATCATAAACTATGCAAACGTGATTCTCGTGTACGATCTTTTTCGAGCACAATTTTAATTGCAGCTAGAATACGAATACGTCGGTCGAGGGCTACGAGGGGATTACTCGGCCTACGGACATCTTGGACGCCATCGACACCTTGGACAACATCGACATCCTGCTGCCCCCCCCTTTGGACGCTGTGCTCTTCTTAGACGCCTGCGAATAGGATTCGCTTTCGTCACTGCCGGAAGTGGGAAGAGCCTCAGGTTTTATTCCTTGGACAGTGGCCACACTCTGTTGCTGCATATCCAGCAGCACCGAATCACGGAAGAATGTCTTTTCATCAATCGGAACGTTGTACAACCCGGTGGGCGTTTCGCTATCGAACGGCAAATCCGGCCGTATGTCGCTGTCCGTGACGAGGACGCGGGCACCCGGTATGGGCAAAAATTTGAACAGACGCTTGCGCAACTTTGGCAAATAGGTGGTGCGCATGTGCTCCGGCACATGGTGGAGCCGGCTCTCCATTTTGGAGGCGCGCAGATCGATTGGATGGTCGGTTAGACGGCGGTCTTCCGGTAAGCGCGCCTTGATTTCCTCCAGCTGCCGTTGGGTCATTTGCATGACACGAACGCCATCCTTCCACCGCTCCTGGCCGCTCATGAACGCAATCTTTTTGTTGTTGCGCAGCTGTTTGCGCACAATCCGCTTGGCAATGCAGTTGTAAACGATGCGCGGCACATAGGGCATCAAGGGGAAGTCCCGAATTGAGATTGAGAAACGCTTGGGATTGACCAGCATATTAATGTATTTGCCATCGGCAAACATCTTCAGCTGCTTATCCGATTTCTCCGTCTTCTTGGCCTTGACGGCCACCTTCTTGAGCTGCGGCTTGGGCAGATCGTGTTTGCCCATCTGAAAGATGTGCCTGTGTCCCTTGCCAATCACATGGCGCCAATCGGGCTCACAATACTTGCGGGTATTGATCGGCCGGTAGGGCAAACGCCGGAACTTGTACCGCTTCAGCATCTCGATGTACACCGTCAGGCGGGGCACGCTCTTCTTGCCCCTCTCACAGGCGCACACGTTCGGATAGCGTATATCATAGCGCCCCGGACCCGGCTCAAAGCCAATGTTGCGTCGCAGGAAAAAATAAGGAGTCGCTGGCACGCAGGAGTAGCGATAAAACAGGTGCGGATTGACGGGCGGTTCCCTCTTAATGGGCGCCATATGTTTCCGTATCTCAAAGTAATTGGTATAAGTGTCCGTGGGACCGGGGTCGTCCGGATTGTGCCAGCAGCATGTCAAATCGGAGACCATAGAACGCGTAGAAGGACGACGTTCACGTGCATCTGACAAAGGCAAACATTATATATTATCTCGTAATCAATTACACTTTTTTGGATATTTCTTATGCTTTTGAATCTTTTATAACTTCTTCTACTCTCTTCGGAATGTCTGTCCGTATAAACGTAAGCTTTTTACCATTATTAAAGCTAGAATTTCAGACATACTAAATTTTTCTTCATTCTGAGGAACAAAGAAAAAGTTATTTATCACTATTTTAAACCATTATTAAACTGTGAACGAGTATTGCGCAGTCAGTTACACCCTTTTGTAGTTATTTGGCTAAATTTAAAGTATTGTACATTTATCTTATCTCAAATTTGTAAATTGGTAATAGAACTAAATTTTATCAATTGACTTACTTGTTAAAAATATGCCCTTTTGTTTATTTTCCGGCGTAAACAATCGCTCGATTTCCGCTGGCACCTCATAGAATTTGGGCGGGGGCGGCTTTATCGATACCCGACTCTTGTTGGTGTGCATTTTAGCAAACAAGGCGCCCTTCGTCCCCATCCGACTCAGATAGGGTACGGGTAGGACACCATAGCGATTCGGAGCTTGTTGGTAGCCACGCCAAGTCGTCATCGCCCGATTAGAGCGCAACGGGCGCTTCTCCGGATACGGATACTCAGGCGTCTTTTCAAAGCCCGTCACATGTCTGTAATGCGCATAGGTCGCAGCGCTATATTTCTCGCCCCTGTTCTCTGTGGAATCATTATACGCCCATTATATCCGCAAGTTGTTGTTATCTCTCTATCAGGTTACCTGGTTGGCAGTGGATATTGTAGTGCGATCCGGCCAGCTTGAACTGCTTATGGACGCTATCCAGGTGGTCCTCGCGAATGCGATTACCTAAAAAGCATCACAATTAACGATTTGGTAGACTGTTGACTTGATCGAGACACATACGTGAGAGCATAAAGAGCGGCAAACTCATCCGAGTCGATACGAAATTCTGACGCTCGTCTGCGGAAAGTTTTGTCTCCTTCTTCTCCATTTTGCCAGTGTTTGTGCGTATGTTTTCAATGAGCTAGAAATTTTTGAAACTTTGCGAAAGATTGTCTAAGAAAGTATTTTTAATTGTATTATGCACTGAGGCTAAGCCTCCACAGCAAAATTATATTGACTGGCTTGAAAACTGTATTTTGAAAAATTTTGTTTAAACTGGCTTACTTGGATGTAAAAAGAACGTTTTTATTTAAATTGGAAACAAAGTTTAATTTATAAAAACAAAATAAATGTTGCGCACACTAATTAATTATATAAATATTCATTAAAGACTTGTTGTGGGGAAAGAAATATAAATAAATATTTGCCACGCCTTACTAATTTAAAACAAGTGAGAGAGCCTTAGTCGGGGCCGGCCGACATACAGATACATGTATGTACATATGTATGAATGCGAAGGGGTGAAATGCTTATGAAACAGATCGCAGGGTTCAGGGTATCTCCTATTCGGGCGGCCCCGACTAAAGCTATTGTAAAAAAACGAAAGGTTGTTATCGATTTTTATCGATATTAATGAAACTGAGCAAGTTATCGAAAAAATGATAAATGAGATCAGCTTTCTAGCTTTTCTAGTTTCCGAGATCGCTGCGTTCATACAGACGGACAGACGGACTGACGGACATGGCTAAATCAACTCAGCTCGTGGTCCTGATCAAGAATATATATGCTTTATGGAGTCGAAGATGCCTACTTCTGCCTGTTACATACATTTTAATAAAACCATTATACCCTTTTTACACATTTTCAATGGGTATTCCAGCAGACATATAGAAGATTTTTAATATGTAGTAAACAAATTTATTTTATATATTATATAATAGTTCGCTATTGAGGTTATATTTTGCTTTGTCTTTAAAAACTATATACAAATGTAGAACAATAGAATAAAGAAAAATATTTCCCAGTTACAGTGTAATAATTTACAGTGTAATACAAATGTGAGAAATGTCCGAAGCGTGCAAGTAGTGCATCTTAAGTGGTTATCTTATGAGCCCGGAATAAATAAGTGGCCTCATCTGAGCCATATTCTTAATGCTTAACAGTAGTCCACTTTCAGTTGATGGTGAAGCGCCTCCGCAGTCATTTGCGGCTGGATCGTTGATTGACTGACTCTTAACTGGCTGTGTCCTGTGCGCCTGTGGTCCTGTGTTGCTTCTTTTTGCCTTTTTGGCTGATTGCCTGCATTGCTGCGTTTAATCGAATTAATTAATGGCACATTTCACATTCATCATTTACCCGGCTGCATATTTTTCATTTCGTTTTTATTCTGCTTTGTATCTTTATTAACCTATCCCTCCCCACCTCACGCCCAGCCCAGAGCACACATCCTGATCAACACCCACATCAGGTCCTATGATTGTGTGATTGCACTTGCGTGTTTTTTGCTGGTTTTTCGCTTTATTTTATTGTTCCTTTTTGCTATTTTTTTTTGTTTTTGGTACGAATCAACGAACTGCAAAATTCAATTGAAAATCGTTGAATGCAAGTTAATCAGTGCGCTTGGCTACGCTAATTATGTGGCCGATGATTTTCATCGTTGATAAATGCGCCGTTTACGTGCTGTGCACGCACACACACACATACATATATGTCTGGATATTTTGCAACCAAATTATTGTTGTCTAATGAGTTGCAACAAACCTGGCTTTTGTGAAATCGAAATATTGTTGCCATCAGGACAACCCAATTGCCATAAGAAATGAAATTTAATAAGGCAAGGACCAACCGATTACAAAAATATACATATGTAGTAGTATAATGTAGTAATATAATATGTAATTGTATAACATAACATAAGCCTCAATTGTAAATTAAAATTGTAGACGTAAGATCGCATTTGACTACTATCGATATCTCTTTGGAAATATCGATAGTAGTCAAAACGAATACATAAATGTACGCTCGATAGAAGCTTAAGCGAGAGAGGGAAGAATAAAGCATTCTGAGTATGGAAACGAAGTAAAGCGGACGTGCACGGCGTTGAATTATTTAAAAGCGAATAATAGCCTACCCTAATAAAAATAAGCCTGCCACACATATAACATGCATGTTAAGCGAATCTGCCTTGCAAATTAAATGTAGAGGAAAATCATTGTTTTTATATTGGCTTAGAAATTTTTACGTATACATTCAATTTGATCATACAAAATTTGATTCAACTATTTTTTGGCTTTTTTGGCGCCAGACTTTTTGGCGCCAGGCTTCTTCGCGGCCTTCTTCTCTGCCTTAGCTGCCTTCTTCGCCAACTTCTTAGCTCGAGCCGCTGCCCTTTTGAGTTTCCTCAAGTGTGCTGTAATTGTTTAATTGTAATATTTATGCTTAGTTCGTTAAAGACATTACAAAAAAAGAGAAGTAATGGGTCGAATTACCTTTAACATAACGAGCAGTAGCCAAATTAACTGGCAGTGGCGCACACTTGAAGCCAGCTGGCGGCGCCATGCTCAGCTTAATGAACCGATATCCAGTGGCATACAACATGCCCAGGCAGGCCTGTGCGCGAATCCGACTCTTGGGCCACTTAGTAAAGTAAAGATCGCTCTGCTTTATGTCCGTCTTTTTAACGCCATCGAAGTCACGCCAATGGTACATGATTTTCGGCGTGAAAGGTTTAATGGGCAGCTTCCAGCTGTGATGCGGGCCATATTTTACATACTTGCCCCAGCAGCCGGGCTTGTCCACAAAAACCAAACATCGGCATCCGGATAGAACTTCATAATTGCGAATCACTCGAATAGTAAATTTTTCTGCGAAAAAAAAACCGAAAAAATTTTAAAAGAATCAAAATAGTGATAGATTTGTTGGAAAACTAAACAAAAAACCAACGCTTACTTTATATACGTTTAAAGCTTAGCAAGCAAATAAAAAATTAAAGAAAAAAAAAACAAAAAACAGACACTTTCTATTTATAATATAATATAATATACCCAATCAATTCAATTGGTTATAATTATGTGCGCAATATTTAGTATTTGGCACTGTGAACAGAGTACCGCGCAGGCAGTTATTCCCTAGCGAGATACAGTTTAATTGTGCATACAAATTTACAACATTTTGTAAACCTTAAACGCTAATAAAAACTCATTTAATGTTATTATATCAAGAAATAATTTATTGCTTTTGCACTTTTAATTGATTTTTGTGCGTACTTAAAAATTTTAGAACCTCATTTAAATTTTTATTTTCATGGGTCTAAGTCATAAATCCCTTTCAGAATACAATTTTTCATAACAATTCAAATTATTGCTTAAACATAGCATTAAATTTGGTGCAGTGCATAAATATAAATGGGCCCGTTGTCAGTTGTTGAATGTGTTCAGCTCGGCGACTAACTAATACTAATACTAAAAGCTAAGCAGGCCAAAGTTGTTGGCAAAGTTAAGATCATTAGATTAAAGGATACACGCTGGCACAAAAGGTGGTGCCGAAAAACTGTCAATTAACTTTAATTATTTTATGCTCCCAAATGGGGCCACACACACACATACACACACACACATACACACGGGGCAACTAATGTGCAATGTGCCCGCAAAGGCGTCTTATGCAAGTGCTTCAAACCAAATAGCCCGGGATTGTGGGGAGGGGGGGATTTGTGAAGGGCGGACTTGACTCTAACACTGCCTGCCGCTAAGCAAAGTCAATTATCCCAGCAGCTTTGATGCAAGTAATTGGCATAATGAAATTTTCTCAGCCAGCGACAAGGACAACCGCAAAGAATAGAGGCAGCAGCAGCAGCAGCAGCAGCGGCAGCGGCAGCCGTAACCATAACCGTATTAGCATATCAAGCGGCAACTGCGGAACCGATGACAATGACAACGTTCGCCCGTCATCCTTGGCCCCGGGCTGACGCCATACTTTTTACTTTTTGCGTATTGAATAAATATTTAAACAGTCCAACAGCTGTCGCACAATATTAATAGCATACGCTGGGGCGCCACTTGAACTTTGGCAAGAGCTCCGAAGAGTCGCGCACTTTTATTCTGAGGATCTGAGGCAGTGCCCCCAGGCACTGTGCAAATATGCTGCGGCTATTGCCACAAAATGTTTAAATATTTTATAAGCCAAAGGCATTCAGCAATGTGCAGCAAAGCAGCAAACCAACAAACCGTAACCAAAGTTGCATTGGCCCCAACCAGCAACAGCAGCAGCAGCATCAGCAGCAACTGCAACTGCACTGGCTGAAAAGACCAAGTTTGCTGCTGCACTTAACAAATGTCCTCAACATCTAACTCCAAAACTTTGAAACTGTTTTTTTTTTTTTTTGGCCAATGCAATAAATGTTTTTATTTGGTTTTTATTAAATCAAGCATAGGAAATTTTATTAAATATAAATTGTCAAAGAATATTTGAGAAGGACTTCGTTTTTTAGTAAATTTCTTAATTTATACATACACAAATATCGATAATATCGATTATGAATATGAATTGAGTTTGCAACCATCGATAATTTTTATTTTAATTTTTTTGGTAATATAAAAAACATATTTATAATTTTTTTAATATTATTTACAACAACACTAGAATTACAATTTAAATAAATCTTATTATTATTACACATTGATCAAAAATATGGTGCTTGATCACTTTTAATTTCAATCACTTCTTTGTGTTAAAATACAGTGTATTCACAAGTCGACTATTGCTTCTTTTGATACCCTGCGTGCATTGTTTTTCCTTCTAAATAGTATAAATATATTTATTTTTCCATTTTATGAGTTATCAGAATTTATCGTACCATAAATGTTATATGATTAGCGTTATGAGAGACTCATATAAGCAACAATAAAATAACAATTGAAACATAATAATAAAAACAAATGCAAAGTTTCATTATCTTTTCTTACATGTTAAGAACATGTTTTATTTGAATAAAATTGAGTAAATATTAAATTTACTTTAATTGGAACAATCTTGAACCACATCCAATTTAGCGCTCAATCTGTGATCATAGGGTATTGTGTAGACAATCATTTCGACAATATGAACGTTCTTATTTTATTCTGTTTGGTTGAAATTCTCTCGTAATACCATGAATTTTCGTTGGTTGCATTTCAACAAGGGATGCATGCGCTGGCATTGTCTTTTGGTGGCTGCAGCTGGTGGTGGTCGAATGGTGCCCGGCTGGCCAGCTGCATTGGTGGTGCTGTGGGTGGCGCCTGTTTGCGGTTTGTTGCTTTGTTTCCGCTGCATATGAACGACAGCGCTCAACACTTTTTATCGCTGCCATCGCCGCACTACTTATTATAATTTTTTTCTCTTTCGCGCTCTCTCTCTCTCTCTTTATTTTGCTAGCTGCCAGTAAATTTCCATGGGGGATTAGCCGAAGTTGAACATGTTGTTGAGTTGATTTCATAGCGTGCGAGTAGCGCTTACAAGTTGGGGCATTGGTTTAGTGTGCATGAGCGCGCAAAAGTATGCTACAAATATTCCAAAGTCCTTCTGCTGCAAAGGCAATCACATTTAAATTTTGTGTGGCTTATGCGAAGTACATTAAATGCGGTAAACTGACTTAAATACACGCACAAATTTGATATTCGACTCAATTAGTCCTTTTGAATGTTTACCAAGCAAACAGTGCAAATTGAACAGCAAAAATGTTTATGTTAAGAATAATAAATGCTTTAATTGAGTTTTGCTATGAATATGACAAACTGTAGAAATTATCGATCAAATCGATACCTTATATTGTGTTTCAAACATCCACAGATGAATGGATATATCTTAAGTGAAGCAATCTGGCCAAAAACTTTGCATATGCCCAATCCAAAAGTTTGCCACTGGCATTCAGTTCGTGGTTTCGAGGCAGCTGAAGCAACTCTATTGAAACAATGCTGTCAGCGCTGCGGCATAATTATGTCGCTAAAAGATGTTCCATGGTTATTTTTATCGATGCGCATTAAAAGGCTTTTAAAATTTATTGATATTACTGACTCTATTAAATTATGCCAGGCAGTCAAGACCCTGGAGCTGAGTATGGCTTGTCTCTTATTTTTTTTTTTTATTATTATTATTTTGCTTCCCTTTTTTTACGCCGTATTTTGTGAGTGACGTGGCAATGGCAGCAAATTTTCCATGTCGTCAATGGCAGCGACCGATGACTGGCAGCAAAATTGGCAATGCCAACAGCAGCGACAGCAAACTCAATTTGTGTGAAAAATACTTTTAGTTGCTGTGCATATTTTAAATATAATGTACGTCCCCCAACAACAACAACAACAACCGCCTCAACATTGTTATATTATTTATTTATTTTATTTTACACAAAACGGTAAAAATTACAACAACAACAAAATATATATTTTCTGCGCAGAATTAAGCTTGGCATGGCGTAAATTAATGCATAAAGACAGGCGTGCGTGCATTGAAAGCAGTTTATAATGCGTCTGCGCCCAGACACAAGAGTACACACACACACACACACACACATGCTTGGTAAGTGTTGTGAGCGAGTCGGTTGGCTGGCATCCGTGGCGTATGATTGATAAATTTACACTTTGAAAGGACACCAAATTGTTAAGTACAATGTGTGGCGCTGCAAAAAGTGTTCAATATATTACTTAATATGGTGCCTAAAGTAACTGTACAAAATATACTATCATGAATTGCTTTTTGCAAAATAAAATAATAGTGAGGATATAAGCAATAAAAAATTTCTATATAAAAAAATTACCAAACCAAAATAATGATTTATTATATTATCTAACTGAAATATTTAATATTATATCATTTTATAATTATATTAAGTTACGATTATGAACATATTCTTTTGACTAGCACTGTTTTTTTTTTCCATAATACTGCAGCAATCGATCAAATCATATACAAAAAACTTTTCGCAAAAAAGTTGGAAATTTAGTATACATTTTTTAGATGCTTTTTTCATGTTGCATGCCTGATTGCATTTTAAGTGCAGCGTAAACACATTTCCATGTAAATGCATTTTAGTTTAAATACTTAAAGTTTATTTAATAAACATTTCTGCAAATAGTAGTAGCCTGGTCAACATGACGTATGAGTAATAAATTACTATATATAAGGTTAATATCGTTTAGACAGGACAATTAATTGCAATTAAATGCATATAAATAAACACTCAGCTATGTTTTCATATGTTCATTTTATTATGTTAGCTTTCGAAATAAATAGCTCCACTAACTGGCCAAAAACTCTGGCCACACGGAAATCAGAAGCCTTAACAATGCCAACCAAAAAATGAAATGGCAGACTCCATGCGTGTTTGTCTGATGCCTTTGTAGCTGTGCTGGCAATACCCTGTAAAATGCATAAATAGGCAATAATGAAATAGAAATGCATTGATCAGAAAAGAAAACGAAATTTGAAATAATATAATAATTTTGTTCGTGAAACTGCAATATCATTGCTATCTCTAGAATTATTTTGTTTATCACTTAGGAAAATTATTTCACTATTCCCCGTTTTCCAATTTCAAGAGACAATTTTCAACTTGTAATTCGATATATTTTCATAGCTACCCCTATTCTATAAATTATTACAAATTTTAAAAAGGGTATCACTAGGTCGACTACTTAGCTCAGTTTACATATTTTTGCTGAGTTGCAGTTTTTGTGCGTACGTTGTGATTGCGCCTGTTTTGAGGAAGTCAGCGGCAGCTCCAGCTCCTCGGCCAGTTGGCGATTGAGCCGCCAGGCGTTGGCATTCCCGGCCAACGCGTGAGAAAGATGCCATTGCTAAGCTGTGGCTGCCAGTTGCATGCAAACTGCAACTTCCGCGGCAAGTTTGCCAGGCAGCCGCAGCTGGCATTATTTTTGCACGCATACCAAAGAAAGCGAGAGAGAGAGAGAGATAGGGAGAGAGTGGAACTGGAACTGGAGTGTCACAAATTGAATGCAGCCGACATTTCGTTGAGGGCATCAGATTGCAGCTACCGCGTGCTGCATAATTTATGATGGGCAACGTTCGCGTTGCTTGTTTTTCGTTGCGAATTTGTACTTTGCCTTTGACACTGGCCAGCGGTAAAGGATGTGGATTTCACTCTCTACCTCTATTCCCATCTCTCTTGCACTCCCTCCCTGTCTCTGTCTCTGTCTCAGTCGTATGTTACACTTTTGCCTGTCTGTTTTCGAACTTTGCAGTTTTTTCGTGACTGGGAGTTGGCGTTGTTCGTTCGCATTGCCGTTTTTCAAATGTCTGCGCCATGTGCATGCAAAATTCGAATGCCCTCGAAAAAAGGACTTGCCAACGGGCTGTGGCGTCTAAAGGATCTGAAACCTCCTATTCTGTTGGGGCAGTGGCACATTTCAGCGATAACCTGCGCTAATGAAGTGTGATGTTGCCCAAACGCTTGGCTTCTTTTTCATGATATCCTTTTTATTTTTTTCGTTGAAGGGCCTAAAAGCGCCAATGCGTGCTGAATTACAATTACTTGGCCGATTAGGGTACGCTGAATTACTGCTCCACTCTTCGCTTGTTTGGGTAATTTGGTGGTCGCTGCTATTTAAAATGTTTCGACTATCACGTAAGATTTTTATTTTACTAAGCAAGTTCAACATTTTGAATATATATTCTGAAACTAGCAATTATGATTTTAATCAATTCACATTTTACTTAGAAGTTAATAATATAATAAAATTCACAATTCTAAATTTACAAAAAATTCTTAATTTATAAAAAAAAAACAAAAACAAAGTAAATAAAAAATATTTTCAAAAAAATTAAAGTCAAATTACATACAGAATCTGTCTATAGGTTAAACCAGGAATAAAACGCCAGAGCTAATGTGGGTATTGGTATTTCTGTAAGCATGCCAACTCCCATCTCTGAAAAAATATCAACAACAACAATAACAACAACGAGATCTGTAGACAACAACAGCTGAATTTAACAACAACAAATGTGGCGAAAGCGAAATCGCAAGCAAAGACGAAAGGAAGGAAGCATACTGATGACGGCGAAAGAAAGGAGTTTTAGTTCGGGCTTTGACGAGATAGGTTGTGAGAGCTGTTGCTCAAACGGGATCTAACAAATTTCTTGTAACTTTAAATCTTACAATTATCTTTGTTCCATTATTAACT
Source organism: Drosophila paramelanica (assembly GCA_035043915.1). Taxonomy (NCBI): domain Eukaryota; kingdom Metazoa; phylum Arthropoda; class Insecta; order Diptera; family Drosophilidae; genus Drosophila; species Drosophila paramelanica. The sequence goes on along the minus strand of JAWNMO010000112.1, from coordinate 674,571 downwards.
TTGCAAAAAAAAAACTCACATTAATGGAAATCAGTTTAGTTTGACAAAGTTCTGAGAAGTCTACCGAAGAGAACTTAATATGTCTAAATTTTTTTCAATTTTAGCTCGACCCCTTCAGAATCATTTTTAAACTTGAGTTTTATTATAATTTTAGTACACATAATCGATTAAAAATCATCGATTGTGAATTTAAAAAAAATGTTTAAAGGATATTTAAAAAATATCAAAAAACAAATTAATTTAATTACATAATCAATCTAGAGGTTAAACCATGATAAAAACAGAAAACACCGAAAAATTGGTGTAGTTTTGATAAAGTTTTAAGACATAAATATTTACTATAGGACGATTCCTATCCATTAACTGTCTTTTGATATCTTTTTATATTGTGTTGTCCCTATTCCATATTCTGTTGTCTGAAGTTGTACCCATTTCTAAGCTAATTACCTCCACTTTATGTTCGCCGCTTTGTATTGCAGGCAAATGCAGCAAAAATATGATTTAAATTAATATCAATTATCAACTCTGCGCGCCCAAAGGACTCAGTTGCAGGTCCAAGTCCTGCACTGCTTCGTTAGATCAAGTGGTTTGGCCCGGTCGCCTGTGACTGCCATCAATGCCAATATGCTTAATTATAATGCATATTTTTCTTTTCACCCAGCCAGCTCATCCAGCAGCTGCCGTCGTACAACAACGTCTTCATTAGCAAGAATTTTCCCAGAAGCATCCGAGGCGACATCTTCAGCGCTGCAGAAAGGAAACTAATAATTAACACTTTTTACTGCCAAGAGTCGATAATTGAATTACAGAGTGCAGTCAATGGGTCTACCGACCTCCAACTTCCCAAACAAAAAGGGTGGCCTGCAATTTTCATCTTATTTTTTTCGCTTCTCTGCTGATGCTGCAGCTGATGATGATGCTGCTTCTTGCTTCTCTTCATTTTCTTCATTTGCTTGTTCTTGTTGCAGCTGCCAGAAAAATATTCGCAGTTATATGGCAGAGAATGCAATCGCTTCTGGACCAACAACGCAAAAGGCAAAAATTCAAATGCACTCGACAACAACAACAAAAACAACAACAACAACAGCAATAACAACAAATATACCAACAAGGACTCGGATGACGACCAACCAAACTGAACCGAAAAATGAGAAAAATGAGTGGGGCAGAAGGCGTTCTGGAATCTTGCATAAAAACGTTTAATTAAAATTCAAGAGGTTTTGTTTTCAAGCTGCAAGTTTTTCTCTCTGTATATATGTGTGTGTGCATGGGTGTTATTATATATATATATATGTATGTATATGTATATGTATATGTATGTATATATATATATATATATATATGTGTGTATGTGAACGACTTGAGTAATAGCAGGCGCTTAAGAAGCGTGGAGCCAAAGCTATGTAAATTGGCGTCTGTTTTGGATCGGCGTTAATTACTTTGAAGTAAAGTGCATGCGACCATTGAACGAGACCCGACCGAGTTTGAAAACCCAGCGGGAGAGGCAGTGGGTGGATTGGATTAGACGTCCGCAACAACTGCATTGATGAGCTGAATTTATAATGTTTAAAGCAACTGCAAATAAATGAATGATAACAAAAATTGTTGCATGTTCGAGATTTTATATTAAACAATTTAACCTTTTCAGCGGGGACTATGTATATACATATACTCTATAAGTCTACTATTTCAGCAAAGATCAGCATTGCCAGTTTATATCTATATCTTTAATTGGGTTAATTGAGTTTTGCACCTTGTGAACAGAGTATGATAAACTAAAAACGTTTTAAATCCTAAATATTTATTGAAAATGTTATTTAACAGTCAATCTCTGTTAACAGTATCTTCTCTGTTTGAATGCTTTAAAACGAATACTGTTAACTAACAGAGTCGAGTCAGTCGTTAATAAACTTTAGTTACATCAAAGACAATATAAATACTAAGATGAGTAATGCGCATACATTTGAACGTAAGCAAAAATTTCAGGTGTGCCTTTTCAAGTGAATTTTAACCACCCAAGCTCTGCAAATCATTTTTCGGCAGCCAAACCCAATGCAATGCCTAACTACATATACATACATACATCAATTTGTATATACACACATCAATACAATGCTCTCACGGCACTTAGCATGCTAAGCTAAGGAGAGCGCATTCTATTTTTAGAATTTTACGCTCTTTTAATTGTGAGAGCGCAAGTGCACCGATTTAGTTTTCGTTCTCAATTTTGCAAAAGATCAAGCTGCCTTGTAGCATTTCGTCGTGCTCAGTTACTCATCTTTGTATTTATATTTTCTTTGGTTGCATGCAGATCAGGCACTACCTGAATCTCCTCCAACAATATTAATGTTTCTTATTGCTAAAAGAGACTCTTTAATATAATATAATTTTTATATATGTTTTAAAAATATTCCAAAGCCGAAGAGAATTTTTTATAATGAGAACTAGCATTTTTTTATCAATTTCGTTTAGTATTTGCTGGTTTTTCGTGTTATTAATCTAATACGAATAGATCGAATTTTGTGGACTAAGTTCATGTCACGACACGCACCCATCTCTAGCTGTTTTAGCTGCGCCACTTAAGTGCGTCCAGTTGCCCTGCGAGAGCCGCAAATGCTAAGCAAACACAAATTGCGAATGATAAATGCAACGCTCGCCTGCCGTTAATAATTTTCTATAAATTTTCACGCTGGTCCCAAAGCAAATTGGGGAAACGGGCGTGGCCTGCACTGGCCAGCAAAACCAAACAAAGCAGCAAATTCCAAAATCCAATTTGCATTTCCATCAATAACAAAAGAATATTAGACGATGAGTTCAGGGAAACGCGCAACGGGTCGCTGATGTTGAAACAGAGAGACAGAGCCAGAAAGTGAGGTACTAAGAGATGGAGTGCGGAGCACGTCAAAATTTAGCAATCGTTAAAAATACTTCCTGTTTCCTGTGCGACATTTTCTAATGCGCCGGCTTGGCTTCCGTTTGCCACCGAAGCGGCAGCGACTTGTTTGACTAGTCGAATGCTGGCCACGTTCGCGTCCAGCGGCTGGCTGCCACAGTTAGTCATTCTCGTGCTGCTTTATGTAATTTATATCCTTGCTGCATTATCCTTTATTTACTTTACTTTTTAGCATTATGCGAGTATATATCTATGCGTGTGTGTGTGTGTGTGTCTGCGTGGCAAAATTTATGTATAAAAATGAGCGAAATTGCAGAACACATTTTTTCCATTACTGAAAATAAATGTCTGAGGGATGTGCGCAACCAGGACCAACTGTATATATGTATATGTATATATATAGGGGTATGTGTGTCTGTCTTAGATCAGAAAAAATCGCTTCTCACTGATGAGCTTCAATGAATTCAATCAGAATTCATTTGAATACAGTCCGTGCATACCAAAGAGGCGAGATTAAGTGGCAGAGTCGAACCGGGAGGCCAGTGAAAGTGCGACAGGATAAGACGAACTGAACTCCTTGCGGGCAAGCAGCCATTCGCTTTGACTAATATGCCTTGTGGTCGGCCAAGGATGGGGCCAGGATTTTGCGCTGTGGAATAAGTAATCAGCGCTAAGTTGGTAATTGAAAGCGTTGCTGGGCTGCGGTTTCGTTGTTGACTACGGTCAAGTGCGGCGGCGTCGACGTCGTCTCCACACTTGACTTGAGCTGCACACGGAGCGGAATGGAGCCGCAAGGAGTGAAGTGAAGTGAAGTGGGCGTCAAGTGGAGTGGCGTGGAGTAGAGAGCAGAGAAGTGTAGCAAAGAAAACAAAGTGAAGAACACCAAAGTTCATTGAAAACTTTCGTCGAGGATGCAACAACAATGGCTTACTACTTTATGTAGCTACCCAGCATCAACAGGAAATGTCACGACGTCTCAGCCAAAACACCTGCACAGACACATGCGAAAATCTCACATGCGGAGGCGGGCTTGGCTGTGTGTGGGGTGCCCAAGGCCAGACAACCACCAGAAAACCAAAAAATAAAAGACCAACCCACACATAATCGTAAAATACAACACAGATAAAAAATAAGGCTGGAAAATTAGCTTCTGGTTTGGCAAAGCAGGTTTTACACTACATTTAATTATGCAAACAAAATATTTAAAATATTTATTCTCGGTGTTTAAAATTTCAATTTATTTAGAATTAAATGTACAGCTAAAAGAATAAGTTTTAATCATTAAGGCGCAACATTAATAACAATTTTTGTTAAATGGACAAATAAAATTAAAAACTACAGTAGATTTTACTCTACTTTACTTTATAAACTGAACTAGTTCTTTAAAATTCAGTATTTTATTTATACTGGATTTAATTGAAAAATATATCGAAATTGTTTTTATTTTTTTCTGCACAATTATCAAAATTAATGCAACATTTTTATACAACAAATGCCAACTTCCTGCTTGTGCAGGGCATCGGCTCAAAGGTGCTTCAACTACCCCGAAACTCAGTGCAGACATTGCGTAACATGAGGTTGCAAGAATTATGTACAAAGATTAAGAAAGTAAACCGTTATCTGACGTGGCTCTGGGCAATGTTAACAGCAAAGGAAATGGGAACGCGCCGTGTTGACAGTTTCTGCTGCGGGGCCCTATGTCAGCGGCAGAGGTTTAGGCGGGGCTGTGGCATAATGAAATTATATTCAACCAACATTCTGTGTGTGTGTGTGTGTATGTGTGTGTTGCAGATGAGTTTTGGTTTATGTGTGAGATTTGCTTGTGTTTTATGTGTTCGTCATCGTAAAAGAACGAGAAATAAAATATGAAATTTTTAAATAAACATTAAACATTTGCCAAACTGGAGATGTTGCAGTCAAAAGGCACTTAAAGCTCAGCAAAAAATAAAAACTTATCTTAAGCCTAATTACTTTATACAAGATATTATTTTATTATTTTTCTAAAGTACATATTTTATGAACTAAAAAATAAAAAAAAATTTCGATCCTGCCAGGAGTCGAACCTGGAATCTTCTGATCCGTAGTCAGACGCGTTATCCATTGCGCCACAGGACCGTTATCCAATGAGTGAGCAAATTCAACTTAACTACGGCGTGCTATGCTCAGCATAGACTACAACGAACGATCGCACGAATGCTTATCTGAGCTATTTTTAGAGCGCAACAAAAACAACACAATGAACGAAACATGAGAATTAAGTGTGAATAAATAAAGCAGCAATAAAAGCAACAACAATATAATGTGTGTTTGTAAAGCAAACAAAAGAACGACACACTGTGAGAGAGAGAGAGAGGGAGAGAGAAAAAGACAGTGCTGACTTAGAGATGTGAATGACAAAGATAGCTAGATGATTGCTATTCACCTTTCAGCCACTTCAGAACTGGTTGTCTGTCTAACAATTTAAACACTGCTACAGTAAAAACTCATCAACAGCAAACGAAATTGTTATTGCTCAAATACAATGACAATGTGTTGGTCTATCGACAACCAAAATTGTAGCATTGAATTCCGATTGATTTCCATCTAAATCAACTGGCCGATATCCTATTTGTCCAACTATGTTCACGAGGGCGAACGGGTGTGTTTGTGTGTATGTGTGTGTGTGTGTGTGTGTCTGTTTGTGGATGTGTCTGTTGTTTCCGGTTTGCTTCGTTTGCTTCCGATTCTAATTGTTTTTGTCTACTCTGAGTGCAGTGCCATCGACATTGGCAGCTCGAATCGCTTGGTGAAAATTACCTGGCTGCAGGAAAACTTTATCCCAAATGGGCAAATAATTATTCGTGCAAACCAAACCGAATCAAACCCCTGGGCAAAAATTAAGCAAATATCACGTCGATGCTCGGACCTACGAAAATCAAAGACAAGCAGCAAATGTGGCTCTATGTGGATACAACGAAGCCCCGTAACAAAATTCCTGCTCAAAGTGCGTGTGAAAATCTTTACGTGTGTGCCTAAAGTTTTTTTTTCCAGTCGATGAGGGGTGGATATCAGGGTATCAGATCGGATTCACTTTGATTGTTTGAGGTTTTAATTACACGGAGTGGTTATTTGGAGAAGTTATCGAGCGCATGAGAGGAACGGACGCAGATGAGGGAGGTTGTACTAAGACAAAGCTGGAAATTGGCACAAATTGTGGCTAATCTTGGCAACGATTTTGCACCGATGAGATTCTGTGTAATTTGAAAACAAGACCAGTACTTAAAGCCCTTAAATGTTCTATGAAATTTCCAAATTCATTGAAAACTCCTGTTAAAATACATTTTCATTTAAGAAATAACATTTGCACTGCAACTGAAGCCAACTAATTGTTATTTATTCAAAATAAAAATATTAGTAAAGCCGAGCAACAAATAATTTCACTTTAAATTTGTATATTTTTCATGTTCCATCAGCATTTGCAACAAATAGTCTATAGAAAAACTTTGGCACAATAAACGTTAATTGTTATTTCAACTTACACACACATGTGTGTGTGTGCGTGTGTGCTGTGTGCGCTCGCAGGCTAGTGGTAAAATCATTAGAAAACAAGGATGTTGTTTGCGCAAACTGTGACACAGCAAGTTTTACAAGATACAAGTAAATCCAACAGCAACACAAGCTGCTCGCTTTAACTTCGTTCCACACTGCAGCGAATAAGCTAAGCGACCCGCAACCCGCAGCCCACAATGCCCACCATATATACCCCCCCGTTCGCCTGGAATCGCTTTCGGCGTGGCGCACAGTAAGTAAATTGTACAGTTGGCGCAAACGAGTAAAGAAATCGCTCATGCAAAACTGATTGACTGTAACGAAATACAAAAAGCAAAGAACTGTAAAGAGAAACACGAAACTTGTTACAGTCGATGCTGCTGCTGCTGCTGCTGATTTTAGAGCTTCCAAGCCCCCAGTTCGGCACCGAAAAGGGAACGAACGAATACCCATTGCAGCATGGGCCGTTATCTTTTCTGCGTTTATTTATGTAGTTTGGCTGCTGCGCCCGTACGTATGCAGCGTTTTCATTACTTTTACTTTGTGCCACTGCGCGCTGTGGTAACCAGGGCTGTAAAAAGAGTGCCAAATGAACCGGATCAGTTCGGCTGGCAGCGCAGTTTAAAAAACATTTGCAATTATAATATGCAAAATATTAATTTAAAAGCAGTTTAATAAGAATTTTTAATTTGAAGAATTAAACTTTTGTTTAAATAAATAGCACTAATTGGTTTAAATAATACTTAAAATCTATAAATAAATATATATTAAATAGCAAATAGCTCATTTTGGAACTATGTGCAACCTCAAAGTAAACTGAGCAGAATGCATCCCTGGCAACTGTTGCTTGATTTTTATTGAAACGAAAATATCGTTGGACGCTAGCTTTTTGCACGCCTTTTTGTCGGTTGCGCACTTAATTGAAAGGAATTGTTAATTCACAAGTCTGTTCCCCACACACCCTTTCATTCTTGTTTTCTCTCTGTCTTTGGCGACTGTGTCTCGCTTTGGGCGTGATTGGTCGGCTCAAATGGAGCTTCTTAATGATGACCACCGGCTGCAGGGGTTGCCTGTATTTCCCCTTTTGGCCAAGCGGTCGAAACTTTTAACGCCTCACTTGATTTCTGCACTCCAATTCAATTATAAAAGTGAAAAGAGTATATTGAGTGTGTGTATAAGCACCATTTTTGTCGACGATATCTGATATTGGAATCTATACTCGTTTGTTTTAAAATTTTTTTCTTTTATATTTTTACACATTTGTCGTCAAGTTCCAAGAGTCTGTTGTTAACGTATATGGCCGCCAGGGGGCGTCGCTGATGGCAGCTGTCAACATGCCGCTTTTGTCGCCTTGTTTATTCCTTGACACTTATTTGTCATTTTTAGCATATAATAGCATTTTGGGTGGATTTAACAAGGATTATATGTATGTGTGTGTGGGTTCGCACTGTAGAGCTGCGTCTAACACTCGCTCTGCTACTTAACCGTAATAATTGCTCACGTTCTCACGCCCCCCTCATCAACATCGCATGCTCATTGTGGCTTTTAAAACCAATTTGGCAAAATATAAGAAACCCTATGCAATCCCATACCAACCAGGCAACCAGGTCAAAACGCTGCTCTAAGATGTGTGTAATTAGACGTGACTTTTCCTCAAGTTTTCGCTGGCTCCTTTTGTGCGCCAGGCCCGGGCGTTCAGCTGGCGGATACGGAGAGTCTCTGTGTGGCTTAAAGTCTTCTTAACACTGTTGTTGCCAAGACATAGGCACGCCCTAATTGTTCAAGGGGCATGGCCCGCGGTGTTGATGACGGCGGTGCTCAGATTCAGGTTAGACACCAAGTGGAAAAGGCAATTATAGAGTATGGAGTTAAGTGTAACTGTATTTAAAACCAAATCGCAGTGTTGAGTAAATGCACAAAAAACAATTGAAAACTGGCATTTAAATTATATATATTATACAAATTAAATTCCCCTTCTACAAAGTGCCAAATACTTATATAATCCGCGAAAATACATAAAATACGACAACTCTGGGCACTTACCAAAGACGACCATTAATATAATTATCGTATATGCAGAACATTTGATCTCTGTGATGTCAAAGCATTAATAAACCATTTGGTCTGTAATTTGAATCACATGTAACAGCATTCCTTTAACCCCCACCTTGCAATTTCATCTAATTATCGTTTACGCGTTCACCGTTAATTTGTATAGCGGAAATCACGCGGCGCGGAAACTGATGCATCGAAATATCCCCTTCCACCAAAACAAAAAAAAAACGCCCCGCCTTACCCCAACCTGAGCATCCGGAATATTCAGCGTCTTTGGTTTGCGCAAATTGAAAACATGCCAAATAATTACACAATTTTATATGTGAATTTTTCAATTTATATGCCGTCAGGCTTGTGCTGCGTGCATATTTTTGCCTGTGACGTGTCACGACATTGACATCCACGACAGACTCCCACTACACACATAAACCCAAGTCAAAGGCGCCGTAGTCCTTTATTTATTTATGTATGCAAATTATGCAAATTTCGACCTTGAAGCAGGCCTCAGTTTTCCAATCGTACTCGAAAGCTTTAGCAAGGCTTGCCAAAGTTTAGCGCGTGCCTGCACACATTTAGCAAGGACACCAACCTATCAGAAATGTTACAGCGATTGCAATGTTAATGTTAACAGCAATATGAAATGTAATATTATATGGCTTTTAGTTAGGTTTTCCTTTTAAACTTGTGAGCAATGAGAATCCGAGTTCGAGCCCCAAGGCCTCCAATTTGTTTGTACTTTGTAGGGAAACTTCTCGGCAGTGTAAAATTTTTAGTCCCTCCTCACCCAGATTACTAGAAATTTGTAATTACGCTTAGACACAGCGAGGGAGATAAATTAAAAATGCAAAAAAATCAAACTCTTCTTCAGTTTGGTAGTATTAAAGCTGGCGTGAGTTACCTCACCCGCTCGCCTCGTTTCCGTCCCACTCTATGTTTGAAACCGATAGAATTTTACCCTGCCTCGCTGCGTTCGATAGCCCTGCCAGTAAAGAAACTTTTATTCACGTACACCCGAGAACCCTTTAGCAGCTTTCAAGAGTTGGTGTTGTCGCAGACGCTCTAAGAAGATTGTTTTACCTTCCCTGATCCTAGAAGCTCGTTCCAGATCACTTCTTACTATCCCAAAAATCTCATTGAACGTTCTCCTTTCGCTCTTGGGGTATATTCATCGAACGCAGCGTAACTCTCGTCGAATCCGCGATATTGTATGCAAAATTCAATTTAAATCAATTGATATACCATACTCATATATAAATACTTATGTTATTTAATTAGTCAAACTTTTACTTAGGGGTGCAAGAAAAAACAATTTTGAGTTTATATATTCTGTTTCTTTATTTGTGATCTTTGTGTTATTTAATGCGTTTACAAATGTCTCTTGCTGCCTGGAAAAAAAATAAAACGCACACAGAAAATATATAACTGACATATTACAATGCTCCGTGTTAAACTTTGATTAACTACATATATATATCCTATATATATATATATATATATATATATATAAATAAATATAAATATATATATATATATAGTAATCAGTTAACACCCCAGATCCGACGACGATTGATTCACATAAACATTATATATAAATTAGTGATTAAATACAAAAGCTGACAAAATGCAATTTCATACATTCCAAATGCATAAATAGAAAGAAAGTTGAAAATGAGAGTGAAATGATCAGTAAACATAAAGGAGAAAAACTAACAGAATGCATGGGCGCAGGAGGTTTTAAAAAAAACAGCGAACGGGCTTTTAGGAAATAACTAACTGTATTTTACTAATTTAAACGCTGAGTAACTGGCAGCTTCTTGCGCCGTCGGCGCAGCTGTTGACTGCGATCCCAGTACTCGTAATAGCGTTCCTGTTTCAACCACTCCTGATATTTATACCACCATTCCTCCCATTTGATGTAGTCCTAGACAAAGAAACGAACGGAGATTATTATAAGAAACCGAGTTAATATCTTCAATGTGATATTCACCTTTAGATCCAAGTCTCGCAAGTAGCCGCGACTTTTGTAGTATTCGTAACGCACGCGCACATCGTCCCACGACAGCATACCCGACGGTGCTGTGGTGGCCAACTCCTCGGGAAAGTGACCAGCCGGCGCTGGTGAGTACGAGTAACGACGCGGCGGCGATTCCATACCCTCCTCGATCATCACCTTCAGCGCACCACCCGCCGAATCTTTGGTGATACGCATATTCTCCATATTGCTGCGATCGATGCTCCACTGAGCCATCTTGCCAAATCGCTCGGATAGCGTTAGTCGCGTTGTCGCCGAAAACGAGGGCAACGCTGGTGTTGCCTCATCGCTATCGGAACCGCCCGAATCATCCGAATCCGACGACGAGTTGGCATTATTGCCACTGGCACTGGCGTTCGTGGTGACCGTCGCACTCGAATGCTTCTTTCGTTTCTCACCCTCGATTTTGACGCGCGTCCGCAACTGCAAAAGAGGCGAGTTATGATAAGTAATGGAGAATGGGGGATTTAGGAGTATCACATTTTCTTACCTCCTTTTCCTTTTTCTTCTTCTTGGCCTGCGGTGCTGCGGTCGCTGGTGCAGCCGGCTCTGGTGGCTCTGGCGGCCGATGCTTGAGACGCGGATCTTCTGGCGGCGGTGAATGACGCGACGCGCGACCGGCTTTCATATGCGCATCCGACGAGGCGCCGCGATCGTGACTCGTGATGTGCCGCATTTTGGCATCGCGATATTTGTCAATGCCACCCCCACCCCGCACCGGCGGCGGCGTTGTAGGTCGTCCATGCAAACGACCGTGGGACTCCGGCGGTGGCAACGCCGGCGGCGGAGCACCGGCACCCCGATAATGGCCACGTGGCTTAGGCGGCGGAGAACGCGGACCGCGAGAACTGTGTGCCAAAAAGAAATATATTGATAACAATCGCACTTATTCGAAAGATAAAGAAAAATTCTGTTAATCCATATAATGGAAAAAGAAAACTCACCGAGATCTGTGACGATGACTGGGCGAGCACAGCGAACAAGAATCATCTGAGCTGCTGCTCATGGAGCTGTTCGAACGTGACCGCATCGAGTGCTGAATGAATATAAATTGTATTAATATCAAATTGTTTCAAATTTAGATTGCTGTTGATTGCTTACCCTTGGCGGCGGTGAGGGGGGACGCTTGGAACGCGGCAGAATGTGCGCAGCGCCCATGTTGCGTTTGTCCAGGCAAGACGACGACGAAGGCGGCGGCAGCGGCGAACGGCGCCGGCCGAGCGGCGAACGCGACGCGTTTGTCGGCTTGCGGCGCAGCTGAGACGAGGAGGAGCCGGCTACCGGTTCGGGTGGCGAGCGCGGACGTCCGTGGCCGTTGCCCGGACGACGCAGCAGGTCGCTGTTGCTGCCGTGGTGACTGTTGGGCGAGCGGGCCATGCTGCGCGGCGGCATGGGAGGCGAGCGCGGGCGCCCACGCAACGGCGGAGGTGGCCCATTATGGTGCGGCGATGGGGGCGACATTACCACTGGCCGGCGATCCATGAACTGCGGCGGCGGCGAGCGACGTCGCGCATGCGACGGTGGAGGCGGCGAAAGCGGCGGCGATTTGCGCAGGCGCGAACGACTGCGCGAGTGGGGCGATCGCGAACGCCCGTAACGCGCCGCTGACGTCGACGTCGGCGGCGGGCCCGTGTTGCCAGGCACGCCTGCATAGCGGGAATAGGCGGTCGCCTGTGTCGTATCGCGATCACGTTCGCGTTCGCTCTCGCCTGAGCTGCTTTCGCCCTGGATGTACATCTTCTTGTAGCCGGTGTGGCGCCAACGATTGGGATCCTTTTCCTCTGCCTCAATCAGCTTCTTGTCCCAGTAGTCGTTGGTTGTGTTGGCCCGCGCCTTCTTCATAACGTTGTCGATCTCGCGACGCTTGCCAGCGGGTAACGAAGGATCTGCAAATTCATATCGCAGTTGCACTCGATTAAACACATTGACAGTGTACAAAGTTAATGTCATCTTTTTTTGTTGTGATTCTGTTGGTCACCTAGCTGTTATTTTTTAAATGCAATCGATAATTCTGCTTATCGATAACTAAACCATGAAATATACAAAAATTATATATATTTGCAGATTGTTAGTTTAATGCTTTAACTAGAACACAAATATGACTAATTATTGTTTGAACATTTTTTAATTATTTGATATTACAAACGAAGGAATTAAATTTTTTTGATTAAATTTGCTTACTAAAATATTTCAATGTTTAGTGAGGTCTATAACAATTTTGAGCCTATTTGTCATGTATTCTATGGTCGGGTTAAAAAATGCTGTGAGCCACTGTAAGCTCAAAACACTGTGAACTCAAACGTATATTCTTTAGTACGCTCAGATGAATGATTGACTCGGTTGGAACTGCCCGAGTAGAAAATACGCATGTACCATAACTGTAATATACATTGAACGAGTCATCCAAAAGTTATATATTCTTGAGTATGATTTACGAAAACGTAGCTACCCAATTTTATCATTTTTTTATTAATTTGAACAACAGATGCAAGGACAGACGGACATGGCTAAATCGGCTCAGCAAGTCGTCCTGATGGGGAATATATATACCCTTCTTCATCCATTTTAAAGGGTATTAAACCCTAAAAACTTCTATGCAACGGCAAACCTCGATTTGGTGCGTTTATTGACTTGTCGTTTCGATTGTCGGAGTGTAGTTTAACTCCCATATTACCGTCTGCATATATCGATAACAGTTATCGATACACCTGTTAGGTACCTGTTATGCGTGCAGCTGTCGGCTGTCTGTCCATGTGCAGTTTGGGATTCAAATCGGGGCGCCTGCGCGACGCCATTACGCGGTGCGTATCGCGCGCTCTCTTTCGCGCGCGTTTGATTCGCTCAATACGCTTAATTAATTCAAATACGCGCGCAACAACACTATCTCATTATTTGCTTATATTGCATAAATATCATAAAAACACATACACAAAAAGCTGCAAATATATTACAATTGATAAAAAAAACATGAGAGAAAGAGAGGCATTAGAAATGGCGTACAACAACAATAACAACATCATTAACAACAACAATATATGATAGAAAAGAGTTCCAACGTAATAGTGAGCGTTACGGAGAGTAACGCGCGCGTTTGGCAGCTTGTTAGCATAACGTAACGTTAACATTAACCCGCGAGCAAACGCGAATGTGTGATGGAGGGAGACCGAGAGAGAGGAAGAGACCGGTTGGCGAAAACAGCTGGAAACGCAAGCGCTTCCTACGTGCGCGTCGCGGCTGCCATTATAATGTTGCGCATCCGTACCGAATTCTAAACGAATTGTCTCGGCTTTTTCAAGGCCAATTAAAGGCAAAGTTATAAAATTCATTTTTATTTCGGTAATCGAACGACGCGCGCACCGCCATCGGCATATCAGCGACATTTGTTGTGCTCTTCGCGCACAGAGCGGCCGCACAAACACAGTTATACACGCACACTCAGGCACATCTACATATGTATGCATATACATAAATATATATTTCTTTTCTCGTTTTGCTTTGTCACAGCGACAAATAACCGAAACTGAACACAAACCGAAAACGGGCAATTAAGTAATGTTATGCTAGTAAAAACGATAGTAACAGACACTAAACTAATTTGCTTACATTTGTATACGTTTTGCGAGCACGCTTGTATAGTTTTTGTAGATTTTTCAAACACTCACAAATGGCAAACACGGCGCTCAATATTTTTTCTCAGATAATTTTCATGCGACGGCCATATTTGCGAAGGCTTACAGTGTGACCAAGAGTGGAAAACAATAATAAGCCAGAGCACTGTTAGGGCAAAGTAAGCCAACAGTTGCAGTCATATATTCTAGTTGAATTCTGGAGTTGGTTCACTAAAATGTTTATTGAACCAAATGATCGTCCAAGTAAATGTAGTTTAATACGTTTATCTTACAAATATACATTGATTAGAGAATATAATAAATTATGTATGCTTATTTATTTTTGCATTTACTTATTGTTCCACAACTGTTGAACAACTTGAATTTATTATATTTGGCATCAGGTTAGGTACCAAACGGTGGAATTACCAAATTATAAAATAAAAAAGGTAAAGAACGATGATTTTACTTATTGAACATTGATAAATGAACTATGTTATCTTTAATTGAAATGTATTGTTCTATATGAATTAAAAGAGCGGTGAACCATGTCTATCCCGTACCTCCTTCGTTTGTTCATCTATGGAACTAAAATTTAAAAATGTTAAATAATATCGATATATCGACACGCAACCCTACCACACACACGTGGTTTCTTTTCAACAGCGTTTGTGGTGTGCCGCGTGCGTCTGTGATTTGGATTGGTTTAGAGTTGTATTAAAAAGCAAAAGTACAGACATTTAAAATGGGTAAGCCAGGTCGGTTGTCTGTAAACAACGCCAATCACATCATCAATTATCAGAAAACACATTTCCATTACCATAACAAGACTACAAACTCTTAACCTACGAAATGGGATTAATCTCGGATATTCTTGACAGGTTTCAGTCCTCGTGGTGGTGGCGGCGGTGGTAGAGGAGGCGGTGGCGGTGGCTTCCGCGGAGGCGCAGGCCGTGGTGGTGGTGGAGGCGGCGGTCGTGGAGGAGGCGGCGGATTCGGCAGCCGTGGAGGCGGCGGTGGACGTGGTGGTGGCCGTGGTGGTGGCGGCGGATTTGGTGGACGCGGCGGAGGCGGCCGTGGAGCTGGTGGTCGCGGCGGCGGACGTGGTGCAGGTGGACGCGGCGGAGGCGGCCGTGGCGGTGGTGCTGGCGGCTTCAAGGGCGGCAAAACCGTAACCATTGAACCACATCGTCACGAGGGCGTCTTTATTGCACGCGGCAAGGAAGATGCGCTGGTCACGCGTAACTTCGTGCCCGGCTCGGAAGTCTACGGCGAGAAGCGCATATCCGTTGAGGTGCGTAAAGGGAGAAAAATGGTTTTTTGGGGGTGCAAACATGTCCATGATGATGTTGTGCAGGGGTACGGAACATGGCAGAATGTGGCCATGAGCGTGCGCGGCGCGTCTGCCTGCCTGTGTGGACTTCAGGTGCACGTGAAGCAGCTGCAGGTGGCGCCCACGCAACGCTTAGAACTATAGCACTACTGAGGCAACCAATCTGCCTTCTGATCCCACGAGCTATCCAAGAAGTCTCACATTTATCTCCATTTATAGACTGGCGGCGAGAAGATTGAGTACCGTGTCTGGAATCCGTTCCGCTCCAAGTTGGCCGCTGCCATTCTGGGCGGCGTGGAGAAAATTCACATGCCGCCCGGCTCGAAGGTGCTGTACTTGGGCGGTGCCTCGGGCACAACGGTGTCGCACGTCTCGGACGTGGTCGGACCGGAGGGCTTGGTCTATGCCGTGGAATTCTCACATCGATCGGGTCGTGATCTGATCAACGTGGCCAAGAAGCGTACCAACATCATACCCATCATTGAAGACGCACGTCATCCACACAAGTATCGCATGCTGGTTGGCATGGTAGACACCATCTTTGCGGACGTGGCACAGCCGGATCAGGGCCGTATTGTGGCTCTGAATGCGCAGCACTTCCTTAAGAATGGCGGCCATTTTGTCATCTCCATCAAGGCGTCCTGCATTGACTCCACCGCGCAGCCGGAGGCGGTATTCGCCGCAGAGGTCAAGAAGATGCAGGCGGACAAACTGAAGCCACAGGAACAGCTAACGCTGGAACCCTACGAACGTGATCATGCCGTCGTCGTTGGCGTCTACCGCCCGCCCCCGAAGCAGTGAAGTCTTGTTGGGCAGCATGTGGTTAGGTTTAAGGTCTAAACATAATACTTCTATTAATGCAGTCGTATTGTATTAAGTTTCTTTTTTAATATAACAAAATCAAACAAACCATAGTTAAGATTGTAAAAAAAAATGCAAACTATATTTTGTAACAGACGTACAAAATAAATTACAAAAAAAACCAACAAATGTTTTTCAATTTAAGAATGAAAATTTATTAATAACGAAATAAGATAAGGTATTTAATATTAACACTCAGAAAAAATAAAATATAACTTTCGCTGCGGACAGGATTCGAACCTGTGCGGGTAGAACCCAATGGATTTCAAGTCCATCTCCTTAACCACTCGGACACCGCAGCACGTGCTTGCTTGTTGTCAAATTATATATTTAAAAATAGACTGGATGTGGCGCCATCTTTGGAATTAAAATTTAAACACCAAGCAGCGCCATCTGTTTAGTAAATGGCTGAATCGCTGCGAGTGCTAAATAAAATTGTTTGTAATTGGGCGCCGCTCGATTTGACGCTGCGGTGTCCGAGTGGTTAAGGAGATGGACTTGAAATCCATTGGGTTCTACCCGCACAGGTTCGAATCCTGTCCGCAGCGAAGAGAATATTTTTGATTTTCGTTTTTTAAAAAATTGCGAAACAATTGATTTTGATTGGCTTTAATTAAATTACTTTATTTAGTGTTGGTTGCTGGTGCAGGTCTGAAAGTATAACAATATAAATTAACTGTTGTCGAGCATTTGCTTCAGAATACGAGAGGAAAGTTTATCGCTTAATTCTACAAATTGTTTGCTGGCTGCCAAAGTTTGGTATAATTTTTTGATGTTTCTGGCACACATATACATACACAAGAGAACAAAATGGTTAAACTTTAATGCTTATCAACTAAGTAAAATCATGAAAACGTTGCAATTTTTCCTCTGGTTTTTGCTTATCACCCAAAATTGATTAAAGACACCTCTCACAACTTGGCGCGCTTGGGCACACCAACGGCCTCAAGAACGCCGCAGCTCTCCAAGTGCTGGAACAGCGTCTCCAAATACTCATCACGATGCTTGATCAAGTGAGCCGCGTGCTGCGAGCGCGGCCAGCATTTGAACGTCACCTTTATGTTGGCGCGTTCCCAGTTCTCGCGCACAGCCTGATTGGAGGCGGGCGGGCCAATCGGATCGTTTTCGGATACAAAGAACAGCGCCGGCGCCTTCAGCAGTGTTGAGTGGAACATCTGGCTGGAGCGCATATAATGTATGGTCGCCTGATTGTGGAATGTCTTCAGATGGTAGAGCGTATAGTTGCGCAGGGCGCTCTGCATCCGCTCGTTCTTGGGGAATATCGATTTGGGGACGCCCACGGGAATTTCGGTGATGTCCGCGGCACTGTCCCAGATCTGGCAAACGAAGCGATCCAGTATGCTGCCATAGCGATCCATATCGCGCGACATTTGCAACATTATCTCGCCCATCTGATATGCGCCCACCGAGAAGCCGTGGGCAACAATCGGCGCATACGATTTATTGTTCTCCAGAAATTTCAGAGTCTCGGCAGCGACCACCTGCAAAAAAGAAATAAAAAGCTGAGCTAACGCTAAAACAGGTGGCTGTGAATTGTATGACATCTACCTGAGTACCCTTGGCCGGCCAGAGCAGCTGCCAGGGCGTAATGTGCACCACCATTACATCGAAGCCCATTTCCGTGTAGATTTGCGCATACTTTTTCAGGTGTTTCTGCTTGGCCATCAGCCAGGCCATCATCAGCACCAGCGGATTGCCCGAGGGCTTCTTGAAGGCCAGCGTTTTCGGGTCCACTTCGATGTTCGCCTTGTTGTTCGTATAGAGGGTCATGTTCTTCGTTATATCCTTGGAGGATAAATACCTACGATTCTTCAACGGAGCCATTGCGCTCTGCGTAAGTAAAGAAATAATATAGAATAATAATAATGTATAAAACAATTTAAACACAAGAGTGGGAAAAAGTAAAAAAAAAATGTATTTAAAAATTTTATATAAAAACTTAGCAAGAGCGGAGAATAAGCGGAAACCTTTTGTAATTTATGCCAATTCCACACACAAGAGTCCAAATTAAGAGGAAACATAAGTAATTTATTTTTAAAGCCCTGACACATGTTATGTAAATATAAATAAAACCTGTTACCATTTCAAAATCTCATTCGTAAGGTTGAAAAATAATTCTAATTTTTAAAGCTTACTAAAAAATATTATTAAGTATTTTTTATTTTTTATTTGAGCTGGATCAATTGAAATGTCATTTGAACTTGTTGTTATGTTAAATATTTATTAAATTTATGCCTCATAATAGTTTGGATAGGTCGAGTTGCTTTAATCTAGAACTCGATTAGATTATTGTTAGTGTTAGTGTCTAAATTACCAGAATATAATAAGGCCAATACTATAGCTTTAACGGGCACTACGGATTAATTCCGGCGTAGAATTTCTTGACCGTTAAGAACTCACGTATACCGTAAACTAAATCTAAACATTCTGCACGGTTCGCCTTAATCCGGCCGACATTACGTATAGCCAATCTATAGATAAGTTGCAATTTAGATAGTAACAAAGTCGTTGGTGAATTTTCAGTGCTATCAGTGCAGGTTTTAGATAATACGTTCAGACTTGTCTACTTAGTACACAGGCTTGATAAGTATTTGCGACAGTTGTTCAAAATTTTACTCAACCGAACTTACAGCTTTTAGGCGCTTGTAGATTTTAAGCAGTATAATCAATAATATGACTATTAGCGCAATTTCAATTAAGAAATCCATAATTAGAATTATGTAGGACCGAAAAATGTATCCAACATGTATTCGCAGTCACAAAAGCTTCGATCGACTGTCTCAAAAGAGCTTAAAACACGGTGCGCCCAGGTTCCAAAGCCGAGCTGGGTATACACACATATGAATCTGGAAAGCATATGGGGGTGTGTGAGTGCGCGTGTAGCTCGGCGGATTTGAAGTGCCATTGCGGCGGATTCAATTACATTGTGGCATTGGAAATTTGCAGAGAGAGGGTGCGACAGTGAGAGACAGAAGAGCGAGAGTGCCGCAAGAGCGAGCTTGAGCTAAAAGCTTGACATTGAGCGCCATTATGTTGATCAATCAGAAAAGTTGCCTCAATTGAAGAATGTATGCACAAGTTAGACACTAGAGGTCGCTTTGCGTGGGGGCGCTGGCACACTTAAGGGTAAAAGGTTTTACTAAAAGACTTAACATATTAATTGAACAAATTATCCCGTTAATTCAACCGACAAATGACTGTCGGTTAATTGCATACAATTAAGATTGATTATTTATATATACATATACCCGATTTGCCGGCAAATCAGTCAAACGAAAAATTAAAATCGCTGTACGCCGGACACAAAGTTCACAACATTATCAACACAGCTCATCGAGCAGCGCGCTGTGTTTTAGCAGACGATGTTAATCGCAACATAATAAGAACTAGCATGAGTTGCAAAAAATGAAATGTTATGCGACGTGCTGTTAATGCTACAGAATGCATAAGTTAATGTTACTGTAATTTACTGTTATGAATAGCATGTAAATGTTAAGGTAGGCGAACACTGTTATGAGATGCATGCCGAAAAAGTGCAAATTAAATACAAAAACAAAAATATTTATAAAATTTATAAACGATTAAAGAAAAGAAGAATCAACCAATTTTAGAGATGAACAGCATAAACATTGTATATACGTAAAGATACGCTTACATGACGCACCAGTTGCGTTTGCAGGCTTGAGAAGTTGCGAGAGAATGGCCGTTGCATTTCCCGATATTCACCCAATAGACCCCTGCCCTTGCCGGTCATGGACAGGGCAACGGGGACGGCGCTGACGTTGTCATAGGGCACAGATGTTCTGTTCTGTGCTGTGGGTTGTTGAATTGGTGTTTTCGTTGGTGTTGTGGGTGGGAGCAGGACAAAAACAATATAATATAATATAAATAACACATTGAAATTTTTAAGTTTTTTTTTTTTTCTTATTTTGATTATTTACCACCAAAAGATAGGCCGACAGCTAGTGTTGCGGCCGTGCGGCCGGCGGCATACGGTACATTTATTGATTTTTTCGCTGCAGTTGCATAAAATGCAGTGCGAAAGAAATGCGAAGCCATTGTTTAAACGAATTTTTGTATAGAAAACGTAAGGAACTTGGAAATGAAAAAGAAGAGCAATTGGCAAATATTTTGATTGTAATTCGTATGCATTTACGCACACACTAACACATATACACCCACACATACACATAAGCAATTGCTGCACAGAAAGTGAACTTTGGACCTGGCCGTTGGATGCAGACGAGTTTAATTTATATTAAATTGATACATATGATATACAAAATTTGTATGCGTGTTTGTGCTTATGTGCGTGCGTAAACGTAAATGATAAAAGCACTTTGAAAATTGATGAAAATACAAAATATAGTAGAATATGAAGTGCACTTACGCGTTTTAAGATTTTGCCTCTTGCACTATTGTTTACCTTTCCACGATAAACCACAGACACCGTTCGGCAACTAAAACAAAATGAACTACGGCGCCCGTGTGTGCGTCTTTGTTGTGTCCGAAAACAACAAACACAGTGCAGAGTTGCTGCTCACTGAACTGAACGAACACACGAACTGCATTGTAGATAATAGTTCATTGATCGTTTTGCTACTTTTTTAATTTTTACTTTGGTAAAATATAAAGAAACATATATAATACAAATTTTGTGTATGTGATATGACAAATATAAATCGCAATTATACATATTTGCAAACATTAATCCATAAATTATTGCGCAACTGAACTTACTCGTTCAAGTGAACTGAGGCGTTCAACACTATGTGTCTTCAGTGCGCCGAAAGTGAAAATACCAAAATTCGGGTTCTTATTTGCATTTCGAATTCTTCTCCGATTCTCGAGATACTTGATTAGATTGTATGTGTCTTCGTGCATGTTTGATACATCATCGAAAAATAACATTAATAAAAGAAATTCGTATTGTATTAACTTATAGATATAAAATGTAAATATTTTATATCATTTATAAGACGCCGTAAGCATCGGGGAAAACAATGGGACGATACTTTTAAAGCAAGTGTCATTCCACGAAAAAGCTTAAAAAGTTCATCGCTAGCAAAAAGTAATCGAAATTGCAAATCTGCATAATTTTTAAAACGTTGTCGCGTAGTTTATTGGAGTCTTATATTTTATATGGCGCAACAATGTCCTGGCCATGCAAATTGGCTGTAGCACTACAGCATTTTAGCGCCAGCCTGCCTGCTCCCGCCCCGGCCGTTGCAGCCGCCAGCAGCAACAGTTGCGCAACCGATTGCACCTGCCAATGCAAATGCTGCAGAGGACATGTCGAGAAGTACGTAAACTTCGATCCGGTGGCAAGCATGGCAGGCGGACCCGTGCAGAAAATGGTGCGCTTTAGCACGGGCGACCTGATGATCCTGCTGCGCGTGGCCCAGTCACGGGCGAACTTCTGGAGCAATCAGTACCACAAAGTGGATTTGCAGCCGGACTTTTTGGCGTTGAGCGCCGCTTTCGGCGCGGAGGCAAGCGTCACGAACTTGGCCCAACTGGAGCTGATCATGGATACCTTGACGACAGGCTATCGCCGTGCAGTGGCCCAGCTGCGCGGCAGCGAGGCACACGCAGCTCTGCGGCCAACGGCGGCGGCGCCGATTTTTCCGGGCTTGCGCTGCGACTGCACGGAATGTGCGCAGTTGCCGTGGAGCCGGCTTGAGCATCTGGCGGCCCATCAGTGGCAGCACAAGCCCAGCGACAATTGGCACTGTCGCCTGTGCTATCTGCGCTACTTTCTGCAGCACACGCTGCTCTCGCACCTCAGCAGGCTCACAAAGCGGAACGATGTGGGCCCGCTGCTGGAGAACGAGGGCTACAAGCGTATGCTATCGGCGCAGCGGCGGCAGGAGGAGGAGCTGTCATTGCAGCGGACACAGGCGGCAGTGCAAGTGGAGGAGCTGCAGGTGTGCATGCCCAAAGGCAGTTTTTTGGACTATGTGTACGAGACGGAGGTGCGTGTGCCGCTGGCGCCGCGCAAACGCTGCAACCTCACCGAATGTCCGCGTTGCGGCCGCACCTACCCACACAGATTCAGCCATCAGCTGCACACGCGGCTGCGCCACACAAAGCTGATGTGCGTCCGGCTGTGGCATTGCGCCAGTTGTACGCGCAGCTTTCAAACGCGCCGCTTCTTCCTGCAGCATCTGCAACAGGTGCGCAATGCGTGCCGGCTGCGGCTTCGCAAGTACAAGTGCTCCAGCTGCAAGTGGCGCTTTCAGCTGGAGAGCTCGCTGCGTCCGCACGTGGCCCAGGCGCACGTGCGCAGCTTCAACTGCCTGATCTGCCAACAGACGTCGCCTAGTCGCGTCTGCGATCGCCACAGTCGCGAGGAGGCGCGAGCGGCCATAAGTGCGAACATGATTAAACGCCGCCAGGAGCTGGGACGGCCGCCACGGCCGGTGCGTCAGACGCCGTGGAAGGTCACGTGCGGCGAGTGTCAAAAGGAGTTTAAAAATTCGCATCTACTGAAGGTGCACATGAAGCGTATTCACCTCAACGAGAAGGACTTTACCTGCGAGACCTGCGGCAGGAGCTTCTACTCCAAGAAGGAGATTACCGAGCACGTGCGCAAGGTGCATCTGAGGGTCGAAACGATTTACTGTGAGCCCTGCGGCCGGACCATCATGGAGAAGAGCAACTTCGGCCGCCACTGCGACAGCATTCGGCACGTGGAGCAGGTGGCCAAGCTGGCCAAGCTACAGGGCAAACTGCCGGCAGATGCGCCCGTCGAGAAGCACGTACCCAGGGCGCCGATGCGCTATTGTGAGTCCTGCAAGCGCTACTTGAGAGGACATGCCGCGTTCAGAGCGCACTGCCTCACGAAGGTGCACCACCGCAACCTGACCAAAACCCAGGAGCCACTCGAGAATTCAGATGAGATTTTAGACTAGTTTGCTTCAAGCATGGCATTGAGTTTCGTTCAATGTTAAATACCACTTATAAGCTGTGTATATAATTGAATACTAATTATGTTATGTTGTTATCCACCTTTAGAGTTCAGTTTTTATACAACTGTCTTTTGAATGTGCAGATAATATTAATTTTTGACTAACTTTTTAATTAATTTTGACCCACCTTCTGAATATTATTTATGTATATACTTGAATACTAATTTGATTGAATTAGTTTAATATTGTTAGCAGCTTATATAATCATGTTTTAAGAATTTGTCTAAGGTAAAGTCATATATGAATTTATTTTATATTTTACTTTTAAAGCTTGATTCATTGCATTGCCATATATTATATATAAGGTATATATAATGTTAAATTTATTTATAATTTTCGTGAAAAATTTGAATTTTTAGAAGCAACCTAAAATATTTTGGAAATTACAAATTCTGTTCTTTAAAATCGAATTTTGCATCTAATGCGTTGCGTATCCTATACATACGAATATAAAAATTTAAAATGTATTTTCTATATAATATCCTGAAAGATGATTATTAGATAACTACAAGTACAAAACTCATCTTATATGATTAAGTTTAATAGCAGAGAAGTCTTGTTATAGAAAATCTGAAATACGATTAAAAATTGTTGAAAATATAAATAAACGATATTAAAAACAACAGATGTTCAGCTAAGCATGTGCTCAGCAATTATAAGGGTTCCTTAACTTTTGTTTCTCAATATATTTAACTTTTTATGCTTAAGAAAAAGACAACTAAGTACGGTACAAGCTATTATCCTGCCAGCTTGGCATCTAATTGGCCCATGTCCACGCCCAGTTCGATGAGGCGTTTCTCCTGCTCCTTGGTGTCCAGACCGTGCTCCTTGTTGTATCTGTAGTTGACGGTGAGCTGCACCTCCTCCAGCCCGCTGACATGATCGTACAAATTGCCCTCCAGGCGCAGATCGATGTCGCTTTCCTCGCGCAGCACGCAAAAGTAGATCAGAAAGATGGCCAGACTGCCGGTAATGACGTACGGCTGATACCACAGGGATTCATCGCTGCCCCCGCTGCGTGTGTCACGTGCCCGCCAAGTCTCCGCCTGACTGCCAAAGAACTTAATGGGCTCATTGCTGATGGGTTCCTCATCCTTTGACCTAATTGTGTTGCTGCTTGCCAGTTTTTGCGCGTAGCCGCGAATGCCTGCAGCAGGCATAAGTGAACTGAAATGCATGTAGTATAGATATTTGCAAGATTATAATTATGTTGTAAATACCTCGCCACACGAGCTTTTGTCAACAAGCGGAGCATCTTGATGGCAACTAACAATATTTCATAACAATTGTCACGACAGCTGTTTACCGCTTAGCCTATCGATATCAGCGATATCAGATGTATTTCAATTATCAGCGCCCGTTAAGCGTTACAAACTTCGTTGTTTCTAACCACCTGAGCAAACCATCTTTTATGCAGAAAATAATTCAAAAAGAACTCAGCAAATAGCTGATTTAGTTAATGACTGAAAAATTAACATTGTATAACATTCAAAAAAGTTTGTGTTTTACCAGCTGTTCGCAGGTCAAGAATTATCAATGCCTATCGATAAATATACCGGCAATAACAATTAGGGATGACAGCGATATATTGAGCATTCATATTGCAGTCACCCGCACACGTGTTGAGTTTCAACTGTAAACACACGCCGCAATGGGCGCAACTAAGAATTTGGACCTCATAGGCACTATCGAGGATGATGCAGAGGTGGAGAATTTGTCAGAAGATTCGGACGCGGAAGTGGAAGTGAGTATAGCATAAATACAATGCTTTTTGGACATGTTGTGACATTCCTTCGCTCTCCTCACGCCGTAGTATCAACCGACGAAGCTGCGGCACAAGAAGGTGACCGAGTTTGAGAAGGGCTTCGAGTTTGTGTCCTCGGTCAAGGAGTACAATCAGGACACCTGGGATGATCTGATGAAATATGTAAAGCGCAAAGCGCGCACAAAGACCGATGATAAAATCGCGTTACGGCTGCAGCAGCGTGGCGGCGCCGACGCGGTGGCCGCCGAGCAGAGTGACGAGGAGATCGCATTGTCCGACGATGAGCTCAAGCACGACAATTTGCGACTGCGCGAAAAGAAACAGACCAAGGGAAAAAAGAAAAAGTCTGCGGACGAGGGAGACTTGGACGAGGAAGAGGGCGAGAAAATGCAATTCGATGACACAGTGGAAGCCAATGAGCTGATTACCTCGTTCTATCAAATGAATCTGTCGCGTCCGCTAATGCGCGCCATCGGCGTGCTGGGCTACATTTATCCCACGCCAATTCAGGCGTCCACTATACCCGTCGCGCTACTCGGCCGCGACATTTGCGGCTGTGCGGCCACGGGTACGGGCAAAACCGCGGCTTATATGCTGCCCACTGTAGAACGTTTGCTGTATCGGCCACTGAACAACAAAGCGATTACGCGGGTGTTGGTGCTGGTGCCTACGCGTGAGCTGGGCGCCCAGGTTTACCAGGTGACCAAGCAGCTATGCCAGTTCACCACCATTGATGTGGGCCTGGCCATCGGCGGTCTCGATGTTAAGGCACAGGAAGCTGTGCTGCGCCAGAATCCGGACATTGTCATTGCGACGCCAGGTCGCCTTATCGATCACATCAAGAATACGCCCAGCTTTAGCTTGGACTCCATTGAGGTGAGCGTGCATTAAGATTAGGATGAAAAATCCCCGGCAAAAAGATGATGAATTGCAATCCTTGCGCTCCGAGCTCTTTTTAGCTTTGCGGACAAAGTTTTGGTACTTGCGATTGCGCTGCAGTTGCAAGCTGATCACAACTAAAGATTAAAGATAAACATTTCCTTAGAGTAGCCTAACAATTTGCATTATATATTGCAGGTGCTTATCTTGGATGAGGCCGATCGTATGTTGGACGAGTATTTTGCCGAGCAAATGAAGGAGATCATCAACTCCTGCTGCAAGACACGCCAGACGATGCTCTTCTCGGCGACCATGAGCGAGCAGGTGAAGGATCTGGCCGCCGTCTCGCTAGACAAACCGGTCAAGGTGTTTGTCAACAACAACCAACAGGTTGCGTTCAACTTGCGGCAAGAGTTTATACGCATACGCGAGGATAAGGAGGGCGATCGTGAACCCATACTGGCCAGCTTGATTTGTCGCACATTCCACGACCATTGCATGGTCTTTGTGCAGACCAAGAAGCAGGCGCATCGTCTCCACATTCTGCTCGGCCTGCTGGGCGTCCGTGCCGGCGAGCTGCACGGCAATCTGACACAGCAGCAGCGTCTCGAGTCGCTCAAGCAGTTTAAGGAGGAGCAAATTGACGTGCTGATTGCCACCGATGTGGCAGCACGTGGTCTCGACATTGTTGGCGTCAAGACAGTAATTAATTTTGTGATGCCCATTACCACGGAGCATTATATACATCGTGTGGGTCGTACAGCACGTGCCGGACGAGCTGGCATCTCTGTCTCGCTGGCCGGCGAAAAGGAGCGCAAGATTGTCAAGGACATCATAAAGAATGCCGAGAGCAGCGTGAAGAACCGCATCATACCACCAGAGATCATTGAGAAGTATCGCAACAAGCTGACGGCACTGGAACCCGAGATACGTAAGTGCAACTAATATCCTTGATGCCTTATATATTTTAAACTGAATATTTTGGCAGAGAACATACTCGACGAAGAGCAGGCGGAGCGTCAGTTGGCCAAAACGGAGCAGCAGCTGTCGAAAACAGAACGAAAGCTGCTCGGACAGCCCAACGAGAAGCGCACCTGGTTCCAAACCAAACAACAGCGCGAGAACGAAAAGGCCCGTCTAGCGCTCACCTCCGAGGAGGATGCCAAGCCAGCAGCAGGAGCAGCAGGTGGAAAGGGAAAGACGGCAGGCAAACGCAAGCGGCCCGAATATGGTGGCGATGGCGAGGATGGACCGCCGGTCAAGGAGCTGGACGCCAAGTACAAAAAGAAGAAGAAAGAAGAGCCGAGAAAGAAGACGCCCGAACAGCTGGCCAAAGAGCGCGCCATGAAGGAAGTTGAAAAGGTTTCGCTGGTACGCGCTAAAATGGCCAAGCTACGCAAACGACCAGCCAAACTGGGTGCGGCGACCGAGAGCCACAAGTACTCCGGTGCTGGTGGTGGCAAACCCAAGCGACGAGGCGGACAATCCGCCTTCACCAATGATCTAACCGATGTCAGTCGCAGCGGTGCACTGCGTCTGAGGTAAGTACAAACTACCTGATATTAAGGTTTTCAATAATGGGTTAAATATATATACTCTCCAACAGATCCGAGGCCAATCGCCACAAGAAGATGTCGAAGATTGCGGCCAAAAAGAAAACGAGCAATGTGAAGTTAACCAACAAGGCGGGTAAAAACAAATTCAACAAGGGCAAAAACTTTGGTGGACCGCGTTTCGCCAAAAAGGACAAAAAGAAATAGTCGATAAGTCTGGGTAATATTCTGTAATAAATCATGGAACTAAACAATTATTCAAAATTCACAAAATAGAAAAAAACCGAATATTCTTTTTTGCGTAGATTTCAGCTGCTAAGCTTAATTATGGCGCTGAGAAGGTAGATACGATGATACACATAATGTTACAAAATTCAAAACAAAAAAAAAATATTTTTGTAATTGTAATTCAAATGGAACCTCAACAAGTTAGTGTGACCAGCGCAGCCAGCAAAAGTTCCGAGGTCTGCTGTTTTGCAACTTTTGCGAGTCGTACTTTGCCATAAAGAATAAAAAGAAATTGTAATGAGGGCCATCTGCTAACTTTGTAATAAAACATTAAACCAAACACCATATTTTTTCAACAGAAAATCGAGCATCAGTAATTCTTTTGTTATTCATATGCAAATGAAAGCTAAGCTGCTCAGTGTGACCACGCACAGCATTGGTAACTAATGTTTTAATCGTTTCTGCTCTTTGGCCACACATTCTTTTAAGCTTTGCCATTTTGTTTAGTTTTTTGCGTTTCGCTGCGCAATTTTTTTATTGCTAAGTTCAAATGTTTTACTAAAATATTCGTACGCGCAATTACAACATCAACAAAATGTCTGAACAGTTTAGGTACGGACCGCCGGATTCCGATGACTCGGACTGCAGTAGCTACGATGGTTTCTATTTTTCCGAACCCGTAAGTTATTTCAATGGATTTGGGCACTTGCTTAACCATAAAATAAATGTTTATTTAGTTAAAGCGGGTAAAGATCGCGCCGGAAGTGCCGCGCGACCACATGCTATGCGCTGCAGTGCAGGAGGGCAATTTACAGATTGTACTTGAACAAATCGATGCGCTTAAGTTCGATGTGAATACTCCCTTGACCACCGGTCTCACGATGCTAATGTATGCATGTCGCGAGGGGTACTACGAGCTGGCCGCGCACCTGGTCATGCAGATGGGCGCGAACGTCAACCGACAGGTGGATTCGGAGATGCCGCTAATGTACGCCTGCGACTGCAATTCGGGGGATGCGGAGGTGGCCGAGAAATTGGTGCGTCTGCTGCTGGACCATGGTGCCGTTATCAATGTCTCTGATAAGTACGGCGTGACACCGTTTATGTTCGCCTGCCGCAGGGGTTACACCAACATTGTACGCCTGCTGATGAAGGAAGTGAGCTTCGATTCGGTGGACAATCAGGGCTGCACGCCCATCTTCCATGCCATTGAGCACAATCATGGGGATATAGTCAAGCTGCTGGTGGATGCGGGCGTTAATACCAGCCTGCCCAACAACAAGGGTTACACACCTAAGCAGGTGGCCGAGTTCCACGGCTTCTACGATCTGCTGGAGCTGTTGCCGCGCGATCGTGTTGACGTCGATGTGGTGCCGTCGGAGTTTCTCGGATACAGCACGTTGCGCGACCATGTGCCGCGCATCTTCCTGAAGACCGATTGTCCAGAGTACTTTCAGGAGCTGAGCAGCATACTCAGCTCTATTGATATGACCAATGTGCTGGTGCATTTTGCCAAAGCACGTATCTCACTGGCCGAATTCCTAACCATGGATGACCAACGGATGTCTGAGATTGGCATTAGCTTTCCCATCTATCGCAACAAGATCATGAAAGGCATACTAGAGTGAGTACGATCCGACGAAATCATTATTGTTTAGGCTATTTCCTAGTCGCATTCTACTCAATTGTTTTAATATACTGATATCTCTTCTGTAGCTTTCACTTGCATCACTGGTCGAATAAATCTATTGCACGCATTAAAAAGGACGGCATTGAGAAGTGCGTTAAGAGTCCTTTACTCTGATTAAATGTGCTTTAACTCGCTTTTACATTACAGCTTCTACGAGATACTCATGATCACCGCCAATCATTTGCAGCATTTGGTCGTCATCCAGGCCTCGCTGCGCTTTGTCATGCAGAATCAATTAAATGGTAAACTTGGTCTGCCCTCGGACATGCAATTGGCCAACTTGCAAAGCAATTTAAAAGCATATCGCGGCGTTATAAAAGATATAACCAAGACGGTTAAATATGTAAGCATGTTTGCAAGTACGTTTAACCCGCTTTAAAACGAACGATTTTTTTGCAGCTTGGTTCGTTCAGTCCACCAAAAAGTCCTCTCTATATTGATTACAATGAAATATTGGCCGAGCGCAAACGGCGCAAGGT
Source organism: Drosophila paramelanica (assembly GCA_035043915.1). Classification (NCBI taxonomy): domain Eukaryota; kingdom Metazoa; phylum Arthropoda; class Insecta; order Diptera; family Drosophilidae; genus Drosophila; species Drosophila paramelanica. The sequence goes on along the minus strand of JAWNMO010000112.1, from coordinate 644,675 downwards.
ACGCAGTGTCTTTAAATACACTACCATTATTTTGGGCATATCGGTTTTCATCTGCTTGAAGTGTAAATGGTTATTTTAGGCTTTTTCTCACCCACCCTCGGACTACTATAGTATTAGTTAACAAGCATTTCCGTTAAAGCTTAAACACAAATGCAGTACAAATAACCTTAAACCAAGAATTTTGAAAATTCTTAAAAGTTCTCGAATCAAATTACCTATAGTTATAACACTTTACGAAATGTTATTTGAAGTTTATGTTTAACTAAAAATGATAATAAAAGAATAAATTGTTACAAAAAATCACGTTCTTATTTTTTTTCCATACGGTTTTTGCAGCGCGATATTTATCAAAATAATACCAACGATTAACAAAATTTCGATAAGTCGAAATGTGTTCCATCACTGCTTTGTTTACAATGCTTTTCAGTGCTGTACACTGTAGTTCAATATACGATGAACTATTATTCGGTTTGTAGTGAGTAGTTCAATTGAACGATTCGGCACAGCTCTAGCCGCAATTCATTTTAGCGCTATGCTGGAACCCGGGGTTATTAAAAAACTAGACGAAGTTGTTGTCAATCGCATAGCTGCCGGCGAAATTATACAGCGTCCGGCGAACGCGCTAAAAGAGCTGTTGGAAAATAGTCTGGATGCCAAATCGAGCCATATCCAGGTGACCGTCAAAGCCGGTGGCCTGAAATTGCTACAAATCCAGGACAATGGCACCGGTATACGCAGGGAGGATCTGGCCATTGTATGCGAGCGCTTCACCACCTCCAAGCTGAGCAAATTCGAGGACCTGACGGAAATTGCCACTTTCGGCTTCCGGGGCGAGGCGCTCGCCAGCATCAGCCATGTTGCCCACCTGAGTATCCAAACCAAAACGGCCAGCGAGCGTTGCGGCTACAAAGCCACCTATGCGGATGGCAAGCTGCTGGACGCAGCAAAGCCGTGTGCCGGCAATCAGGGCACCATTATTACCATTGAAGACTTGTTCTATACGATGCCACAGCGCCGGCAGGCGCTCAAATCGCCAGCGGAGGAGTTTCAAAAAATCTCCGATGTGTTGTCCAAGTACGCAGTGCACAATCCGCAGGTGGGCTTCGTTCTGCGCAAGCAGGGCGAACAGCCGACATTAAAGACGCCGGCGTGCAGCTCGCGAACGGAAAACATTCGTGCCATTTATGGCTTCGGCGTTGCCAAGGAGCTGATGGAATTCAGCCACAAGGATGAGGTGTACAGGTTCGAGCTGGAGTGCCAGCTCACCCAGGTGAACTATGCGGTCAAGAAGTCAACGCTGTTGTTGTTTATCAATCATCGCCTGGTCGAGTCGGCGGGTGAGTGGAAAACATAAAAAGTTCATCGCTTTACTAATCCTCTCGAGCTTGCAGCCCTTAAGACCGCAATAGATGCCGTGTATGCCACATATTTGCCACGGGGTCAACACCCGTTTGTTTACATGAGCCTGATGCTGCCGCCACAAAATTTGGACGTCAATGTGCATCCCACCAAGCACGAGGTACACTTTCTCTACCAGGACGAGATCATTGAGCGCATCAAGCAGCAGGTGGAGGCCAAGCTGCTGGGCAGCAATGCCACAAGGAGCTTCTACAAGCAGCTCAAGCTGCCCGGCACCACGGATCTGGAGGTGACCCAGACGCAGGACAAAACCCAGCGCATCTACGAAAAGGAAATGGTGCGCACCGATGCCGCTGAACAAAAGCTGGATAAGTTTTTCAAGCCGCTGGAGAAAAGCGACTCGGGCGTGTCCGGCAGCCCCGGCAATGAAACGCAGGAGGAAAGCTTCCGGCTGACGGCGGCCCGCAAGGCGAAGGAGGTGCGTCTAACCAGCGTGTTGGATATGCAGCAGCGGGTGGAGCGCCAATGCCATGTGCCACTGCGCACCATCCTTAAGCAGCTCGTCTATGTGGGCTGTGTGGACGAGCGGCGTGCGCTCTTTCAGCACGAAACGCGCATGTACATGTGCAACACCAGCGCCTTTAGCGAGGAGCTCTTCTACCAGCGGCTGGTCTTCGAGTTCCAGAATTGTGGCGAGATCAGCGTGGCGCCGCCACTGCCGCTGCAGCAGTTGCTGCTGATTGCGCTGGACAGTGAGGCCGCCGGCTGGGTGCCTGAGGATGGCGACAAAGCGGAGCTGGCCGCCAATGCGGTGTCCATACTCCAAGAGAAGGCGCCCATTATGCGCGAGTATTTTGCGTTGCGCATCTCTGAGCAGGGCTGCCTGGAATCATTGCCAGCCCTGCTGCCACAGCACGTGCCCAGCCGCGCCCAGTTGCCCATCTATTTGCTGCGCCTGGCCACCGAGGTGGACTGGGAACAGGAACAGCAATGCTTCGAGAGCTTCTGTCGCGAGACTGCGCGCTACTACGCCCAGCTGGACTGGCAGGATGACGGCGACATGCGCAGCCAGCACTGGCACATGGAGCACACCCTCTTTCCGAGCTTCAAGAAGTTCCTGCTGCCGCCGGCGCGACTCAAGCAGCACCTCTACGAACTAACCAGTCTGCCCACGCTGTACAAGGTCTTTGAACGTTGTTAGTTTAAGTTAGTCTAAGTTGATTTCATATAATTCTCAACCAGTTTAATGGCTTTAAATATAGTTGCACTTAAAAATAGGTACAGAAAAATTAAATCACAGAGGGCACCCCTCGATGTAAACTACCAAAATAATGGTTAAATTAATGTGACTTAACTATATAATTTTCACAAGAAGTTATTTTTATGTTTATGTAACAATTGTAAAGTTAACGAACTGAATTTGAACCAAAGGAAGTTGAAGGTATCACAAATTTGGACGCTTTTTGGATCGGAGAAGGCAAACTTGTAATCGCTATGGAATTTTTCAATGTGAACGTTGGTCTGAGAAATGTAGTAAACTGCTCAAGTGACGCCCGAGAACATTATTCTGGTAGCGACATTTGTCGGCGATATTCTTCGTTCAAAACAGCGAAGGATTCGGACGCGATGTGTAGAGAACGCACAGAGCGTAATGCGAAAGCAATTTTAAAGTGGAGATAGGCCAGCGATGAGTGAAATTTTAGTGGGTCCCACATACCGCAAAATATGGAGCCTTTCAAGACAACGTTCCCTAGGTACACTGCGATCAAGGAACCTTTTAAATTTGATTAGATTTAGTCTAGGAAACCAATTTTGATTTAAAGATGCTTAAATTATTCAATAACAGTTAAATAATGGAATTTAATTAACAGTGCGACATTCAAAAAATAATGTGTTTAATAAATATTTCTAAAACTAGGTAACTAAGCGCAACCAGCCCTGCAAAATCGAGTGTTTAATTGTCTGTGGGTGCTTTCAATGTATGTGCATATTGGGAGCTTCATATTTTATGTGTGTAGTGTAGTGTAGTGTAGTGTGTGTAGTGTGTAATTTCTTATTATATATCCACATATTCTGCAGCAAGCTTGGTTATAGTTCTAATAGGTGAACATTAAAATAAAATAAAAACGTTTGCCTGACAGAAGGTGGGAAAAGCCACAGGGAAAACAATACCCAAGGCTGACCGCAAATTAAATCGCCTTGTTTACCGTTTTCCCCTTTTAAAAAATCAGTTGGCCCGATAATTGGTTAGATCGGGCTGCCGGAGCCGTTGGACCCTCTCAGCATTCCGGACGTGTTGCTTCAGCAGTTTCATGATTTCCGTTTCGTGTTGCTCGGGCGTGGGCTTCACGCCCGTCGCCCAATAATAAATGTCCCAATCGTTGCTCACGCCGTTGATGAGTTCATCATAGAGAGCCGTTTGGTTAGCATCGAAATCCTTGAGATACTTGTGCGCAAAGGTGCTGAGAAGCAGGTCGTTCTCCAGCATGCCCCGTTTGCGCGATTGGTATAGCAAACTGTGAGTAAGCAAATATCAGTTAAATATACGCAATTGGTTATTCAAACTATATATACTCTTTTCGCTAAGTAACAAGTATGAACAATTGAACTTATTCACAAAATTTAACTAGATCATCTAACTACAATCAATCATCTCACCGTTGCTTGCGTTTGGCCAGCGGCTCATCCGAACGTTTGGGATACTCGGGCAGAGGCAGATCGGGGCCGGCAAAGTCTACAATAACATCATCATTGGTGGATTCAGAGGCACAGCGCCGCCAGGGCAACGGCAGCAGTACAGATGGTACCGTACAACGGCGCAACTGTTGCCAAAAATAAACCGCAGGAATTGCACTTGCAAATTATGCAATCGAAATGCATTTAGTAGTTTCTTTTACGTTTACTTACAAGTAGCTGCGACAACATTTTCCAAATTCAAATTTTGCTTTTTAGACTCCGTTCGAAAATATCAATTTTACCTTAAATTTTGTGTTTGTTGTTCACAGCAACGTGTTCCAAAACCGAATGCCGAAATATTTGTATTACTGCGGCGTATTTTTCCATTTTGGCGCCGCCTGCTTCAGGTTTAAATAAAGAATATAACAGGGCTGCACAAAATTTCAATTCTAGGGCTGAAAAACATTGAGCTCGTGCTTGCACTCATTCACTGTTAGGGATGACAAAATTATGTATTTTAATTTCTGTGTATTTTTTAAATTAATTGAAAAGTGGTTATGTTTAAAATAACTTTTAAAATTAAAAAATATACTAGTAGTTTTGTTTTGAGCTATACAAATTCACTTTGCATAGATATGACGTCACTTTGAATTTCGCACACTCTCAACATGTGCCTGCGCAACGCGTTACCTCTTCGACTACTCAATGGCATGATTCGCTGTGTTTTTGCCTCAGTCTTCTTGCGGTGTTCTTTGCGTATGGTACGGATTCGGTGCGCGAGTTTCGTTCTTAACGCCGACGCAAAAATACATAAATATATATACATATGGTAAAATATATATGTAAAAATTATGTGAAAATAAATATATGTATATGTATATGAAGGCAACGCCGTGTTTACAATTTGCTTGAGCCTTGTGCCCAATTCCTTGTTTGCCTGTGTTGGTGTTAACTGTATGCGTGTGTGTGTGCACATATTTGTTATTCGCGCGGCAAAAAAATAACAAAAATAAAACCGAGTAAAAAGTAAACAAGAATATATCGATGCCACAATTTGCGGCACAAAAATGCTGAACATATAAACAAAACAAAGTACATTTTAAGCAATAGCTGCTTTACGCGCGTGTGTGTGTGTGTGTGTGGTGTGTGAGTGCGGGCTTTGTTTTTGTCTTATTTTTACGTGTAAAACAACAAAGGCAACAACAACAACAGCAGCAGCCGCCGCAGCATAAGGCAGCGCAGCAGCGGCAAAATGCCGGCGACAGCGAATTGGTGCCTGCTGTTGTTGCTGGTTTTCGCCGCCGTCGTCGTCGCTAGCAGCAAATCGAAGCAGCAGCAGCAACAGGAGTCCGGCTCCACAGCAGCGAAAGCAAAAACAAAAACGCTGAGTCCCTTGACTGAAAAAGGTAAGCCTTAATTTGTTGCTAATCTCTGCTGTGGTGCATTAACCCGACGGCAGTGACGTCGTCGACGTCGCCGTTGCCGCCTGGCGTCGCTTGAGTAAACATATAAATGCGCTCTCACTCACGCTCTCGCACTTTGGCTGTTGGTTGTTCTTTCGCGTTTCGCTTATGCCAAAAATAACAAACATTGTCCCCCTCGCGCCAACAATTTTGTTATGCAAATTCTTTTCCTTGTTTCAGAAGTACCCACAAAACAAAAAACGAAACGTTAACACAATTTGTTTTGTTATTTTTTGTTTGAATTCGCTTGGAATTTTATTGCCGCAGCAACTGAAATGTGGCGCACATAAAAATGTTGCAACATTTTAAACAATTGCTTCCCCCCTCTGCTCAGAGCAACTGTCAACCGCCGCATTGCCAATAGAGCACTTAGGGGCCTTCAACAACAAATAAATTAAAAATAATATGCAAATGTGCATACACACACACAAACACACATACAAACACACATACATGTGGCGACCTGTGGCCGCATTATGCATTCACATGCTCCAGAACGTCAAAAGCGCAAGAAGAAGAAAATAATAAGAATAGCGGGTGACGGGGAAACTGTAGAAAGAAAAAGTCAAGTCAACACTGAGCTCGTTAAATTGGACGAAAGAATCGGAAGCAATAAAAAGAGAGGAGTGCTGCCACTAAGAGATACCCTGTACTTGAGGAGGCCGTCCTTAAATGAATTTATTAAAAAAGAATAATTACAATGCTTTATGAAGTTGGAGATACTTCGTTCTGCCTGTTACATACAACCATTCTACCCTTGTTACAATGGGCACAGGGTATTAAAATTAAAGAAAGTATTTCCTCATTTGGTGGCGTCATAGCAACAATTTAAATAGGAACATAATAAAAAAATTTATTTATGTGTGTCGAAAATCAATCAAAATTTCTTTGACAACCAGACAAACGGGACAAACAAAATAAACAAATCAAATTTAAGAAGTTTTAACAGTAATTCAGTAATTGAAGATTAAAAGATTAAACACAAAAAGAAACTTCACAGAGAATAGTTCTCATCGACTGCATTAAAGAATTCGCTAGAAGATATTACATATATGTTTATTACACATAATATTCATGATAAATATTATTAAACAAATCATTTTTCAGATTTTCTTTTTTTTAACTTTCAGAAATGTTTGAGTTTAACCTTTCCTATTATTTCAATATTTCATATTGAATTATTTATATTCGATCCTCTATTGCAAATTAGTTGAGATGATTTTTTAATTAAATTAAGCGCACTGCTTAAGGGTTTCCCGTCAATGTTGGAGCTCGACTTTTCTTATTTCCATAAATTTCTTAACCCGTTTCACGTTCCCCATTCTTGGTTTCTGCTCAATTGTGCGGCTCTTTGGGCCCTCTGCATACACTTGCCTTCTGCTCAATTCGGTCCTTTGCTCCGCTTAACTCTCCGAGCGCGCCACCCCCCCCCTGAGCCGTGTGCCCCTCTCGGGCCGACAACGTAACTGTAAACAAGCCGCTGCGGCGCAAGGACAATTTGTGCGCTGTGTTAAAAAATTATGAAGTGAAGCCCGTGTGAAGTGGGCCACAGTAAAACGTCGCTGCCGCGGGCAGCAGCAGCAGCAGTGGGGTGCGAGGGCAAGAACGGGGCTGTAGACAAACGTAGGCAAAATGTTTTCTTACCAGCGTTCTTCCCCTCCCTGTCTCTCGCTCTCTCTCCCTTTCCTCTCGCTGGAAGTTTCCCTGGACGAGAGTAGATGCAACCCCAGCTGAGGCGGCGGCAGCTGTTGGGTCCATTGCCCTTGCCAACCCCCTTCGCCGTGCGCGCCGTGCGGGCGGAAATATTGCGGAAATCGTTTATCATGTCGCCAATGGCTGCGTTTTAATAATTGCTGCTGCGCGACAAAATAGCGAAAGCGAAAAAGAGAGAAAATACGGGGAGAGAGCGGGGTAGAGCCAATTAGTTTATGCACAAATAAAAAAAAATCAAACAAATGTGTAAGTCACCTTTGACCAGGCCAAGTTTTACGTATGATGTTTTTTTGTCGCTTGTTTGTTTGCCCTGGCGCTGAGCTCAAGTTCAAGAGCATACGATAACCTGTGCACAGGCGATTAAGTAACAAAAACAACAACAACAACAACAATAACAAAAGCAACAAACAAGTCTACACACACAAACATAAGTCACACACTGCTTTAGTCTGAGCAAACAAGCCCACAAAAATGAAAAAAAAAACAACAACAACGTGAGGCTAAGCAAGCCACTGGCCGAATGAAACAGCAATAGACAGAGAGACAGAGAGTGTAAGCGAGAGAGCGAAGCAAAAAAATCTGCCGTCGCTTGTACAAACAATGTAAAGAAACATGAACTGAAAAAAACAACCAAGAAAAATACCAAACAACTGGACAAGCCGGCCGGCTTTAAGTCTTAAGCAGCAGCAGCAGAAACAACAGAAATAACTAGAACTGTGAAGACAATGAGAACTGCGATAACTGAATGCTCTAAGCCAAATTAATGAATCAAAAATTTAAAAATAATAATAACATAACAGTGCTTAAAAATTCATATCGAAAATTTGTAAATTTTAAATTTGATTTGAAATAAATAATTGGAATTTTCTATGATACAAACTTTATTGATTTCCACTAATTGTGCTTTTATTTTAAAACTTTTTAGTTTTAAACAACGACGAAATAACTAGAACTGTAAAGAGCATGAGAACTTCGATAACTGAATGCTCTAAGCCAAATTGTTGAATCAAAAATTAAAAAAAAAATACAAAAAAAAAGAGTACGTAAAATCTCGAATCTAAAATTTATTTGAAATTAATATTCTGCATTTTTACTGATACAATATGCAGTTTATTGCAAATAATTGTAATCAACTTTTTTGATAGCCATTAAAAACAATTTTTAATTTAATTTTTTTTTAATTTTTGCTCTTATTTTAAAACTTTTTATTTTTAAACCACAGAAATAACTAGAACTGTAAAGAGCATGAGAAATTCGATAACTGAATGCTTTAAGCCAAATTGTTGAATGAAAAATTAATAAAAACAAAAAAAATACAAAACAGTACTTAAAATCTCGAATCATAAATTGGAATTAATGTTCCGAATTTTCTATGATACAATATTTAGTTTGTTGCAAATAATATAATTAACTTTTTTGATTTCCACTAATTGTGCTCTAAAAACTTTTTATTTTTAAAGTTAAAATATCTTAAAAAATCCTGCCAACCTTTTGAGGTCAGGCAATAAACATATTTGGGTGTTGAACTGGCATTCAACCAAATCGTTTTACAAGAAAACTTGGATTCGATTCAAGCATTAATCTATAGAATTGACCTTAATAGTACTCGAGTGCCAAACCAACTGATAGAATCAGAATACCCGATGGCAGTTTAAAGTTTTGAACTATTTTCAATTGTATGCTTAACATAGTAAATTGGTTTCAGCAGCGGTTAAGGACATGCAAAGTCCATGAGCAAATAATGATAAGTAAACAATTAGGCGCTGACGTTGAATTTTGCAGTTATTTGAAACGCAACTGAAACTCACTTGGTTTTTCCAACTGTTTCGTTTTTTTATTAGTTCATTTTTTTTTTTTGTTGACTTCCTTAGTGATTTATTGCACAATTTAGTGGCTACAACTGGAGTTAGCCTCGTTCGTTTTGTACTTAGTTGCAATACTTTTATGGTCTGTCTGGGTCTGGGAATGACGCACAACCAATGACAATGATGATGATGATGATGATGATGATGATGATGATGATGATGATGATGGGACCGGTTCGGTAAACAAAGACAATGTCGTCGACGTCCAGAGTCTAGACGTGCTTGCCCTATATGGCTATGAAAAAATGTATCTTTAAGCTGTGCTGATTGCTGCCGTTCTCAAGCTGCTATTCAAGTATCGAACTGCAACCCAGGTACGACAGAGCTGAACTGTATCAAGCAAAATTACAAAACTCTCTTTTAAAATATGTTCAAATTGTATATAATCTTATTCATTTTAGAATATTGGTCAAACAAATAAAATATTTGTGCAAACAATTTAAACAGTTTTTTGATTTTAAGAAGTCACAAAAATGAGTTAAAAATAAAACAACATTATGACTAACCGGTTTCAAAACACGTTAAGTTTATTTTGAAATGTTCTTGTTAGTACTTAAAGACATTATATTGCGTATTATACCCTGTACTTATAACAAATGCGAAAAGTGTAATAAACTGTATATAAAAGATAATAGGATATATATTTGATGAAGTTTTTTGTTTTAAATTCCGGTTGAATAAAGCGTTTATGTATTTTCTTCTTGCAATTAATCATAAATAATTTATATTTTGACCATTAATAGATATTCATGCAGAATCTGGCTCCAAGCTGTTCTCCATGCAATTAGCCAACAATTTCTTTTGGGGTTTTAGCAACTTGCAGCAACTTGCTGCTGCAGCATTATGTCAAATGCCTTATTTGTTTGCTTTTGAAATACTATATGGGTATTCATATTCATATTCATATTCATGGCTAGTCGTATTCAGTCAGGTTTTCAATTAAAGAACTGCAAATAATTAGATGGCAATTAAAAATTCATTGCTTACTGCTGACACAAGACCGCCCACACACACACACACACACACACACACACACAGAGTCACACACACGCCAATTTGTGAGATTCATCTAGAGTCTTCCACGTGACAGCTTGTAATGAGCTCACGCACACAGACCCACACACACACACACACACACACACACACACACACACACACACACACACACACACACACACACACACACACACACACACACACATGCACACATTCGCTATATAAAAGAGATGCTGAAGGGGGGCGGGGCGGCGGCATAAAGTCGCGGCGGGCATTATGACATTTAAATAATTTAAGCTCTACGATGTCGACATGCATTTGCTTTTTCCCTAAACCGCAAACACACACACATATAGAATTTAACTTAGTGTGTGCATCTCTCTCTCTCTTCCCGTCTCTCTCTTTCTATCTATCTCTTGTCATGTATGTGTGTGTATGCACTCAATTTAGTTTTAATTAGCAATGAGCATGAAATAATTGTACCAAACCCAAAGCTACAAACTCAACGAGCAGCTCAAGTGGACCGCAGGCTCGGCTCAACAGACTGCCCATGCCCTATAGTAGGGTTATCCCCTCCCACTGACTGCCTCCCTCTACCGTAGCAACGGCTTGCAGACTCTTGCCATAATTATTTTTTTTGCCCCATTCCCATAATGATAATATTTTATAATTGCCCTCTCTTGGCCATTTGCTTGGCCGTGCGCAAAGTATTCGACTTGAGGCAAATTTCCCTTTTTTTCAAACCGTTCGCCTGCCATTTGGCATTCGGTTAAAATAATTTTAATGGTCAAGCGCAGTTTGGAGGATTTACGAGAATTTCATTGCAAATAATTGAGCTAACCGAAGCTCTCACAGCGGATGATGTCATTGAAAGATAACGGAAAATTGAGTGGTATTCGAAAAAAATACTTCATGGAAACGTGAAAAGAATCAATTATCATCTGAAATTATAGTGTGAGTTATTTCCAGAATGCTGACAAAAATATTTAGCGAGTGTTTCCATTACGTTACGGCAAAATTAGGCCGATTGAATCTGCATGTAAAAGTTTTGCTTGATTGAAAAACATTGTTTATATTTACTAATTAAAAACAAATGTTTGTTTTTACAAAATTTAAAATTGCGAATTTATATTTTTAAATGAATCTATTTGTCACAGAAAGCATAAATACAAAAATTATAAAATTGATAAAAAAGTTGACATATAAAGATCCCAGATCTATAGTTTCCATTTTACAAACTTTCATAACTAAATCCAAACTAAACCGATTTTGATTTTGGATATAATTTTGTATACCCTGAACCCATTAAAAATGGCTAAAAAGGGTATGATGGTTTTGTTAAAATGTATGTAATAGGCAGAATAAGGCATCTCTGACCCCATAGTATATATATTCTTAATGAGGACGACGAGCTGAGTTGATTTGGCCATGTCCGTCTGTCTGTCTGTATGAACGCAGCGAACTCGGAAACTACAAAAGGTAGAAAGCTGATCTTGGTCTCATTCAGTTCGTACATATCATACGCAAAACAAGTTTATCATTTTTTTCGATAACTTCCTCCGTTTCATTAATATCGATAAAAATCGATAAAAACCTTTTGTTTTTTTACAATATCTCGGTAACTAAAAGAGGTAGAGGCAACAAGTTTAGTACGTTATGTGCGTTTTGACCACACCTCCGGATTTTGGATCCCTCCCCCCACTATCGACAAAACCATAAAAATCGCCCTCTCACTTGTTTTCTTCATGATTTGTCCTCTACATTTGCATGTAAAATTTGTGCATTATTGAATACTTTGACATGTTTTTGGTACAAATTAATATAAACAATTGTCACAACTAAACAAATTTTCTGTGCGTTGAGTCCTTGTAACTGTTGTAACAATTTAAATTTGTAGTTCAGAAACTGCTAAGCCAAAAACAAGCACTCAAAATGTGCGTGCCTCATCTTTAGTGCTGCTTTAAATTTGGCTGCCATTGGCTAGCTATTAAATTTACAGCCAACTCTTTTGGCGCCATTGTAAGCCGTAAGCGTTATAAAAGCTCAGCGCACACAAAACACCAACAGCAACAACAACAACAACAATAGCAGCAACAGCAAGGCGCGTGTGTGCCGAGTTATAAAGCATATGCCATGGAACTGGAACGTTATCCATAATACGACCATAATGCTGTAGCAGAAGAGGCATTAAAGCCAGTACTCGCAACAGTAAAAACTCGCCAGCAACAACCGACAACATTTGTATAGTCCTCACACTACCCCCAACCAAGAACCCGTACCCTTGCCCGTTTTAATATTGAAAATCATTTAACATTGTTTGCATTTGCTTACTGCAGTCATAACATAGGACAGGGGACAGCGGGCAGCGGGCAGCGGGCGGCGGGGTGATGTACTAAGAGTACTAAGGCGTTGAGCTTGTCGCAGTAAATGTTCTAGTCATGTAACGACAAGCCGCAGTGTCAAATCCACCCCCCACACACACACACACACACGCACACACTGCTGAAACTGACACGATATAGACATAAATTATGTTTATGCAAATTGATTTTATGAATTTTGAGTTTCTGCACTAACGTAAAGTCAAAAATAGGTTTTTGTTTTAAAAGCTTTGTTTAGATTAACTTAAGTTTAAAATGGTGGACATGTTTTTTATGATAAGCATTACAAAAATATTAAGTAATTAACAATTATTTAGTCTAATAAATTAAAATAATTGAAAAGCGTTTTCTTTTTGCTCAGAAAAAAGGATTGTAAACTGATAAAAATAAGAAATTAAAGTAATTATTACCCAATCTTAAATTTAACTTATATTTTATCTAATGAAAGACATAGACAGTTTTTTTAGTAATTAAGTTTATATTATTGCGGTATTCAAATGTGAATAACAAATTTTCAGGATCTAAAGATATTGCAGTGTTTTTTTTATTAATACATTGTTTGTTATTTTCGATTCGGAATGCCATATTTCATTGTTATTAATAAAATTTTTTTGATAAAATTTTTTGGGGTATTTTTGTTTATTTTGTTTTTGTTGCGTTCTTTTCGCCAAGAATTGAAAAGTATATCTTTTGATTTATGTTTATAAATAAAATTGTGTATACACTTTCTGGCATTCTCACGATTCGGCTTTTCGTGTTTAATGTGCGACGCATGAACTCTGAACATGGATGCTGTCATTGGCGTTTGGTTGTTGACTCGGGTATGTGTGTGTGTGTGCGTGCGTGTGTGTACAACATTTATTGCTCATACGCCGCGTTGCAGGCACGAACATTTTACAAAGTAATTTAAGCGGCCGTCGACAGGCGGACAGCGAGGGTAGTGTGGCAGGGTAGCGACGGCAACTAAAACGCAAATTAATGATACGCAATTGCGGCAAATCGCACGCTTCCATGTGGGCGCCATTTTGTTTGAAGTGCGCTTCAGTGCCGGCAACGAGAGAGGCTAAAACGGGCGGGGGGAAAGCTGACGAATGGGAAAGCAAGAGAGTTGCTTGCCATAAGCTTTTATGTTGTTGTTGTTGTTGTTGTTGCTGCACTTGTTGTTTAGGTTTTTTGTGTTTTTTTTCACTTTTTTCATTTTTTTTTATGCATATTTGTCTACCTTGATGCAGTCGTCGTTTGCTCTTGTTGTTGTCGCTTTTGTGCACTAATTTTTTCCTGGCTTTTCTTTTTGCGCAACGCCTTTTGTTTGCCAGGCTTTCGTTCCCCAATGAGTTGCACTTGTTATAGTTGCTGCTGCTGCTGCTACTGTTATTATAACCAAGCGCTCGACGCTTTGGCAAATTGTTTCCACTTCTCATTTTTACGCAGCGTCTTTTGTTTGCCGTGGTTGTTGTTGTTGTTGTTGGCCTGTCCTGGTCTATTTGAAACTGGGCTTGCTTGCACTACTTAGCGCCTGTTCATAAAAAAAACAGCAAAATATATAAGCAAAACAATGAAAAAGTGATTTAGGCGCATCTATCTTACGATTTGGCTCTAATCAACGTCCCCATCTTGTCACATCCAACTCACATTTTTTACCATCTCCGCCGATAAGCATCATCAATAAGATACGCTGCTGTCACAATGTTTGACATAATCGTTGATGCGACGAGCTTTTCCTAATTTATGACATGTCCACATTCACTGCATTACGAAGACACAACAAGGTCCCTCCCCCCACCACACAGTAGGGAGGCGTTTTAGTGGAGGCTGCTTATCAGGGAAACAATAAGCGAGCCATGAAATATGAGCACAGACAATGGATTGACAATGAAATACATCATCTAGCTGGAAGAGTTGCGGGAAACGGGGGAATGGAAGCTTCGATGCTGAGCTAATCAAGAATTGGAGTGAAAGATGAAAGAGAGTGGAAACAAAGTGGGAAGATGGAATGAGAAAATAGGGAGAAGAAAGTTAAAGGGAGTAGAGAGAGAGAGGAAGAAAGAGCGAGTGAGAGAGAGAAAGAAAGAGAGAGTGAGAGAGAGAAAGAAAGAGAGTGAGAGAGAGAAAGAAAGAGAGAGTGAGAGAGAGAAAGAAAGAGAGAGTGAGAGAGAGAAAGAAAGAGAGACTGAGAGAGAGAAAGAAAGAGAGTGAGAGAGAGAAAGAAAGAGAGAGTGAGAGAGAGAAAGAGAGAAGAAGGAGCTACATAGTGAGAGAAAAAGATAAAAGAGATAGAGAGAGAGACAGAGAAAGCAAGAAAATTCGAGAGAGAGAATTAGAAAGTATGAAAGAAAGAGAGAGCGTATTAGAAAATAGAGATAATCAGAAAGAGTAATGAGATTGAGAAGGAATTAAAAAAAGCGATAATTAACAAAAAAAAATAAAAGAACGAGTAATGCGAAAGATAATTGAAAAGAGCAAAGAGTTGAGTCGGAGAGAAAAGCCACCCTTCGAGAGATCTATAAAATTAAATATAACACAAGGAAGAACGTTTCAAACGGGCGTAATCGTTGACGCCATACTCTGTTTTTGTGTAGTACAGCTTAAAGTAATATTTGAGAGCTTAACTTGCTTTAACTTAACTTGACTTTCTTTAGTTTCCTTAAAGAGTATTTTAATCGCATGTACCTGGCGGCACAACTGGCAAACTCGAGCTATCTTTGACTTCAAAGTGACCTAGAGACCTTTGTCAATCACTTTGGTTTTCCTTTCAATTTGACGCCCAAGTGCCGTGATGAAAAAAATTGTTTACTTTTTGCTCTAAGCACCGAATTTGGAAAGCAACTGAAAAGAACTCGCAGCACAAATGTGAAAAAAACAAAGAGGAAAAACTTAATTTTCTCCTTGGGTTCTAAGAGGCAAGGACAGAAAATTAAAAACTTTTGCTAATCATTCAACCCAAAGCGACTTGAAAACAACAAAGACAACAACAACAACAACTAGAACTGCTTTCAGACCGTAAGGGCAGATGACTAAACGTGGCGAAAAATGCTTCCCCCAAAAAGTTTCCACATTAAAAATGGCGCTAAAACTAACTAAGTTTGTCAGCCACGGGAATGCCGCCAGAAAAACGGTGTTGAGTGAAATGTGCTCTCCACATACCCCAAGCGGAGGGGTACTACGGGTGGGGTGGGGGTTGGTTGCGGTGTGCACAGAGTGCGTATGGGAGTCGTTTTTATTGTTGATTTATATGCCAAAATATTTAAATTAGTTTATTTCTGTTTAACGCTGCCTCGCTGCGTTCCAAAGACCGCGCACTGGCCTAGGCGCAGTTTTGCTTAATTGTTTCAGTGAACGCCGCGGGCTTAATTAAACCATTTTGGGAAGGGGACGCAGTATAAAATTAATTTAACATAATGTTCAAACGGTTCTTTGCAAAGTTTTTATCGCTTATGCGTTTGGCGAAGTTGTTAACAATGGAAAGGAATGTTTAGAAACTAATGTTTATCATCTGCATAAAAAGTTCAATTTTTTAAATTTAAAAATAAAAACAAATGAATTGCTGTATTATCATTTTGAAATATATGTGCGAAAAAAATAATAGCACCACTACAACACATTTTTTTCTTGATTAAAAATGTGATTAGGGTTGAGATTTTTTTAAATGTTTCTTTGAATATTGTTTAGTATATTCCATTTACAAAAGCAGCATTACCGTTGTTTTTATTTCTGTCTATATACATATGTATATAAATTTTTTTTGGATATTAAGATAAAATCCCATCAAAGTGTCTAAAAAAACACACACACAACTTTATTTGTTGACTACCCTAAATTTCGCGGAATTTTCTTTGAAAAAGCACGTGTTTATTAGTTTTGACTAAGTTTTCATTAATTCCATCATAAAAGTCAATCATAATCATTTCAATGGGACGTGAAAAGCACTGCACTGCGGAAAAGCGCGAAAAAAAATGTAAATTTGACGCAAAAACTTAAAGAGAATTGGGGCAAATTGTAGGATGCTCAAATAAAATGTTTAAAATCGCTTTTAGCTATACAAAAAAAAAATAAATGAAACATGCGGACGGAAAGGATTTATGATTCGTTAGGATCCTTAAAAAACAAATAAATGCGACGGCCCAAACAGTTCGCAAATCTCAGGCAACATTACCTAAAAGCCTGCAGCTCAGAAAATGTACCACTTTTAAACGCGGGGAACATGCAAATTGCATATCTCAACAATGGAGGAATATTCTGTCAGATGAGTCAAAAGTGGTTATGTTTGGTGGACAGGGATCTCGATCATATGTTGGTCCACACACAGAACAGAGAGACAAGCCCCAGTACACCACAAAAACCATTAAGCATGGAGGGTGTAGTCTAATGATATGGGCGTGTTTCTCTTACTATGGAGTAGGTCCATTGGACAAAAACTATAATAGATCAGCACGTGTACGTGGATATCATGGAGACGGTCATGCTACCCTATGCAGAATATCAAATGCCGCTCATATGGGTCTTTCAACAAGAATATGACCCCAAACAAACCAGCAAGAAAGCAAAGGAATGTTTAAGGGCAAACTGTGTGAACGTTTCCTATCGAAAATCTGTGGTCTGCAGTTGCTGCTTCCAATCCAACCATTATTGGATCACTTTGGGAAGACATCAAAGAATCCTGGTCCAAAATTTCCATAAAACAATGCTAGGACATAATTTATTGGATGCCAAGACACTGCGCAGCTGTTATAATAAATATATATTAAGTGAACTAATTAGTTACTTGTTGGTTTACATTTTTTGTAAGTCCATTTTTGAAAAGTTGTGCTATTATTTTTTCTCCTCATTCCTCAAAGTTGAAAATTTCTAAAAATGTGCTTCAAGTTTCCTTAAAGGTAACAATGCGAGTTGGGCAACTATTTAATATATATCGATATATAAATGTATAATATATAATTATATAATCTGAATATCTATAATAAATCATTTGTCCAATTAGTTTAATAAAATTATAATATGTATAACTGTTTGCATTGCTTATACAATAGCTGTTAAATAAATCGATGGCTTAAGCGGATTAGAGCAAGAAGGGGGAGAGAGAAATTGCCACCCTTTCTCGTTCTCGCTTGCGTTTACGTTTTCGTTCTCGTCAGTTGCCCACATCAATTTTCATTTAACATTTTCATTTCGTTTTTCCGCTGCACACAAAATCAATTTCAATTTGCGCTAATCTCTTTTATATATACTATGCAGACACCATCTTTTACACCTGGCTGTCAGATCGTGTGCCACGCCTTCTTCTACGCACTCCGCCGTCGACAATCTTAACTCGCTCGTTTTCCCAGTTTTCATACCTGTTCATTGACTCTTGTTGCGCTTCAATCAGTGCGCATTAGGTGTTAATTAGCCACGTTAAACAATTTGCGCCACAAAACCACTGACCAGGCCGGCCACTTTGAGGAATTTTGTACCGTTAGTTAAAGGCTTAGCCCGTTTGGCAGAACTGTTTAATTGGATTCTCTATTTGATTTTTAACTTATCAATAAAAATATGAACAAACGTTATGCGAAAAACTTTTTACGCAACAAATTGAAATTTAATACAAACAATAAAAGTTTCTTCATTAAAAATTTCGAAGTTTTTATTGTTTGTTGCTGTTTTTATTTTTTTATTGATTTTTTGTTGTTTGTTTTTGTTGCTGTCGTTGATTTGTGTAATTTACGCGTTTCATACAATTTTTCAATTTAATCAAAGAGTCCTTGCACAGGGATAAAAGTTTACAAAAAAAAAAAAAATGTGCGACATGTGGATTTATGGAAAATGGTGGGAGATGAAAAATATACTCGCTCGATTGGTATTAATAACAATAATATCATTGCCAGACATTTTACAGATGAAATTGTTGGCACTCGACGCCGACGAATGAATTTCAATTTGCGCAAATTAATAAATACATATATACACATACATATATATGTATATCATACATATATATTTATATACATATGTACTGTATATCACACAAGCATAATAATATTAATAATTGACAACGGGAATAAAAATGCGGAGAGCAACTTTAAGTGATATTTATTTGATGGAGTGCCAAATTGACAATTGATTGACAATGTTGGAATTTTGCAAAAAACATAAAAAACAATAAAAAAAACAAATTAAAAAATTGCAATTGCTTGCATTTTTATAGGTTAAATGTGATTGCGATGATTGTTGCTTGTTGTAAAATTCTGGATTTGGATTGTAGAGATTAGTTAACTGTTCTCAGTTATTGATAAATTGAGCAATAAAGTTTTTTGGAATGTTTTATCCCTTTGTAAATGGGTTGGCCTACTTTTCATTTTTAACAAACCTCTCTGTTTAATTGATAAATTTGAAAAAAAGAAGTCAGTTGCCTTCTCATTCACAGATATTTTTTCCACTGCAAACAACCATAATTGATGGCATGGCGTTTTCTCATAAGAATACTAAGAGTTCTGTCATCTCCCATATTTCATTTGTCTAACGCACATGCGGGCGCCCCAGTTACAATAATGCGCGTATCCTATATAAATACCCTTTTCACACAGTTACAAAATACACACACACATTTGTTTCAACTCGTTCGTTCTCTGTTGCCAACCCTGTAAAAAGTCACAAAGCCACCACCAACAAAAAGAAAAAAACTTTTTTTTTTTTTTTAAAAGAGCCAGCAGAAATGGTGCCCAGTCCGAGCTATGACCTCGACTCCGGCTCCCGGTTTTTTGCCTCCGGGCCCGAAACGACCTACAACCCCGAAAGGCGCGCACATGTTAATCAATCTTTGATAATCATTTTTCTCTACATGGCCTGAAAATGTGGACAAATATGCGCAAATATATATATATATATATATATATGTATATGTCTATATATGTATATTTTTCAGTTCACCGCATTGCAATTTTTTCGTAGCTCAGCGATGTGGGGTTAAAACAAAAAAATGTATTTTATTTGTATTTTTTGTTGTTGCAATTATTTTTGTTTATTTTACAGGCATCCGCAGTTTGATGAATTTTAATACCCTGCGTATGGAAGAATTTTTTTTGTTGTTGCTTTGCTTTTATGAATAATCCATAAGAAGAAATTACAAAAATTTTTGCCTGATCAAATTAAGATAAATATTAAAATTATTTCAGGAAAATATAAAAACAAATTTACTTTTCGTTAATTATACGTATAAACCATTTTATATATTTTTTTAAAACTTTAGCTATTTCTTTTCCACTGTTTTTCAAAAAGTTTCGTTCCCAGAATTATGTCCGATAATGCATAATATCATCGTCTATTCACCTATATTTTATGCATAAAGTAATATAAATGTGAATATTAAATGTATTTATTTAACAATGCAAAGTTCATATCCGTCAATATTATTGTATTCTTTATTAAATATATTTTTAATAATTGACGGTTATTGTTGTACATTTTTAATTGTTTCTTGCTTTTGTTCTTGCCTTATTGATGAGCCGCAAATCAATGCAAATTGCTGTTTGCAGCGGCATAAAAATTGCGAATGCCAAATACATTGTGTTTCGGTTGCGCTGATAAAGCACGAAAATTTCAAAGGAGCTGATAGCTCTTGTTTTTGGCCTTTGACATCAACTGGCATCGGTCCGTTAGCTGTTGGCTAAGATAAAATATTTTTTATTTCATATTCTTCATATTCAAGCGCTCAGCTGCCATGCGCCATGATGTTCCACTTTGTTGTCAGCTTCGGTTGATGCTGCTGCTGCTGCTGATGTTTACACTCGTTTACGATTGAAAAGAGCATATTGGATTTTTGCAATATTTGTCTGTTAACATGTTAAAAAATCCATTTAAAAATGTAAAAACTAAATACACAAAATATTTTTTGTATACATTTAAATGACCGTTTTCCAATAAACTCCTCTAAAGAACCTTTAGAATCTACAAAAAACTGTTACAATTAACATCATGTTCGACTGCTCTAAGCCGTTATTAAACCGTGTACGAGTATGGCTTAGTCGGTTATACCCGGCTGCAACGTTTTGCTCGTTGTTGTTTTTTTTATGCGCCATGCTGGTAAATTAAAACGCTGCTTTGTTTCACTTAACGCTGCTGCTATGCATCTGTGTATTAGAGAAATTTTTAATTTGCTCCTCCTTTGTGGCGGTCCGGCAACTAATCTGGCACGAGGGCAAAGGCAACGCTTCGGTTACGGCTTCAGCTTGTTTGTTTGCCGTCTCTGGAAGAAGCCATTAGCAAACAGCTGCACGGACAGCAGCAGAGTGCTACTCTACATTCGCTCACCTTAAAGCGCTGGCAAATAAACAGGGACAAAGCGACGGGGAGTGGGGAGTGCAGAGCAACTAACTTGCACACATTGCCGCTTTTAATCTTAATTTTATAGTAGTGCAAGTGCACATCCCCTTGTGTCACTTTATATTCGTGCAGTGCAAACAAACTTAACTTGCTGCATCTTCAGCAACACTTTTTGAGGCCCCTTCAGCAGTTTTAAGAGCTGCTTTTGGTTGTTGTTGCTGCTGCTGCTGCTGCTGCTGTCCGAGTTAATTCAATCAGTTTAACTATACGGCTTATCAACAACAGCGCTTTGCAAATAGTTTCCCAATTAGATTCGCACAATGATTATAACATTTCGCAAAATTCTATTTACAATGTGTAAGTTATACAGTTTGCTGATTCTGCTTTGAGCCCATCTGCCAGTTGCCAACTAATTAGAAAATAAATGTATTTATTTACAACATATGCAAATTGTTGCATTTGATCAATTTATACTTTTAGCAAATGCGGTTTTTCATTATGCATCGTCGGCGATTGCAATGTGTAATATGTGCTGATGGTTTGTTGGCTTGTTATGCAATAATCGGGCATTATATTAGCCTTTTATGAACTAAATTATTGATTACGTCATGCATATGAATTATGTTTTATTCGCCCTTTTATGACATCCGTTTTACTGAATAATGTGTTATTAGCGGAGCATTCGTTAATGTTTCCCCAACCCGCTTTTGCAGCAATTAGTTCAGTTCAAATATTTCATTTTATTTTCTTGTTTTCTTTACTTAATTTTTTTTGTTACTTGTTATTTAATTCTGTTTAAAGAAACATTCGTAAATGTTTTACTGATCTACTATAAAATTTTTTACAACAATAAGCTGCTTGTTTACTCTGATTTATTCTGTCTCTTCTTAACTTTTTCTATATCTCTCTTTTAGGCTCAACTTTGCTCAATTGCTGATCCGTAAACATTCTTTTGTGTTCTATTCTTAGCTTAGTATTAATTAACGTTTAACTTGATAATATTATTTGTCAAAATCAGCTGTTTTTTTGAGCTTCTTGGCGGGCCTTCCGTAAAACTCTGACTGCCTGCATCTTCAAAAAAATGATTACAACAATCAGCTGCTGCTTACACACAAGTGACACATTAATTTGACTAATTCGAAATGTTCTGGCACCAATTGAATTTCAATTTATATCTGTGTAAAAACTTTTTGCCAAATGTGTAAATGCATGTTTGTCTGTGTGAGTGTGTGTGTGTGTGTGTGTGTGCTTGTGTGGTGTTGAAAATTACCATTGCATACTTGACAGCATAGCAAAAGTTTTCTACACTTCCCAGCACTGTTTGCACTGCATAAGCACACGTCGCTCTCTATCTCTCTGGCTACCTCCTCTTTTGTCCTCGTCTCCGTCCCGCCAGTTCTGGTGTCTGTCACTGGCAAATTGCCTTGAAATCTTTTGACATGCTACGTCAAGTTTGTCATATGTCCTGTGCTGCCGCCCCCGCAGCCGAAACGGGAAGAATGCCAGAAAATTGTTTTAAAGTGTGTCAGCATTTCCGTGCGCGCGTCTTGGTAAAGTGAAAATGTTTGGAATTTTAATGAAGGGCGGCTGGTCCAGGATTCTACGGCCTGCTGCTCTATGCTAAAACCAGGCGGGCCATAGTCCGCACAGATTTGCAACAGCCGCCCGAAGGCGAGTATCTCGCAGTAGCCAACTAGCTTACGTAGGCTGCCGCTGCTTTGCATATTTTTCCATTAAAAGCGATTTAAATACCTTGCCTGGTTTTATTTTTTTTTATATACTGTTTTTACTTAAAACTTGCACTGCCACCGCCAGGTTACGGTCCGCCTTCGGATTTGTCCGACACGTTGGCAAAAGTTCACTTAGCTTATCTGAAAAAAAAAATAAAAAAAAAATTGAATTTTATAATAAATTTTGCGCAGACCAGAAGAGTCTTAAGATTGGTTGCTCGGTTGGCCCGCTCCTATCTTGCCCCTGTCTCATCTCAGCCGCACAACGTCTGTCGCACGAGAATTTATGTGTGTGCGGGTTAAGTCGTCAGCAGGTTAGTCAATGTGGTGCTCCACCCGCAGCCGTAACCGTAACCGCATGCCTGGCCCGGACAGAGCCGAAACGCAAGCTGCCGTTAAACAAACATGTCAGAATATGCTATTGATTAAAAATAAATTGTATATTTTACATTTTGAAGATGTTTATATGGCCAGAACAGGAACTTTTCTTCAAAAAACTTAAAATCGATATTTATCGATTTTAAAAAAACATGAAGCAATTAAACAAAAAGAAGTTTTAAATAATCACAAATAAATTTATTCAAAAAACTGTAAATAAATGTATGTTTGGTCTTAATCCGATTAAAATGGTTTATATAAAAGTAACTACATATTTTTGCATTCGACCCAAATATTTGCAATAAATCTCACGCATTCACTCCTTCTCTCTCTTTGTTTTCTTACAGGTAAGCAAACCGCACTTAATTTGTGTACTTAATCGCATGTAAGTATTTCCTGCGAATTTCTCACATACCCAGCGGCGATTAAATCAACCAAAAAATGTCTGGCTTAATTGAGCGCTAAATTTGCGGACATTAAATTTATTAGCCATCACATATTGTTGCTATTGTTATCATTGTTATTGTTATTATTGCTACAATACAATAGCATCGACCCAATGGCAGACAAAGTTAACGACAGCACAAAGCAAAATAACCGCAAGCTTGCGTTTTATTTAACAAATTACGTATACGCCGCAGACGCCGCGGGACCATAGGAAATGGCAGCTACAACGAATCTGTACTTGGCTGTGTGTGTGCGTGTGTGTATATTTGTGTAACAAAAACAACATATGCGCAAATCAAATCAGCTTAAGTGCCATGAGCAGTCAGTCAACCAGACATTACTATACAAATAATATATAAACACATCTATGAACACTATAAGTAAATCAAATCAGCACTAAAGTTGTAGCTTAAATTATCATACACAGCTTGCAATCAAAATCAACATGAGATAAGCCCTGGCATTTTTATATTACCATTGCAAGTGCGATTATTTGAATGGGTAATTCAGTATTTTAAGCGTAAACTCGTTTGCACTGTTCTGATTCTTTATTTAAACCGATTCGAAGGTATACATAATGTACTCCTATGATTTGAATAACTTTGCTTAAAATAAATAATGTAATAAATAATGCAATAAATATTATCTATTAGTCGTGCACTATCAATTAAATTTATATTTCAATCAGATTACAACTTGTAGGATTTATTAAGAGCATTGAAATGTATGCACAAACCAATTTTCAGGTCTGTAGTGTTTGAGAGGTATCCAAAATCTGGCTCACACAAACACTAAAACAAACAAAAGTTTGTTATCGATTTTGATAGATATTAATGAAACGAAAGTAGTTATCGAACAAAAATTGATACACTTGCTCTGCGTATGATATTTACGAACTGAATGAGACCAAGATCACCTTTCTAGCTTTTTTAGTTCGCGATCGAGAGTGCTGCGTTCATACAGACGGACAGTCGGACAGACGGACATAGCTAAATCAACTCAGCTCGTCGTCCAAATCAAGAATATATTTACTATTCGGTCGAAGATGCCTGCTTCTGACTGTTACATACATTTCAACAAAACCATTATACCCTCTTTACCCATTTTCAATGGGTTCAGGGTATAAACAGATTAACAAAATTAGTTGATTAATTAGTAGAGGCCGCAAAAATTTGCCTGTAATTTCTGGGGAAGCTTCCTTGTAATAAATAACTCAATTTAGTGACTCAAGCTTAAAAACTGTGCGAGATATAGGCATTTCCGATTTTTTAGGGAGGGGGGCAATTTGGTGGCTGTATCTTTGAAATTGTTGAAAATATTCACCTTTTATCGATTTGTGTTTTAAGGTGTATCGACATGTTATCGAATGGCCAGCTTCTCAGTGGGTGTGGCACACAAATCTTAACACTTTATCTAAAGACGATAACTACAATTATATATCCAAAATTTCAAGACTCTATCTTCAATAGCGCCGAAGAAAGTTGCGTTCATCCGGACAGACGGACAGACGAACAGCATGACGGAAATTGCACAAACCCAATACACTAGGTTCACCCCGTGAACGAGTATGACAAGCTTCCTAACTATGTGAAATGGAAACAGTCGAGCAAATATTTATTTCAAATTTTGGCGATTTCTCTAAAAATTGCATTTTCTATTCCGTGGCCTCTTTCGATACATTCGACGCTCAGGATACGAGCAGTTTTGTTTACGGCGTGCTTCAGTCTTCACTTCCCATATAGCTTTTTGTTGTGTGTGTGTGTGTTTGCTTTTTTGGCGTCTGTTGTGTTTCCTTTTTGGCAATTGGCCCGCTTTGTTTGTTTATGCTTATTTAAAGCAATTCTGTTGTCTTAAAGATAAATGTACCTTCTCACAAAATAAAAAGAGTATATTGGGTTTGTGTCGTGCGACAAGAGAGATGAATTTTCGTGTATACCAACCAAATTCTATTTTATCTATGTATATCCCTCAGTTTTAATGCCAAATACTTCTCACACAGATTACTAATTATCTTTTCACTGTTTTATACTGTGAACGAGTATTGGGCAGTCGGCTACACCCGAGCGTAACGTTCTTGCTTTGTCCTGTGGCCGTGTCCCATGTCCGTGGCATTTTGGCATACAACTTTTGCGCAACATTATGAACGGAGAGCTCTTAGAGTTGGCTATAGAACATGGCCCGAAGCTTGAGTACTTCATTAGCGCGCTTTGTTACTCATTATGTGCGCACATTACTCAAACCAGTAGCCAACTTTTCATGCACACAAACACATTTTAATGTTAATCCTTTTTCAAAAGATTTCCCATGTACCTTGCCAGCCTTCCCCTGGCTAGCTGTGCTGGGCTGGGCTGAGACTGGCTGGTTCTGGTGCTGCCTTTCAGTTTCAATCAGCAGCAGCAGCAGCTTGCATATTTTCATTATTAATGCCCCACGGCAGCCATTGCAGCCACCGCAACACCCACAATCCAGCCAGCCAACTCTCGACCGCGCCGCTGCTCTCTGGTTTTGTTAGGTAGCCGCATTTGCTGACTTGGCTTTTTGTCTAGAGTTGCAACCACATTGCGCTGGTCATGGGCAGACGCTGTGGCTGCCCTGCGAGTTGGCGTCACGACGACGTCAACGACGGCGCCCTATTCTCCGTCTCCGTCTCCGTCTCCCCATTCTTGGCGCGCCATCTTGCGCCTTACCTGTGCCAAGTTTTACGCCGTTCTGCCAAATCAATTGTTTGTAATGAACTTGCGACGGGCGTTGCTTAATGCTTCTTTCACCGTGGAATGGCAACGCCACAAAATTAAGTAAAAATTTACTGAAGCATAAAATACGCAGCTGCTGGTAGTCGCTGAAGTAGAAATATCCTTCGATAAAAGTGTTATAAAAATATAGTTGAAATAGCTTTCAAATCTTTTTTTCATGATTTGAAGTATTATTAATTGTCACAAGCCCAATTTATATCGTAAATTCTTATAAAACTTAGTTTTTACTTACTTCTTTTGAATAGAATTGATATTATTACACATATTCCTAACTATCTGAATACCATCTGATTAGTTTATAAAATTATCCCTTTTTTTTTGTCAACATTTAACTGATATTTGGCCAAATAGCTGCCATCGTATCACGTTGGGCTAAGTTCATTTAGTGCCTGGTCCCAGCTCCGCAACAATTGAAATTAATTAGAACTGTAATTTGATTAAGAACGAAACGAGTGTCTTCAACAGTCGTATAAATACCTGAAGCCAGAGCACGAAGCATCGCATCCATTTTACCTCAGAGTTTGTATTTGTGTTTGTTGGTGTATTTGCATTTGGCTTAAAACATTGGCGATGATTCTCATTAACTAATTGCCTCTGCTTCCCGTTCGGTCGCGTACATACAAAATGAAAGACAAGGAAAAATAAGTTAAATAAATAATGCGAGAAAAAATGACACGTGTTAAGTACATATGTAAATGAAGATCCCCAAACGACTCAGTAAACATGAAAAAACTCCCGAGGCAACAACAACATATAACACGAAAAGAAACTCAATATAATTTAAATGGCATTTTGTTGTTTGCTCTCATTTAGTATTGTTGTTGCTGTTGCTGTTACTCTTGTTGCTCTGGTTACACAGCGGGCGTGAACTTTCGGGCCAAGACGACCCACACAAAAGTATTAGAAACTTGGCGGAGGGACTCGGTTCAGGGGCCCACATTAATATATCCTCAACGCGCACATTTGCATAGCTGCTCGGAGTACTCGTACGCACCTCTCTTTTCATTCCTTTAATACTTGTTTATGAAGTAAAAGAGTATATTGGTTTATGATATGTCCGTTTGTACGTAAAATGCTGATTGACATTATTTGGAATATATTGATGCAAATTCACACAGATCACATTTTTGACATAGATTGCTGATGATCACACATTTATTATATAAAACACATTTATTATATTATGTAAACAAGTATTTCACAGTCGGTTAGACCCGACTGAAGCTTTACTTGTTTGTTTTTGTTTTATACCCTGAACCCATTGAAAATGGGTAAAAAAGGGTATAATGGTTTTGTGCAAATGTATGTAACAGGCAGAAGGAAGCATCTCCGACCCCATAAAGTATATATATTCTTGATCAGCATCACTAGCCGAGTCGATTTAGCCTTGTCCGTCTGTCTGTCCGTCTGTCTGTCCGTCTGTCTGTCCGTCTGTCTGTCCGTCTGTCTGTATGAACGCGTCGATTTCAGAGACTACAAAAGCTAGAAAGCTGATCTTGGTCTCATTTGGTTCGTATATACCATACGCAGATGAAGTTTATTTCAAAACATCGATAACTCCTTCCGTTTTCTTATTATCGATATTTATCGCTTTTTTGACTCGGTTTTTTGTTTTAAGCATAACTCCCAAAATATAAAAGATAGAGCCACCAAATTTAATTTTTTATGTTCGCGTAAAACATACGAAGAATTTAAATGTTTCAGATTTTGGATACCTCCCCCCAATCGCCCCCAATATTGAAAAAACCATACAATCAAAGCAAATCAAATACTACACACGTGCAAATTGGTTTGTAGATAGATTTCGATGATTTGAATAAGTCCTGAAAATTTCATAACGATCGTACATTTAGTTTACGAGCAAATCAAGAATCTATTTTCAGTAGTGGGGGCAAAGCGCAGCTGCTTGGCAATTTCTGTGTACATGTGCACGCATACATATGCATATGCAAAATTTGTCTTGCGTTCTTCCAGGAATTTTGTTTGCAACGGTTAAATTAAATTTTAACACAACGAAAAGAAGTAAGAGCGTGGTCCAGTTGGTAAGAGTTAGGCCGCGTAACGTGGAGGCCCGGGTTCGAATTCAGCGTTTGGTATGGTAGTAAATGTTGAATTGTTTTATATTTATTTATAATTATTATTTTTATTAATTTGTATCGTTTTAATGACAAGTGCAAAATTTTCGTTTTCCTTGATATTTTTGGAATGGTTAAGTAATGTTAAATCATACATAAATAATGCGGTAGTGTGGTGCAGTTGGTAAGAGTCGTGCATTTAAGACGGAGAGAGCGAGTTCGAGCCCCGGTTTTGGAACATTTGTTTTTCCGTTGGTAATTGTTTTTTTTTTAATTTTTAAAAGCCTCAATACTTAATACAATCAACTGCCGAGAGTTTGTGTGTTAATTTCTGGGTTCAGGGTATCTACTAGTCGGGCGGCCCGACTAGAGCAATCTCACTTGTTTTTTGTGTGCTTGCTTCTTTCGTTAATATCAGCGGCTTCCAGTTGTGTCCCATCGTCTTTGTCTCCAGTTTCGGGCTGTCATGACAACCGACAATGTATTCGTAATTGTGTGTGTGTGTGTGTGTGTGAGTATTTATGAATCGATTCGCTTGGCAATTGCAAATCAATTTGTTAAGGCACGCGCATAAATCAAATACGCAAAGACATTTGCTCCAACTGCCGCAGCGAATGGCCTTCAAAAATTGGCACTCACACACACACACACACACATACTGACACACACCTCTTCCTCCTCACACATTCTCATGGCATATGCCGGCTTCAGTTTATTTGCCAAATGAAATAAGGAAGCAATTTTGCAAATTTACAGAGGGCCACGAGAAAAAAGTTTCTTTTTCTTTGCCAACAATAATAACAACAACAATAACAACAATAACAACCAAAGCAGACACCAGGCAAATTGCCGCAGCAGCAAAAACGACATTCAAAACTTGGGACTAGAGCTGCGATCTGCAAAAATTGAGCCCAGACAGCGGCCAAGTATCCAAAAATAAGTAAAACAAGTGAGAAAAGTGCGTCGGAAAAGTGTTGAACATTCTAATACACTTCAAAATTAAAAAAATTCCATTAAAAATAGCATGTTTTCAAATTGATCTTAATTCAATCAATTTTTGTTATTAAATATATTAAATCAATTTATTATTTAATTAGAATAATTTTGAACTAATATAATAATATTACAAAATTTTCGAAAGCATTAATATCAACTAAATAGATTAAATTAAGGAAATCTGTGTGTCTATATAATTGTGTGCACTTTGTGCAGTATGCAGACTTGATGAGGAAGTCATAATATCTTCGGCAAGTGCTGTATAATAAAGTGAAATACATAAAATATGCGCCCAGTGCGTCAGTTGGTTTATCCGTCTTGCGTTCCGTCGGTGCCGCAAAGTTTGGCGTATTATTTTCACAGCGCCTGGCAATTGAAATGAAATGTCTACTTGGCTCTGTTACTGGTCCGTTCGGTCTGGCATGGCGCAGTCCAAATCCCCCAATGCGAACCAATTTACGCCAGTCCCGCCGCCTTCCCGACTCTTTGGGCATCCACAGTTCACTGATTTTAGTTAGTTTTGCCTTTGCTTCGTCCGGACGGCGGACCAATGGACGGGGGGTTTGTTTTGCTGCTTCTATGTCGAGCGACGCCGGCGACGAAGCATTCCCAGCACTCAGCACTCAGCTCACAGCTCACAGCTCACAGTTCTCTTAACGTTAAGCAGCACAAAGTGATTGATGGTTGAATGCATAAATTATTGATGGCAGCCCAGACAATGCGGAGTCTCGAGCGGAAGGAAACGGCGGGGTGTCAGTTGCTCAGATGCTTGTGATTCGGCGGCGGTCGTGCTTCGAAAACTGTTTCAGTAAATGATGTGCTAAAATTGTAGTTGTAGCTGCAACAGTGCGCTTCAATTGCTGCTCGACTCACTTAGGTAGGATGAGAAATGTCAAGTGCTTGCGAAAAATGCGTAAAAGGTAATGGAAACTAAATAAAAGCATTTCATAAAAAACAAATGCAAAAGAAAATTATCTGAAAATTGTATACAAATTATGCTTTAAGTAATTCATTTCGTAAAATATTATATTGTATACAGAAAATAAGCCTCACATTTCTAAATATTCATCTACTTGAATTAAAAACTCTAAATTAATATTACTTTTGGCTACATCATGATGGACATACATCTTTTTATTTAGGACATGTTTTTTAAAGTTAATTTTTTCATAGGGTATTGCTACAATTTCTTCGTATTTCGAACCAATTCAAAGTTTTATTTTTCAAGAATAATTTTTTACTAAAAGTTTCCACAGCCAAAATTCGTCCAGCTTTTTTATAGATCTTTGCTCAATAACGGTGGCAAAGCGGCGTAAAAACAATTTAACCGTAATTTGAAGCTTACGTAAACAGGCGGTTGTTCGGGTGGGTCAAAGTCAACAAAACAAAAAAAAAGAAAAAAAGGAAAAACAAGAAGAAAATATTATTGCTGTTGTTTTTGTTGTTGTCTTTGTTGAGTGATGGTATACTTTGGCAGTTTAATAGTCCCACGCCGAGCGGTTGTCAAATGCTGCTAAATCATTCGGTAAACGCAAAAATCCCTCAAGCTGCAAATCTTCAAGAAGCGCAATTTGCTAGCTATAAAGAAATGAATGTGGCCAACGGAACAATAACAACAACAGCGTCAATTACAACAATAAGAAACAAGTCAGAACGTTGTAGTCGGGTGTATTCAAATACGCAATACTCTTTTACAGTATAACAAAAACGGATTTAAATCTGATTGCTTTTTTTTATATATATATATATTTTTGTAAATTGATTAATTAGAAAACTGCCAAATTGGCTACCTGTAAATCCAAAATTATTTATTTTTATTTATTATTAATATTATTATTTATTTTTATTTATTATTAATATTATTATTTTGTATTATTTATTATTATTATTTATTATTTATTATTTATTACTTAATCTTATTATTATTATTTATTATTTATTAGCATTATTATTTATTTATTTTATTATTTATTATTTGTGAGATCTTAAGAGAAAGTAATCAGAAATCCATCTGAAACTGATGATGACAGCCAAACCGACATTACACAAAACGAATATACTCTTTTTCACTTCGCGAAGCGAGTATTTACAGCGAGGACACCGAAACAATTTAATTTGTTGCATATATTCGTTGCCACAAGCTCGAACTGAACTGCGGCAAGCACCCATTAATTGAGTGGAGTGAGTGCACTTTAAATGGATTTCTGAAGAGTGCGCATTGGGGCATTTGGTCTCTTTAAGCAGCTCAACCGCAATATCCGATAGCTTTTTTTTCTCTTTTTTTAGCCAAGTGCAAAAGTAGCTACCGGGCTTTTTTTTTGTATTCATTGATTGAGTTTTTGATGTGAGCGGCTTAAGTGTGGTTCGCCTCGGCAGCTGTTGTTCCCATTGATGTTTATGTTTTTTAAAGGTATCGAGCAACAACAACAGCAACAACATAAAGAATTTCCAACATCTGTGCCGCTCCCTTGGCCAAAGTTATGTAGGCAGCCAGCCCATCAATGAGGCAGACATTGATTCGATTTGAAATCGATGCTGCCAAGTTCTTCCAAGCACGATAAGAAGGTCGCAACTGGTACGCCGCCGCCGAGCTGAAGGGGGAGACAATGAGTAGACACAGAGTGGAATAGAGGCATTAACATGTGTCACATGTGGGCCGCTTGGAGGACTGCGGGGTGCATCGATGAGCTCAAACGGCTACATAAATATTTATGATAGTTGTTAGCAGGGGGTGGAAATGTACTACGAATGCGTCTGGTTGCCACCAAGATTAGCTCAGTGGATTATTATGATTTATTTCCAATTAGTTTTTATTTTCCGTATGATTTGGTACCAAAATAACAATGAATAATAATCAATGATTTACTGTCTCAACGAATTAATGTGAAAAGCAACATGAAAGAAAAGTAAAAGGAAATTAAATTTTAAGCTTGTAAGACAACAATTAAAACAAACAAATAAAATACATTCATGAAAATAGTTCAGTTTGTATATTAATAAAGAAAATTTTCATTATTCAAATCGCTTAAAGTTGACGAATAAAGCAAAGAGTGGAAATTCTACTAAACAGAAAGCAACGCTTCTGACGACAGACGAATTATATACGTCATAGTTTTGTGAACGGACAGACAGACAGACCGAACACAGAAAGAAGCATATCAAAACATAATCCCCAAAATGACGCACAAATTAGACAGAGAATCGAATGTCCGCATATGCGTCATAAACTCTATGCTGGAATACGTGCTTAAATCACATAAAACTGCAGCATAGAAGCGAATAGTCGGCCCCAATTAAATGCCTGCAATCAAAGGCATGTCATGAAAAACAAGCCTGGAGGCCAGTCAATCAGTGGGCCAGAGGTTAGGCTTTGTGCTAGAAAATAGTTTCGTACGAAATAAGTGCTATGCTCGGCTCTGAGATACTCAGTATATTGATTTATAACTTAATTTAAATATACTTGTTTGCGTTTTTTACAAAATCTTCAAATTTTAACCTACAAAAATTTGTTTAACTTGCATAAAAATAAACTTTGACTCTGTGGCCAAATAAACTCTATTGTTAGAGTTGCAGGATATGAGCACAGAGAAACTTTTCTTTGTAAACATTATGCCTATCGTTTCCATCCAATCTGTCAAGGTTAATTGGCGCCCATCCGAGCAAACAGCCAAAGAAAAATAATCGCAAAATGCCTTTCGAGAACAGTGAACGGCTGTTGTTTATGTTTACCCGAAAATTCCTAAAGTGCCTCAAATTCTTTATAAAAAAATATCTCGAAAGCTGTGCATACGACGACTTTTTCTATTAAGATTAAATCTGTTTTATGAGCCAGTTTTTTTTTGTTTTTTTTGGTTAGCCCAGTTCAGTAGCCAAATTAAATGTCACACCCAATATGCCGAATTTTTAATATGCATTTCGAGCGGCACAAAACTTGTCACTCGGCATTTGTGTTACACTTTTCAATGATCTTTTTTTCTTCGGATGCTCAACGAGGCAGGTAAACGGCGGCCAAGAAATCAGTCTAAACTAGTTTCTCAACTGATAGCCAAAGGCAGCGGGGCGTGGGGAAGCAGTGCTGAAACGGTTCTGTTGCTGCTGGTTAACGACTTTCAAAGTTCCATAAGACCCAAAAGCAACCCACGCAGTCTATCAGTTAAAAAACGACTGCAGGCCAAACAAAATAAAAACGACTCCTCAAAAGTTAATGGCATGGTCCAAAAGATACAACACATATATATATATATATATATACGTGTGTATGGTTGTGTGTGTAAATATTAATAGCATGTGCTATCTGCTGCGATATAGCGATGGTTGGGGAGGGGAGGGGATAAAGGTATTGGCAGCGCACAACACTTTTGGGAATTTGAATAAATTATTGCACATTTACAGCTGAAATCACATTATAATGTGAGCAGTCACAGGTTTGTCCGGCACGTAGAACATGTTTGTCCAATCGTTCGATTTATTTTAGATTGATTTCCAATGAGATTAGTTGAGCAGATTAGTTTACAGCGAGCGCTTTGAGTCCAACTCTGCGAACGTGGGCTTGGGTTCAGGTTCAGGTTCGGGTTTGGGTGCGGAGTTCAGGTTCAGAGTTTGAACCAACCGGCAGGTGTTGATATGCCCGTGTGGGTATTTGATAAACGAGTATGGGTGTGTGTGTGTGTGTGTGTGTGTGCTTATCGTAAGATGAAACTTGTGTCTTGGGGGCGGCGAACTCGTTGAGAGTTCATAAATAACATAAGAAGTTGTCGATACCGAAGGGGAGGACTCGGGTCAGGGCATTAAGCGGCTTGAAAATGACCAAAGGGGTGTCTGCGTCTTGTTGTCGTTACTTTTTAAGCTGTTGCTCAGCATATGGCAAAGATAATGACAACAGGAAGTGCTGTGAAATTACTGAGGCCTAATGCGAAATGTCTTCAATGTGATTAACATTAAGAATTCAAACTTGGTATGGGGAAAACGTGGCTTTAAAATATAATTAAAAGCAAAGATGGATCTTAAAACTAAGTTATTTTGGAGCATTTAAAAGAGTAGTGCTAAAAACTAGAATAGAGTAGTTTAGTTACTAAAATATGCTTTAATTAAGAACTGAGCTACCGTAAAACAACTTTTTAAATGCTATTTTTGCAAAAAAGTAGATTTTCTAATTTACTAAAAGTTTCCTTGGAGTAGTCAATTATTTAAAAATCTAGTCTATAATTTTTGACTAAAATTTTTTATTATATATTTAAAAATTTTCTATAAATTGTTAAAGATGATGATGATTATTAAAAGTCAAATTAAAATTAAATAAAATAACTAAATTATGTGAAATGCAACTTAGATCAGAATTAAGATTCGCATTTAAAGATCAACTCATTTCTGCTTTGATCATAATTAATTTTCCCGGTCCTCAGCGACATTCTTGAGTTGCATCTTTGATGATTTGCAGAAATTTGTGCTTGATTGAACTTTTTGCAAGATGTGCGTCGAATGAGTTTTGCATTTGCGCTGCAAGTGAAACCCAACAAAGGGAAAATCTTAATGTGGGAAACGCTTTACT